>VWZS01004875.1:21603-149475 GCA_013397075.1 Rhabdornis inornatus
CAAACTAGGCTTAAGATGAGTGCAGCAAAGTGCAGAGTTATTTGTAGGTGATGAGAAATAGTGCTGTGACACCTTTTTCCCTCTGGCACAGAGCCAGTCAGAGAACAAAGTGGCTTCCAGCACTAATCAGGGGGCTGACAAACCTCTGCTCACACATCTTTCCCTCTCTGTGGGCCTGCTTGGAGTTGCAGCTGCTGAAGCACACCTGGTTTTGCCAGCCATCATCATTTTCCATTCATGAGCAACCTGCACACATCCCTTAGCACAGGTTTTCTGGTTTCAATTCAGGATAGAGACCTGGTCTTCTTTACCAGGGCCACATGAAGATTTTAGCTGTCCTGCCTCCCTTGTATAAGAGGACAATCTGATTGCTGAAGAAAGAGCCACCAGTCCAGTTAGGAAATACCAATGGGAACTGATGCACCATATTAGAGGAGGGAGCCCCACATTTATATTTAGAAAGGACAGGAGTAAATCTCAAAACCTAATGCTGTTTCACTAATAGGCACCAAAGTCCAGACTCGTTTACACAGTCCCTTAAATCAATAATTTCTTCCTGTGGGCAGAATGTGTCATATGCAGGTCACCATTGCTTCACTGAGTTTCAAAGTCCTGTATGAGCTGGGCAAGCAGAAAAGAAATAATTTGCATGGCAATTTATGTCCAGACAATTCAGGGCTCTGGGGAAAAGTGCTGTGGGAAGATATCTGTCTTCTTGTATGTTGCTTTCTGTTAACACAGAAAACTAAAATTTAGGGCACTGTGTGCAATAACATGCTTGCCAACATTCGTTTTCCAGAAAGCAACAGATTTCAGTTTTGGTCCATCACTGAGGCACATCTCACTTCTCAGGTGTACTAGGAACTGTATATCCCATGTGGAGTTACATGAAGTAGAAAGGAGAGGAACAAGCAAGAGCTCCTTGGTGCTGTAGTTTTGGAGTGGAAGTGGCACACGGGACCTCAGGGTCCTGAGGAGACACAGGCAAGGGAGGGGTACAATAATGAACCTGCCTCTGTCACCTCTGCAA
This sequence comes from Rhabdornis inornatus, assembly GCA_013397075.1. Taxonomy (NCBI): domain Eukaryota; kingdom Metazoa; phylum Chordata; class Aves; order Passeriformes; family Rhabdornithidae; genus Rhabdornis; species Rhabdornis inornatus. The sequence goes on from VWZS01004875.1 coordinate 22,634, forward strand.
GGAGAAGATTTAGGACAGAGGTGTTTTAAGGAAGAGAGTGTTTAAAGCAATCTGGGGAGCAGAGCTCCTCCCATGTTACACCCCAGAGCATGGGGAGGGAGGGTAAAAAGGTGGAGAAATCAGGAGAGGGGCAAGTGTCTTGTGGAGGCAGTGTCACCCCCAAAAGGGCTGGAGCTGGCAGGTCAGCAGGCTTGTTAGAACTCCATCTCCCCAAGGGTGAGCTTTGATCCCATGCTGTTAAAGTCTTAGTATGGGTCAGCAACTAAAAAGCAGGCCAGAAATGTACAGCTTTATTGACTCTTGTGAAAACATTTATGCAGACCAGTTTTCATTCTTCCTTCTTGGAAACATGTTGGACCAGACCTCTTCAATTTAGACCACATCTCCATTCCCGAGGCATCCTGTGATGGGATGTATCAGCCCTCTTGGTCTCATGGGACAAGAGGTTAGCTGTGCTTCGCTGCTTAAAGAGAGCCAAGTCCTATAGCTTGCTTTTTCCTTTCAGCTCGGTGCACGAAGAGCAGATACAGATGGGTTCTGACATCAGTCCCAGCTGTTGTGCGTGATAGGCAGGAGAAGGAGGGGACCAGCAATCATTCTGCCAGCAAGGAGTTTCTACATAAGAAAATCCTGCTTCTAGAGCACTGGGAATTGTAGTTTTGCCTACTACAATAAGAAAACTGAGGGTTTTTTTTCTCTTGTGCAAAAGTAGGAAGGAGAGTGAAGAACATATTATGTCACATATCCCGAAGCCGAGGATTAAATTGTGATCCTCACAGTATTTCCACATGTACAATCCTGTTGATGGGACAAAACACAAGATTACTGCTACAACTATAAAGGTTGGATGACTGCACCCAACTCCCGGGTTGCATGCTGGATATTGCAGTATTGTCTTCACGGAGGAAGACATGTTTAAGTGTCCCAGCCCAGATCATATGAAAGGCTCCCACAGTAAGGCAACATTTAAGAAGAGCAGAAATTAGTTCTACCAGTATGCTGAAGGAAAGAGGTTTTGGGAAACACTTGAAAAAAGTGATCTTGTGTCATAGGAGTCCTCTGATACAACAAAGCCCAATAAAACAGAGGAGGACAGGTACAGCTGTCACTGAATAAATGGGGCTTCTGGTGAATGAAGAGTTTTCATTGCTATTGCTCATCAAGAAAACATTACCCATGATTGTATGACATGTTTTAATCAGAAGAGGTCAAATAGGTAGTGTGGCACTATATTAATTGCAGACAAAGCTGCTGAAACCTTTAGAGGTTCAGCTTGTGCATGGGATACAGTTTAGAAGTTTTGCACTTTCATCTGTTTAATCAAGTATCTACTTGCTCTTTTGAGTATCACAACACATTCCTCACTGTTAAAAAAAAATAATTGACTTAATCTATCCCAGAAAGTTTACTTTGGGGATTCTTCAAATTATTTAGAACAAATTGAGTCTATTTCTTGACCAAGATGTTCAGTACTTAACTAGGAAAAGACATTAGGAATAACTTTGCAGCATAATGGACAGTGAAGCTTTGGAACATATTTCCCATGGAGCCCATAGAGTTTCCATCACTTCAGGTCTGTAGGAAGGGATTGAGCAAGTGCCAGTCAGCCATGACTTAGCTCTCCCTACCCCAGGATATGGGAATGGAGTGGACCGTCATTCTGCTCTCCTTCTACAAGGGCAACACATGTTCCTCCAGAAACAAATAGGACAGGGGTTTCATGTGTTGTTCTCATTAATGATCTCATTGCTGAAAAGGTCCTGAATAAGCAAGAGGATTATTTTAATGAGTGTAAAACATAACTTTAAAGTAGCTGAGCTAAGTCAATAAGTATTCTTAAGAAGTTACTAGAATTCACTCTGTGCGATGGGGTCCTTAGGGAAATTTTGCTCACATGCTTGATTAATCATCATAGATTCTAAACAGGCTTTTGAGTGGGTTCACTTGAAAACCATGAAGTATGGTGAGGTTAGAAGAGACTTGGGGCCATATTTTATGAAATGAGCCTGAAGTTTATATAAGTGGCCAACTAATCTGAGGGAGCAATTCATCAGGTTTTTCCTTTGCCTCTTTTCTATGTCCTTATGTGAGAGGAAAAAAGCTGATGTGATCCAGATGGATTGAGCATGCTAGTCAGATTATCCCTGTGGATGCCCTTCATCTGCTCACACTGCTCAGTCAAAAAAATCATCTCGCACACCACATCACATCCAGAAAAGCAGGAAAATGTATACAGGTCAACTATAATTGAATATTTTTTCTGAAACAAAAATATGCAGGGTAGGTGACTTTTCGGGTAAACATACTGTTCAAATATTGGCTGTGATATCTAAAGAAGAAAGGTTTGTAATTCCCTATTATTTTAAAATACCTAATGTATTAAAAAATGACATTTAAAAATCATGTATGGGTAGTTTATTTTATTTATCCTCTTATCTCTTCATCCCTCCAATCAAAATTGTACACAAGTCTCTGAAAGCAGCTACCCTAAAGAAATCTTTTTTTGCAGATTTCATATGGCCCCACATCTCAGATTTTATCTTGCTCTTACCTGGAGCTAGGTACTTTTTCCTATATTACCTCTAAGAAATGCTGATCAATGAGAGAGATGTGAGGGTTTTTTCTTAGTATTTATATTCTTTTTTTCCTAGTATTCCAGAAATCTTGATCTTGGGGGCAAGAAACCAGCTGTTGACCTATTACACGTTTATACTATTTCAGCAACTGAATTTTGAATTTAATTTTAAAGTGCCAACAGAATTATGCCATAACCTGTACTGAATGAATTGTTGTCCCTTTAAGAAGGGCTGGCTTAGACCATTGGATCTTCAAATGATGGGAAATGAAGCACCTCTATAGATTAGATCAGAGTTATGGTATTTTCCACCAGCCAAGAAGGTAGTGCAGTTTATATGATAAAATAAAAATAAAAATAAAATTTAAAATAAAAATNGTCTATCCAAATGCAACAGCTATTATTGAAATTAATAGCTTTTCCTTCTGTGTAGTTATACAGAACACGTACCTGTACATCAGGTTTAGGAATTTAATTCCTCCATTAGCACTGCATGGCTTAAAGATAAAAGGCTGAAGGAGACTTTATGTCTAGTGAAACAACATGTGTGGCTTTTCATTAAGATGTGCCAGCAGAAGGCTGGCTAACTCATTGGCATAGTTTTATGATAAGGTTTGCATCCTTATCATGGCCAGTTTTATGATATGGATTTGCTAGAGCACTGTGATCTCTGGGAGAGTGATCACAACAGGTTGTAGGAGAATGAATTCATGGGAGTGCTCAAAGTTGTGCACTGGAAGGTACAGATCACTGATTATCCTGTCTGAGGCCTCTGGAGACAGGAGGAAACTGCAAAGCAGAGACATTTACTCCAAGGAAGTGGCCTGGACAGTAAGTTGAGCATCAGCAGTTTGCAGAACAATGAACACTTCAGAGTTCAAAAGCTGTGCAGTCCTGAGCAGCATCCAGACCCCCACAGAGATAAGGTGGGGCTGTCAGATCTTAAACATGTGCTTAACGTTAAGAATATGAACAATCCCACTGACTATGTGGTTAGGGTGTACTCCAGTTTGCTGTGTGCTGCTGCTGAACAGGCAGGCCTGAGGGGAACAGTGCATCTCTACCACTGCTCCTCACTGGAGAGTGGCACATCTGGCTGTGGCTGGGCTGGCACCAATACTGTGCACCAGTTGTGCCTCCCTGTCAGCACACACAGCAGTTTACAGGAGCACCACTGTAACAGGACAGTGGTTTGGTTTGAAAAGCAATCCTGCTGGCAAGCTGAAGAGGTAATTTCCCCTTTCCCTCCCATTTGTCTTTCAGCTGGAGGGAACCATGCCAGTCAGTATGTTGTAGATTATTCTGATCCTGGCAGGAACATTCAAAATGAAAAGGCAAGTGAATAGGGGTGGAAGGGGAAGGCTTTGATTCAAACATACTCTATTCTTTTTATTGGGTGCCATGAACTCTTGTGATCTGAGTGAAATCAGTTATTACCCAAATCTGTACTCCAAGTCCTCCAGACCTTTCTCTACACCTGGCAATAGGATGGGTGGAAGTTCTATTACCTCACTTGTGTACCTAAAATTAGCCATCTAAGCCCAGGTCAGTCCTCTCAAGTCTCCTGGGGAGAAAATCTTCAGGTGTGATTCTTCACGCCTTTAAGGCACCTGGATACCCATTTTTCCTCATTGGGTGTAGAAGAATGCTTGGGGGGAAAAAAGGTTTGGGTGTTTAATGTCTCAGACCACTGTACTTTTATATGTCTGAAGTTAATAAAACATTTTCCTTACTAAATTGTGGTAGAAAAACATCAGTAGACATGCTGGATCAGACTCAAATTTCACCTACACAGATGGACTATAATGTGCCTATGTCCAATGTCAGTGGCTGGGAAGGACACAGAAGCGGGGTGAGAGTTCAGACTCCTTTCATTCCACTGTAATTCCTCACTTGGCACTTTATGTCAGCAGGATCCTCAATCTAATCTTTCATCAAGAAGTTAAAGATCAATAACCCCAAGACAGAAACTGTTTGCCCTCAATTCTGCTATCAAGTACCTGTTTCTGATATTAATTCAGAGGTCCATGAGTAGTTTTGTGTGTACTCTGAAAGAAACTTGCAACTCCAGAGACAACACTAAACCATATTTTGCGTTTTGATTAATGTGACTTTAAAGATTAATTAGGAAATTAAGATAAAAGTTGTATAGTTAAAATGAGAACAAACTGGGGAAAAAGTATTAAAAAAAGGGTACAGCCAGTAGTATTAAATTTACAAGGCTGTTTAAAAACGTCAATTCGAGCCATCATGTGCACAGATGCATCTCTACTCAATAACACTAATTTAAAGGAGACTTGAATTTAATCCTGCATGATCCTGATCCCTGCATTTCCTTTCCACATCACCAAGCAGCTCCATATTCCACTGCTTATACACCGTGAACATTTACCACCTGTGCACTCCATCTTCACGCCGTGTGACTCCACACTGCTGCTTGAACCTTCCTAACATCCGCAGTAAGAGCATTCTATTTCCCCCACCCAAACTTTGTGCTAACACTTTGAGCAGTATCTCTGCTGCTCTCCCTTGCTCTCTGTGAGTGAGAGCTTATCCAAGAGCTGGAGAAGGGAATCAGCAAAGAAGGGAGGCAGCCAGCACCTCACTGATGGTTGATCTCATGCTGCTCTGTCTAAAGGGCAACTTAGCTGCAAGTTCTGTTAGTCTGACTTGTCAGCATCCAAGTGGTTCACATATAAGAATGAACATTATCTTCTTTTTATCTCCAAGAGTCAACATAGGACTGTTTAAGGGTTTTGCTTGCCAGAATTCCCCAGGTTTCAGTACACAGCCAGACATGGACTTTATTTTTACTTCATTTATTGAATATACTTGGAGTTTATCTCTTCATCTACTTTTTTTTTTCTTACATCTTGCCTCCTTTTTTTCCTCATTAAGGTTCTAAAATTTGTTTTATATGGCCGTCTAGAACCCACAGTTCTTGTTGGATGACATTTCTTCAAGCTAAGTGAAGAAACAGTGCTATATTCAAGAGAATCATCTAAAGGTAGACTATCCAGTATAGCAGAGCCTGTCAGCTGACACAGAAGTGGTCTTGTCAGGTTTGTTCACAGAACTGCTGGAGCAACACAAGCCAACTCTCCTTTTATCTGTTATCACTTCCCCTTTGTAAGCTGAAGATGCTTATGTGCAACAAATGTATGTGTGCATTATAAACATTCAGACATCTGCTGGGAAAAACAATTGTACTGAAAATTACTATAATATGTTTGGGATTCCCAGTTTTCATATTATCTAGAAAACTGGAGTCTTCAAAGCAAGGACGTCTGTACAAAGGTCTTATCCAGAGTTCAGAACTGAGTGTCTGGGAAACAGAAGTCGGGGACACCATGAACAGATAATTCCAATGTACTAATTCATTAGCCTCTGTTGAATGAAAATCAACGATCCCATAATTTCACACAGATTTATTCATCTGGAGTTCTTCTCCTCATCTTGTTTAAGTCTTTTTTTGCCAAGAATTATAGGGAAAAGACAGAAAATGTTACAAGGTCCAAAAAATTTATCCTGAAACAAAAACAAACTTTTCTTTCCCACATTCCTCATTCCCCCAGAAAATTCAGATATCCATTACAAAATTAAGTAAACTATCTTTTTCTATTTTTGCTCCTGCAAAAATAAGAGGAACAGTGTAAGGGGTAAAGGAAGGGTAGAGGGTATCAACATGCAGATGGAGGAGTGGACAAAAAAACTCAAGTCATATGTCTGGAAAGTGTTTTTCACTCTTCCAGGGAGAGATGTGTAAAAGAGGCCTTTCCAAGACCAAGAGCAGCAGGGTGTTCTCATCTGTGAAGGACCTTCTCCAGTGTGATGCTAGTGCAGAGCAGGGTTCTCTGTGTGTGGGCTGGACTGCCTTCCCACACCCCAAGTCCCCCAGCAGGATGTGCAGCCAGGCTCCCAGGCTCCCTGATGGGGCAGGGCATGGTGGCCCCAAGGGCAGCGTGACTTTTGGCACAGGCTCTACAAGTCTGCCTGAACCCTCTGTGCCTTCTTGGGGGGTCCTCAGGCTCTGCCCCCCAACTCACTCATCTCTACAGTGAGCTGGACTAAGGTTACCTATCTGGGATATAGGGACATTTAGACACGTGCATGTCCAAAGCCAACAGTCCCAAGCAAGTATGGAGCTTGGAACTGCTGGAGTGAAGCCTTCAGTGCATTCCAGGGAGGGTAGGATCCACCTCACCAAAGAGCTGAACAAGCTGGCCAGGCTGCCCAGAGAAATGGGCACAGCTTAACTCCTCCTAAAACAGAGATGATTGGCTCTGGGACAACACACTGTGGACATCTAAGACCAGGGGAAACAAACACAGGTCAAGAAGCCCAGCTTTTCACATCTGCTTCCTAAAAACTGTAGCTGGAGTTTGCACACATTGATCCATGGTACACTGGATTCAGGCAATCTGTTTTTGACCAGGACAGACTCCAAGGGGAGGAAATGTGTTATAAAAACCCCAGTCCAACATACTTCACTCATTCTTATTCTCAACCACTTCAGATTTTTATGCTATTATTTAAAATTCTAAGCATGGAGGAGCAGGAAACTGAGTGTCACTTCAAGTACGTGAGATCACAAGAGCAACAGGAAAAACCTCTGGAAACCTTACTGGTGTCTGAAACTAGATGCATGTTTCTCTGAAATTAACAGGTTTGTCTATAAACAAGGCATCTTTGTTTACATGCAATCTCTAAAAAATTATTATAAATCTATTTAGATAATATTTAATTTACTCTATGTAGCTAGGATCTCTCTGTTCTTCTCGGTTAGAAGCAGTGAGTTCCTCTCTTTGAGCTGCTTATAAACTCATCTCAAAGAATTAAGTCCCCTTCACAAGGCATCTGCCTTTGCTACATGTGTATGTACCACATGAACAAAAACAGTAATCATGAAATTCACTTGGAGATTGACCACTTTTCACAAAAACATACATCGTAAAAATAAACAGTAAATATTTGTCTAGTGGAAGAAGTTTACATTCTTATTTTTTCAAGTATAAATAATTGGGTCGAAAGAGGCTATTACATTAACAACTGGCAAGCTGTTCTCTTAATCCCTCATGCTTCCATAACTACAGATCCCATGGAGCAAGGACAGAACAGAGTGCCAACAGCCTTTCCTCTCTCAGCTGGGATCTCCTGTGCAAATGTGCACTTGTGGATATAATCCCTGTGTGAAGCATATTTTATTTACAGAGCTTGCTCAGCTCCCTGAGCAAAGCCAAGGTCTGTACTGGTGCATAATGCGTATGTTCTATACCACATTCCTTTTCTCAATGGACTTGTATGGGATACTCACCCAAGTCAGGGGAAAAAACCTCCCCTGACCTCAGCTCAGGTCAGAGCTCTACATTCTGCTGGGTGTGGTGACACATAACTTCTTGACTTTTCCCTCTCCAAATTTTTATCATTTTAATTTGTCGTTGCATCTTACAAAAGCCATGTGTCCAAACATGTTCATGGCAGCAATGTTTTTATAAGTACTGCCCATAACATGCTAACATGGCAGAGGACTTAAACTGGCTTTTGAAGGACTTGGTCAAAAACCTCTTATCCAGATTTTGTCTATGTTACATCTTCACAGGTCCATCGCACATCTTAATTCAGGAAGTGTTTGCTCCATTTGTGCTGTTTTGAAACACGTGGAACAAACATTCCAGTGAGAATTCAAGCCAAACAGTAGAAATACTGATCATGGTTTTCATTTTTCAGAGCTTTCGCATTCACACACAAAGGGTGTTGCAAGATGAACTGAGGTCCTTGAGGCTGACAGCCTTCTTTAACTTAGGTCTTAAATCTTATATCTCATTGCATAGTTGAAGCAAGAAAAATCTGAAAATCTATAGTGCTCGTGGAGTCACATACCACTGCTAGTGATTATTTGCTCTGGAAAAGGAAGCCATGCCTAAGTTAGGCAGCTCACTTGAAAACTATGAACAGGGGTTTTCATATGCATTGCACATGTCTTTATTATCTGAGAAGTTTCCAGCATCCTCAGGCAGAAAGCACAGCAACAGCACTCCCTGAAAAACTGGCAGGAAGGAAACAAGTATTTTGCCAAATCAAAAGCGTGCATGTTATAACTAATAAATAAATAAGTGCATGTTATAACTAACAGAAAAAAACATTTTGCAGTTTAGTCCGCTCTAAGTCAACACCACACTTCAGCTCTTTTAGCTGACAAGTTATATATAATTAGGCTTTGTCTTCCATCACTGAGTATAATTATCTCATAGATAGTACATGGCTGTCTTATTTTCTAGTGAGATTAGCACCGTCCTGTCAGTGAACAGAAATGACCTCTCCAAGTGCTGCTCAGTCCTCACATCTGTTAGCAAACACCTCCTACACAATGCTATTCCAATGGCATTTGTTTGGGAAGTGCCTACACAGAAACACTTCTGCCTTTCAAAGGGTTAGGGTTTACTGCATTATTACAGCTCTGAATTTGCACAAAAAATGGATACTTGGTGACCAGTATTTTCTTATCTTTTGAGGTTTTCACAAACAAAGATACACAATGGATTTATTTAGATTGTGTATCACTTGATTTTTACATATAGAAACCACATAGACACCTCCATATACAATCTAAATTTCCCTTTTTTTCTGGCCCAAAACAGAGCAGTGAGCAATGTAAAGAAGTTCTCAGGCCAACTTGGGAGCTCTGAACCACTGCCCACACACTGCAGGCTGTAAGGGTCCTGTGCTGTAGGGTGTTGAGCATGAGCTACGAGGCTCATGCTGTCCCTCTGTCCGTCTGCCAGCCGCTGGCACCCGTGGCCATGGCACAGTAGGAGCCAGGGTTCGCAAACACAGAGAAGAGCAGAGAAGGCATGCAGGGCGCAAAGAGCACTCGCCATCGTCCCCAAAATCCTATTTCCATCTGCCAGCAGATGGCATTCGTTGGATGTTTGGCTTGTCCACAGCCCAGGAGCGCTTTCCAGAGCACAGGGAGCAAAGGTGGGACACCCGCTGTCCTCCCGTGTGTCAAGGGCCCTTTGTTTCCTTTCACTCCTTTGTCTCACAGTAAGGGCTATGGTTTCAGCAGGGTCCATACTCCAAGGGAAACTAGAAAGGTGAGGAACTGATGGACAGAAGTGCCCCTTGGTGGCTGTGGCATGGGCTGCAGGAAGGCTGGGACAGCCACCTGCCTGTGCATCAGGAGCCATGGCATGCCACCTCCAAGCTCTACACACCCATCCATCCCACAGCTGAAGTAGCCCTGGAAAAATATCCATGGGGCAAGAGGTATCGGTGAAGGAAGGCTACTCCTCCCTAGAAGGGTCTGTACCAGCTCAGTGACTGCTGGGCTTGAACCAGCTGCACACACGGATGGCAAGAGATTTGTCCTGCATCACAGCACATCTTTTAGAAAAATACCCAATCTCTCCTTCAAGAAGCTAGGTGACAAAAAATCCGCACTATAGTTACCTTCCTGCTTCAAAAAGTAGGGACTTCTTTATTTCAAGTATGAATTGGCCTGCTTCCAATTTCCATCCATTGCTCTTTATTACACCCCACCAGAAAGGCTGAATATGATGATCTCCCATCACAGGGATCACATCCAGCCTTCAGACTTCTGTGGCTATCTACACTGTTCCTTCTTCCTTCTCTTAGGGATGCTTTGGATGCATGCAGAACCCAGGGCATTGCACCACCATGGACGACCTGCTGTCTGTCCCCATGGCAAAGTGCCCTGGCAGGGTCACCTGGATGCCCTTGACTCCACTGGCCCTTCAATGTTGCTGAATGGAGAGGACTGCCCACTCACTCTTGGTTTCTGAAACAAGGAACTTCTTGTTCAGTTTTCACAAGAAACATCCCGAGTGGAGTGACATTGATAAGAACATCTGATTGCCATGAAAAGAAAATTTTAAAACACAAACTGGAAAGTTTTCTGGACCTCCTCAAGGAAAACCGAAGAAATTGCACCTTATACAAAACAAAGTACTGAAGACCTAAATCATCTCAACTCCTTTCCTACAGCAATTGCTTTACCAGAAGGTGCTTTTTGCTATATGCAGCAGTTGGTTGCAGAAGGAGCAGATCACACAGCTATCTGGGACAGCAAGCCCTGTATGATGTGTGCTAATCCTTTCCAATATTTTTAGGAGCTACGGGAATTCTGGCATTTAGAGAGGTGCTGGTTAATTGTAGCTAGACCTAGCAACAGCAGTCTTGTGTCCATCCCTATAGTTTACATTTTGCTTCCCAAGTTGTTCCCCTTTTCCATCAGTTCACACCACTGCTCCAAGTCATCAAGATCTCTTACCCTGTCTTACAGTATTTTGGAAAGTTGGCACCAGATATAAATTTAATAAGCATGCTCTTTCTTTCATCTTTCTGGTCATTGAGGAAAGCAGTGAATACTGCTGTCCACAGGAGGGGTCTATTTCTATACCCAGCTTCTAATGCAGTGTTCCACCACTGACAGCAACTCCTTGTATATGGCTTCCAAACCAATTTTGCAATCGCTTGGTTCCTATTTCCCAAGCTGACTTATAAGAATATCTTGCAAAACACTAGGAGAAAATCTTACAAAGCCATGATGTATTGCATCTGTGTTTCAACTCCTTCTCAAGACCTGCCATTCTGTCCTTGAAAGGATGAGGTTTCAAACCAAAGGATGTCTTTGAGATATCTGTATTAATTGCTCATTTACCTCATATAGGGGGTAGAAAAGCACTTTCCTTCCATTTTCTTTACCAGAGCCGTTCAAAGTTCAATAAGTTGACCCAAGTCATTGTGGTAATGCTTCAGAATTTTTTTATCTGGACAACCAGCTCTCTTGGTGGTCTGTGGATTCCATGCTGTCTATTCCCATCTGCTGCTTTGTTTGTCTGTTAATCACACCCATTTCCTTGCTGTGGGGCTCCCCAGCCGAGAGGCTACCAGCATATTCCATATACTGTGTGCTTGTCCCTGGAGCACAAGGGAATTACAATCTTGCAACAGCTAAAGTGGCTTTTTACTGAAAGGGAAAACATCCATAGATGCTGTGAGCAAGCTAGCACTCAGAGCGAGTACATGCAAGCTGACTTCCTATTTCCCAATAAACCAATCCCTTTTTGTCCCACCCTTGAAGACTCCATGCAACTCTATGGACCCTATTTCACACCATCCATCTGTGCATGGTTGAGAAAGTTTGTGCACAGGAACCAAGACAGTCCTCATAAATCATATTATTTGCTATGGAAATAGTAGCCTCAGAGTTGCACAGACAGTTATGAAGAGAGCCTGTGAAGCTGACGCCTAAACAAATAGCCCTCTTAAATACTTCACTCAGTTCCTTGGGATGGCTCAGGTTCAGCAGTGAGTAGTTTTACAGCCACTTCATAAGAGAGGAGGGAGGAAAACAGTAATTAAACTATCTCCTTTTGGCAGTGCAGCCTCTGTCACTCAAACTAACGAGGATGTTTGGTGCCAGATAGGAAAGCACACGGGAGCATAGGCTCTGCAGCACTCCCTGGCATGCTCTGTCTTCAGATACCTTTGAAGGACAGGCTGTACCTGAACTGAATTCAGCCTCACATCTCTCCTGCCGAGCCTGAGGAGGAAGCAGGTGCTGGGGCTCTGAAGGAGAGAGAAGTCTCTAACATGCATGCACACACACTTCCAGCTTTCTGGGAAAAAGCTCTGTGCAGTTAGTTTTGGCTGGACTCTCCAATCTCACAATTATTTTATATCATTTAGAAGTTTTTGAGGCTCAGTATTTTGTGTTTCTCTCAGAGAGCTGCCAGCATACTGATAAATCTTGATCAGATTTCCAAGAGCTGATGTTTCACTGATACTCTTCTAGCCCTCTTTCAGCCTGCTTCCCTGTCAGCTATACCCCTGGCCAGCTCTGGGTTACAGCAGTATTTTGGTGGCTGCACAAACCAGCAGATATGGAGATGCTGGACTGGGATACCAGTAGAGGCAAACCACTGCATGGACAGCCACTGGGGCTCTCCGGGGGCACAGGGCACCACCACTTCAGTGTTTGGCTGAAGGGTGTTTGTGTCTGAGCTGTATGGGGCCCATGCCCGGGACCACAGTCACCATCCATCACAGTAACACTGACAGCACTCCCACAGGAATTTCCTCTTTGACCTTCCTTAGTTTACTAGCTCTGCCTGGAAGGCTTCTGTCTTTTGTCTTCACCCAGAAGTGTACACTGAACTCAGGTCTGCTCTTTTTGGCATAAGTCAGCACCATTTGCCAGCAGGGGCTCAGAGTGTTGTTTGCTTTCTGTTTGTGTTAGCAGCCAAGCCAGCTCCACTGGAACTTCAGCAAGGGAACTGAAACACCTTCTGCCACCTCTTTTTCTTTCTCTGATCTGCAGCCAAGCCCCAATGCCCAGAAGTCCTAGGTCAGATTAGTTTAGGAGATGATGGGAATTCAGAAATAATGTATGTGGTGGTTTGCTTTTGTTTCCTTGCCTCGAGGTTTTTGAGTCTTCAAGACTGTATTTTACCAGCCTGCATTGATCTGGATCACCTTTTAATGAAGATCTAGGCCAGAATTCCCTCACTCTCACAGAGCAGTGTGTTGAAAAAAATTACATTGTATATTGCACTAAAATAGTCACTGCTCTTGCTGCTTCCTCTATCAATTTTTCACTGTGGAGTTGTGGGACACATTTGTGGACGGTTAGTCACATTCTTCTAGTCAGCTGAGACCTCTGATATTTGTCATCATTGGCATGAATAAAGTTGGCCAAAAGGAAAACCTTTGTTCTGAGATCTGCACCCAGCAAACCTGCCTAATTTACTGCAACTGGCTCTCCTGCTAAAACAAACAACAAAGAAGACAAAGAGGTTTCCAACACCTCAGTAACATGTTTATCCAAAAAGCACCAATTAGTTTTCATTTTATGAGACATTAACTTGCCTGTCACTAGTCCAGCACCCTCTATCATTGCAACAGCCTGGTCAACACCCATGGATCCCAAATGACTCCTGTTTAAATCCACAGAGAGTAGGAATACTGGCTTTATTTCTTGGCTCCAGTCACAAGCTGCATGGTTTTAGAGACATTTAAGTACCAATATTTGTTTTCAGTTTTGCTGTTGATGTTTTCCAAAGAGTCTATATACAGTTAAACTGCCATGAAATGTAATATTTTTCAAGTCTGTCTTGCTCATTACACAGTAAGATACAAGCTGAAACCGTATCATCTATGAGAAGGTTGTGTGTCTTTTGGTATTGGGTAATGGAGCATGCTGAAGATACTTCAATGTTGCCAAAAACAATAGCAAACCAAAGAGACAGTGTGTCTCATTTCCCTTATAGACTGATCCAGCATTCTCAAAAGCCTGGAAAACCATAAGAGTGAGCAACCACAATAGATAATTTCATCAATGCTACTAATTTGAACCAGCCTATATGAGCCTTTGGTGGCTCTGTTTTACAGGCAGGGAAATGAGAAGTGGCCTAAACTGTTGTGAGAGCGCATGGTTTGTCTCCTACCTGAGCCAAGCCTCTTGCATGAAAACAAGAGCAGGAAGGAGGGGGCACCCATTCATTTTGTCCCAGTCTGGCCCCACCTGGGGAGTGCTTTTGGACTTTTCCAGTGAAGAATACCATGTAGTGGGCTGAGCGTTCTGGTGGTGTTCTCACCTCTGTTCCATAGCCCAAATGCCTTTTCTTTTTCAGGACAGGTCGTTCAAAGGGCTTCTCATTTCATGGATGACTGTGAATTTTGGCAACATCCATGAACAGCAGAGTCTTCTGCCCTCCTACCCCGAGGCTCTTGTTGCCAGCAATGCTTTTTTTATCTACAGTGATTTTGCAGCCAACCAGCATCCTGAAATCTACAGTGGATTATTTTTATTGCATGGCTACATGAGTTTTGTCCTTCACAACACAAAGCATCGACAGAAACTGGAGAAATGTACCAGGGAAAGTATAGTCTCCCTGGCTGGGTAACAGCTACTGCTGGCAGAGCAAGTGGTGCAGGCTGCCAAGGAGTCCCAGCCAGGCTCCTGTTAGAGAGAAACTTCCATGGAAAGCACAAGGTAAGGATGTTCCTACTTAAACTGAACACCCACTTTGTGATCAGCTGTGAGTTGCCACAGTTTGGCAAACCTATGCAATATCATTAGCATTATCTGGACATGCTTCAATTTCCTGCTCTTACTGATTTCCTTCTCAAGTTTTGAGAGACTTCACCAAGAACCTGTCAACCAGCACAGAAGGTCAAGAAAATCAGCATGCTTTCCACACCCCTGAGAAAAGACAAAGTTGAACAAACTTTGCATGAAACAAACACATGCATAATTACCAATACATCAAGAAAGGGCATATGTGTTGGAGCTTTGTAAAAGAAAAGTGCTGCAACCCAGATTAGCCAGTTCTTCATTTAGTTTCAATTAGAGTTGGAACCCAATTCAGACTAAACATTTTAATTGATGAATATAGTCCCTTCATGCCAGAAATTGCCTGTAAACAGATTATGACTTCTCCAGAAATATGTACTATTAGCTGAAAGTTTTCCACAAGTAAACATCTGTCTGTGACTGGCTCACAAGTTGATGACCACAGCTATTTGTTCATGTATTGAGTTCCAATATTTGAGCTATTAATTAGCCAAAGCTAATTAATTAGCCAAAGTCACGTGGCACTGCGTGTCTCTTCAGCCAATGCTTGTTAAAATATTGCATTTACATGATTAATCAACACTGGCTTCCAGCAAATGCTGTCAGAAACAAAAGCTCACCCCACCGGTGACTGCAATATAAGGAAACATAATAAAATCATAATACATTTAGCATTGGCCAAAATCTTAGAAGAATTCTTCACTCAACTTTGGTTTCAGCCTAATTTGCCACACTTTTAACCTGTGTTCATAAAGAGCTAAGGTTTCTGTAATCATAGCAACAGCAATATAGGTGTATACCTTTGCATATGTATCCCTGAAAAGTGCTGAATCCCTTAGCCAGTTTTTCTCAGATTTGACAGAGGAGAGATGCAGACATAAATTTCATATTTCAGGGAAAGACATGACTGTACCAGAGCTGCTGAATTTATTAGTGCTACCAAAAAAGACAAGACTTCAGTATAGCCCTTTCCTTACTAGAAAGAGCCCAGAAACTCCAAGTTTGAGCCTCAGCA
The DNA here is from genome assembly GCA_013397075.1 of Rhabdornis inornatus. Classification (NCBI taxonomy): domain Eukaryota; kingdom Metazoa; phylum Chordata; class Aves; order Passeriformes; family Rhabdornithidae; genus Rhabdornis; species Rhabdornis inornatus. The sequence goes on from VWZS01004875.1 coordinate 38,321, forward strand.
ATTTGAAGCAAATCAAGTTTCACTGGCACTATTACCCACCAACACATGGATATCTTCATTTGCAGCATACAAACTAGGTGCAAACTTGGACTTAATTTAGGAAAGGGAAATATGTTCTGTTTCCGATTTTTTTATTTTTTTTATAATGTCCCAGCCTTTACATATTCTTTTTTGAGTCAATCTCCTTTGCCAATGTCACATGCATCCTCTTATCTATGGGGTTTGAGCAAGGCACCTTGAACAACCTTGTGATAAAAGCCTTTATGAAGAATGGAGACTTGTCTTTCTTGTCTTTTCAAGTGCTACAAGCAGAAGCTGAAGGAGCAGAGGTATGAAATCCCTGTGGTCTTGCAGTTTGGGTGGGACAAAGCTATGTTTCAGAAATAATGTTTAAGTCTGAAATAAAATGCTGAGTAATTATCATCTGAGCATCTTTTCCATCCAGCATCTGCTTTAGTGGTCAGAAGTACAATATAGCCTTTATTTTCAGCCAAAATAGGCTTGTTTTCAATCAGCATGATTGAAATACATGATTTTACAGTCTGTAGATAAGAAAGTGTATTATTTTCCTACATGGGAGACTGAAACTAAAGGCTGGAGAAAAGGTGAAGGACTTTTCAACATCCTTTTCTGGCTCTGACTTGTCTTGCATCAAAATGCGATGCAGTACAGGAAGGAACTCTGTTAAACCCTGTTCAAGTATTTTTGAAAACCTCACCCACATTTTTAGAATGTTAGTTTATATTACTCCACTTTGCCTAAAAACTTAAAACAACTTTTTGGTAATTGCACAAGTCTCAGGACATCATGACATATGAAATGAACTATTGAAATTTCATATGTCATGATGTCCTGAGACTTGTGCAATTTAAATTTTTAATCTTTAAAATTTAAAGATTTTTTAAATTTCATGTTGGAATCTGCTTTTCTAGTTTCCCAGCCTTCTCTAAGTATTACCATAGTTTTACCATGCTTATGGTGATAACAAGGGATACACTTAGACAGAAGATTGGGGTGGTTTATTGAACTGCTGGTACTGACAATATGACAGATTGGCATTTCTCTGTCCTTCAAAGTCTATCTTCTGAAAACAAGAGTTCAATTTGGTTTACAGGGGGCAGAACTGTGCCTTTTCCAACCTTTTAAAGTTAATAGAAGATGTAATGATATAAGTAGAGAAGAATTTGGCCCAGAAACTCTTTCAAGAAGGTAGAATCATAGAATCATTAAGATTGGAGAAGACCTTAAGATATACAAGTCCAACCATCAATCTAGCAGCACCACTTAACCATTAAACCATGTCCTTAAGTGCTGTATCCACTCATTTTTGTACACTTCCAGGGATGGTGACTCTGCCACTTCCCCATTCCAACGCTTTATAATGCTTTTTGCAAAAAGTTTTTCCTAATATCCCCCCCTATGTGACTTGAGGCCATTTCCTCTTGTCCTGTCATGACTTGCCTCATTGAAGAGACTGACACACACCTTTCAGGTAGCTGTGGAGAGCAATGAGGCTTCCCTGAGCCCCCTTTTCTCCAGGCTAAACAACCCCAGCTCCCTCGACCACTTCTCATAAGACTTGTGCTTCAGACCCCTCCCCAGCTTTGTTGTCCTGCTCAGGACTTGCTCTCTGTTCTAGTTCTCTGGATCCTTTTTCCACTTCCTCTTATAGATGGGCATCACATTTGCCAGCTTCCAGTCACCTGGGACCTACCTGGTTGACCAGGGCTGCAAACAAATGATTGAAAATGGCTTAGTGAGCTTTTCTGCCAGCTCTCTTAGTACCCTTGGGTGAATCCTATCTGGCCCCATGGACTTGTGCTGGTCTAAGTTGCATAGCAATTCACTGACCATTCCCTCCTGGATTGTAGAGGCTTCATTCTGCCCCTGTCTGTCTTCCAGCTCAGGGGGCTGGCTCCCTTGATGATAACAGGTCTTATTATTATATGCTGATGTCAGCACCTGAGGGCAAAGGTATTGCAACACTTTCAGGCCAATGGTTTAAAAAATCTCCAAGCACAAATTGAACCTCCAGCTTCTTCATGACTAAGTAATTATGAGTGAGCATTAGTAAAATTACTGTTCGAAAGATTTAGTAATTTTATTTTGGAAGGGCTCCTCATTTTAGTATTCCTCTCAGAGAGACACTTGATCAGTTGCATCTGCATTGGAGAATGCATAAATCGAGAAAATCTTAGAGAACTCTGCAGAGACATGTCTCCAGAAGCCCCCAGTAGCAGAATTTGACACCTTCCCTAGAGACATCTTTTATGTTTTGTTTTTGTTTTCTGTATGTCCCCTTCCAATTCTCTCTACACTCATGAGGACATTTGCTTCTGAGTCATTTTGAAAAGTTTGGATTTCAGTTATTAAACATTTCTGGTTTTTATCCTCTGAGAGCTTTGCCAAGGTGCTGGCAGCCTGAAAGCCAGTCATTCAACTCCACTGTTCAGCCTCAGCAAACAAGTGACAGAGTATTTCCAGCTATAAGCCTTTGGGAGTCCAAACTTCTCAAGGCAGGGAGCCCACTGAGTTTAAGAAGGGCACAAAAGCAGGGAAATTGTGAGGAACAAGACAGCTTTTTGTTGCATGGCATAAAAAGGGGTTGCAGATTGCTCATGTCTTGTTCTGTGCTGAGTGGGAAAGCAGTCCCTTCCTGTCTGGAGTGTCCCCACGTGGTCAAGCCAACAGGCATCTACAAATCTGGTAGGTATTCTGTTCCCCTGGGCAGAAAGACATGCTCTCACAGGCCCATCCAAATGCATTCAGTAGTTCCTGTTACAGGAGTCATCCCTGCACTGCCCTCCTAGCTCCTCCAGGAACGGGGTTCCTAGGATAGAAAGGGAAAGTCACCTGAGGGACAACCTTACTGCCTGGAAAGAGAGGGCAGAGGCCAGTGCCCAGCCCCAGCCCTGCTGCTCCCCACCTTCCTTCTTAACGTGGGGGCCAGGAGCATGCTGAGCCTTCCCCAATGATCAGGATGTACAGAGCAGTGAATTTTGTGGTGAGCTGGATAAGTGTGATGTGCTGGGGTGACTCAGAGAACATGTCATCTGTGGCATGAAAAATTGTATTTGCTGAGACACACTGCCCAAGACAGCATCCTTCTGGAGAGAGCTCACCAGTTTGGAAGGACACTTGCAGTACTGTTGGCATGCCACACAAGAATGTGTTAAGATCCTCCCTGATGTTCATTTAAGCTGTGGCTTTCTGTTGAAGTAATGAACAGTCATGCTCTGGGTTTTATTAATTTTCTGGTGCAGGATACGACCACATGCATCATTCTATTCCCTCCTGCTCTTTTGGCAGGTGCTTCACAACCATCTGTTGTCTTAGACCCAGAGGACCCAGACCCCTTCATCAAAGGACAGCAGTGGGAAGCAGACAACCATATGCTCTTTTCATGACTCAGACAGCAGCATGATGTCCATTGCACCATGGTTGTTAACAAAACAATTAATAAGGGTTGAAAGAGAATGATGGGATATAAAAGCATCAGCATGACCTTGTCAAGAACTGGCTGCCTCAGACCAATCTAGATTCTTCCTCTGAAGGGATAAGCCACCTGGAGAATAATGGGGAAAGAAGCAAAATTTTCTTGCTTTGAGTTTTTTGCACTTTCGACCCTGATTTCTTTTTGTTCTGTTGAACCACCGGTTTTAGAACCATGTGCAAGGAGCAGTCAGTATGTCATCCTGTCCAACGAAACAGATATCTTCGAAAAGGAAATCCTAAGGCCTGATCTGTATCTTTTTCTATTTTCTATTTGGATCTTGGCATAGAGAGAACTCCTATGAAATTTATTCACAAGACAGACAAGAGCAGGCAACAAATCTAAAATTATTTTTAGGAAAAAGAGAGACAATACAAAAATTGCATTAGACTAATTTTTGTTTTTGATTGTGTGTAGCTATTTGACCTTTCTCTGTTACATTCTTGCCTGGCTGAATGCTTTCCTCTTTGTATCTGTGCCTTTCACTTCTCATAACACTTTCTCTTTCACAAGTTCTCTATATAACTTAAAGCGGAGGACAAGAAGAAATCCACTTCATTTGTGGCAAAGGAGGTTTTGGATCAATATGCGAGAAGATTGGGATGGAGAAATGGTGGGATCTTGTCTACTGAAAGCTCTGAAGAGCAGATGTGGTGAACATCTGTCAGGCTTCATCTCCCAGGGCTAAATCAGTCCCCCATTCCAATGGTTAACACTAAGAGAACAGCTGTGGATCCAGCAGTTGCAGCAAGGACATGTGTCTCCTGAAGCTGCAGAGCTATTGGCTGTATTATAAAATCAACAGCTGGATTTTATTGAAAAAAGACAATATTTCCCATCTCTCCCTGCACAGAGGCAAACAAATCATGCTGCATCTGTGCTTTGGTCAAAAAGAAAAACTTCTGCTATTACGGTATGATTGTATTAATTTAGAAATTCTTCACAGGTATGTTCATGTGTATACATGGCTCTATGTATATTTCTAGTTGACATTTCAAGAGGAATTAATAAAAGTGGACATTTTGCACACCCCACTGACCCTGTTAGGACAGCTGTAGACATGGAGCAAATCAGCTTAGACAGTGTTTTTACTGGCTGAACTATTCATGCCAAAACTTGTGCTGGGCTTCCTAGCAATGGAGGAAAATTCAAAGTGGTTGCCACAAGAAGGAGGGGCAGGTCTGGAGCCATGAGACCTTATCATGCTTGTTACAAGAGAGAAAAAGGGAAGGAGAAGGAATGACAAGCAATTATCCCCACAACTGTTACATTCCCATCCCTCCTGTCACATCCCTTCAGAGGTGGCAGACCCAGCACTGAAAAAAATGCACAATGGAGCTTTGACCACTTGGCTGCAATTTTCACTTGACTGCTGCTCTCCATTACTTGTGTCCAGAGTCTAACTTGTCCCACTTTCTTTTTTGGTGAATTATGAATTATCTCAATTAAATCCTACTGGAACATTTATGATCAGAGCCCAACTGCAGGCTACAATGCCAAGTGCTGGCTCTCAGAGAGCTCCCAATAGGACACCAAAAACAAATGCTGCAAATAGCATGATTCTCTGTGTGTGATGCCTGGCTGAGTAGCTTCCAAGTGCTGTATCACACTCTGAAGGAATGGTGTTTCTGCATTGGGCTGTCAGCATCCTCAAACAGGAAATTCTGGAACAGCAGCTTTTGGCAACTTGTGTCCTGGGGAATTGCAATAGCTCTGCCATGCAGGACAGACACCATAGCTTTAACCTCACTGTAGAAAATAAGAATTCCTTTTTTTCCCGATGAAGAAAAGTCTGCTTGTCTGAATGCTTGTGGTGGCTCAGAAGAGATTAATACAACTCACTCTCATTTTACCACTCTTAATGGTAAATCATTCCCATGCTGCTAGGATGGGTGGAGTATAAAACCCCATAGAACTGAATCATTACAGCAACACAAATAAGGCTGTGAGCACCATTTTTCATCTATTTCATTACCTTAATAGCACAAGAGTTCAGCCTTTACATATACTAATCTCCATGTTCTTACAATTAACAAAAGTTTCATTTATTTTTTGGGGCTTTATGTGTCTGGCCATAATACTCCTTTAGTATTAATATTTCCCTGTTTGCCAGGAAAATATTAAAAAGGCTTTTTAAAAATGAGAGCAAACTGGCTGAAGGAAAGCACATCAGGCCAATCTCACCTGTTAAAAATAAGGTTTCTTTAGAACTTGAATGTCTCAAATACTATGCAATCCATTTTGATATATGAAGATGCTTGTTCATTAATTCAGAGTTAAGTCTTTCAAGTTTACAGAAAACTTGGCAGCACACTAAAATACTTAATGGCATTTCTTTCCTGGTCTGCCAGCTTGAAATTTAAAGAGGATGGCGTCTCCATGGCTGTGCCTACGGGTGACTGGCTGTCTCAAGGGACTTGCCAGCAGATGACACAAAGTCCTCATGTCTGGAACGCAGCTCATCACTGAAGCTGGAGTTATGGGAGGACCATTCAGTAGCTGTCACTAGCTGGAGGAGCACCAAAGATGTTAAAATGAGGGTTTGCAGGAAGTCATGTGGGGTTTGGCCATCTTCCACTCACTGGAAGCTAAGCCATGGGGGAGATGCTAATTGCTGTTTATGCAGCCTCTTGGCAAACTTGGCAGCCTGCTCTGAACCAGTCCTGCAAGCTGACTGCTCCTGATAGAGACAGGATAAGCCCAGCCCGAGTCAGTCACAGCTCTGCATGCATTCCCTCCCTTTGAGACCACACTGGTGCCTCTGCTCCTGCCTGGCCAGGTGGTGATTGCTGTGCACAGCTTGTCACCCAGTGCTTTGGGTTTTGGAGCCTCACGTGCTTGTCTCTCTCAGCATTTTCAAGCTGAGATCAGCAGGGACACCTGGAAGAAAAGCTGTACCCTGGGAGCCCTAGATGGGGGAGCAAATCGCTGAGCTTTCTTCTGAAACCGAATCTCTTTTTCATCTGCCCTTTCCTTTCACTCTGTGGTCCTTTGCATATGGACTTCAGGGACTTTATTGCTGAAAGGAAGGCATTTCTCATATCCACCCCAGCTGCATGCTTCTCCTCCATTATTCTTCTGGTATCAGCAAATGGAGAAGTTTAGAGAGAGATGACTGTGGCTGACCCAACACACAAGCCAGCTTATTTTAGAGGGCTGCTATTAACTCTGTGGTTCAGCACTGGCAGCCAGAAAGGGAGACCAAAAAATGAAGAGGATTATTTCCAAGTGAATTCCCAAGAGTGCATTCAATTAGAGATGTTGTTTTTTGACCTTTCACAGGCTTCATTACAGCCCCTATCACTTTTCCAGAAAAAACAATTTTGGAAACAGATGGAAATACATGAAAAATTTATTCCTGCAATGCCACACAGCCCAAATTATGCAGTCTTGAGTGATCTTTGCTGAGTACCAGTGTTCAATTAAAAGGATGCTTATGAAGTCTTCATACTGTGAAACACAAATACTTGCCTACAACCTACTGGGAGCTGCCTCATGAGAGAAAAAACATGCACTCTATTAACTCAGCTGGTATGAAATTTAGCATGTAGGCTATAAAGTGACCTAGAAAGGGGAGTTTATGGACACTGGCATTAATCACTCTGTGATGACACAGAGTGAGAGAAAACAGGAAAGAATTATTCCTTAGAAACAGCTTTAAATGACAAAGGAAAATTCCAAGAAAAAGTGGGAAATAAGTTTGGGAAAGACCTGAAAATTTATTTCAAGGTCTAAAATCTGAGGAGTTCTGGGGGAAAAAAGACAGTTGTCAGGTCAGTAGTCCAGGCTGGTACTCAGAAGAGCTCCCATTACTTACAAAACTGAAATACTCCTTAATAGGAACATGTGAGCGTGTATTGGTTTTTAGCCCACGTGTGACTTTGTTTAAATCCCTTTTGGATCTAGCCTTCAGGGCTTCTGATATCCGGAAGAGTTGTTTTCCAGCTCGGAGAGCTGGAATATTTTGTTGGAAGCACTCTACATGCCACCTGTGTGGTGTTGTGTGCTGTGCTGTCACATATTGACAGCCTTCTGATATCTGGAAGCGTTCCTTTCCAGCTCAGAGAGCTGGAATGTTTTCTTGGAAGCATTCTACATCCCACCTGTGTAATGCTGGCTGTTGGGGCTGTCACACATTGACAGCTGGGCAATGCACTTCAGTGTATGCCACAACAAGCTGTCCCCACTGAAAATGACTGCGGCCCATTTCTACATCTTCATTTTGAGATTAATATAACTAAACTTTAAACCAGGGAATTAATTTAGATTAGGTTCCTTTAACTAATTTTATCTCTATCATATGTTTCATACCCCTTTTGTGTGATATGCTGTGGCAGAAATAATCATGGTAATTTGAACTAGCTCTCCTGACATACTTTCTCTAAGATATTTAATGTGAGAGAGAAACATGAGAGAGTGAAAATGCTTACAGTCTGTTGCATTTCAGCTAACTACTGAAGAGCTTTTGGATATCAGAGCAGGAACAAAATGCAGTTCTCCTTGTGGAAATCAGGGTAATCAGACTAATATAAACCCAGGTGACCTGCAGTCAGTGCTCACTGAGCAAGCTCAGATGTTCAGTTCTCTGGAAAACATATGAACCAATTTCCTTGTAATCTGCTGCTTACTTTATTTCTCTGCAAATATTCTTTTGGAGACATTAGTGCCCATATGATGGAAGGCACAGCTAACATTATGACTAAAATGAGCTTCATCTGGACTGAGAATAACTGCGGTTATTTTATTATGCCAGTTACAGTCTGTTTGTGTTGGGTGAGATGTGTTTATTGGTAAGATGTGTTTATGGTTCTGCCATGACCAACATTTTTTCACACAGTCCTAAAACTCTTGACATTTTCAGCTGTGTATATTTCTAAATGTCTGTTCTAAATAAATAAATAAGCCCAAACCATGTCTTCCTATGGAAAAAGATACTTAAAGATTGCATTTTTAAGGATCTTCACTTTATTTAATGTGTGAACACTTGAAAATCATTCCCTGATCTATGACTTTGTGTACTTTGCAAGTATTTCTTAAGTAAATTTTAGTGAGGACAAGAGAATAGGGTTTAGAGTTGACCCTAACACCTTCATTTACTGCATATATGAGGCCAGTTACACCAAATGGACTCACACTCAGCTCTGTGTGAAAACATCCACTTTTTACTGAAGGGCAATGACAGTAAAGAGGGAAGGAGAAATATTTGAACCTGCTTGTGGAGACTGACAATTTCAAGCAAAGCTTTTAAGCTTATAATAATTTCCTGCTGCTTCTAAGTATCTCCCTGTAAACTATGCTTTAAAAATAAACAAACAACAATAGCAACATAAGCTTATAATTTACACCATCAGTGAAATCTGCTCCTCCAGAGATGCCACAGGCATGCACTCCCTTCCTCAGCTCTGCAAGTACTCAGACACTTTCTGCCTGTCTTACCTGACCACAGGATGCTGACACAGGGCTGCTCAGGCATGAGGTGTGCTACAGCTGGAGGTGCTTTGTGTTGCATCTCTAAACTAAATTCACAGAATTATAGAATGGTTTGGGTTGGAAGAAACCTTAGTGATCAGGTAGTTTCAACCTTTCTGCTATGAGCAGGGGCACCTTTCACTAGACCAGGCTGTTCAGAGCCCCATCCAGCCTGGCCTTGGACACTTGCAGGGAGGGGCATCCACAACCTCTCTGGGCACCCTGCTCCAGTGCCTCACCACCCTCACACTGAAGAATTCCCAAGATCTTCCTCAACCACTGTGTCCCTCATTCCATGGGTTTACCACCAGAGGAAAAATCTGCATCTGGGTAGAGCAGAGCTAGAAGACCCTTGTTGTCCTCAATGGATCTATCTAGAGGTTTGACATTTCTCTTCAAAACTTTTTCCAGCATGTTCCTTGTTGTGTCTTTGTGTGTCAGAAACCATCCAGCAGACAGGAAATATTAAGAGAATCTTTAAAAGATGTACCCAAGGCCCCAGAGGAAAGCCAGGTCATTACTAAAATTTACACAACCAAGCAACTTCCTACTCCATCCCCATTTATTTTCAGAACAATATGTGTTGTAGTGTAAGAAGGGACACCAGCCACTACAGAGCCAGAAAAAGCATGTGTGGCCAGGAGAGATGCAAAGCTATTTAAAGAAACACTGTAAAAAGTTCAGGAAAACATTTATTCTGTGCATCTAACTATTCAACTCCTTCTGTTTGCATTAACCAGGACTTTGGGGAAATACAAAAAAATGGGGATTTATAGCAGCATTAAGTCCAAGAGTGTATCAGAGAGCAGCATAAAGTCAGTAACATCTCATACCAGTGTTGCCCTTCTTCAAATGCTTCTTCCCTATGATCCAGAAGCTTTGGGACAACCACTGCATTTCAGTTTTTCAAATAAATGACAGGTTACATGAAAATGATATTATACTTTTTGTTACACTGGTACTGCTTGCTGTTTATCCACTTAGTAACTGTTGTCTTGAACTGAAACAGATGGAATTAGCACAAATATGATGTTGTTAAGGTTCAGCATTTGGCAAACCAAGGTGGTTTGTTGCTAGGAGAGCAAATTCTAACAGCACATTTTTAAAACAAAAATTAATGTTTTACCCTTCACATGTTGATATCCAATGTCATGTGTCTCTGGTAATCCACTTCCTTCCTCACAGCAAAATATTCCACTCTCAGAGTCCAAACTTTCCTGTCTACTTGGGAGCTATGAGAATACAGCATAGAGGAAAAAGTGATGCTCATCCAGAAGCCAACCATTCCTCAGTGTTAAGGCTGGATATTGATCATCTTCATGCTGAAACACCTCTGCAAAAACCAGCATCCTTTGTTAGTGAGGAATCCAAGCCCCATGTCTCTGATCCAGGGGTGTCTTGCTGGGATAACTATTGGCCCATAATTGAATGTGTCCGACAAAAAATACTTGTGAGGAGAACTCGAAGAAGTCACGTTACCCTACTGTGGGCCATTTGGAAAACAAACATGAAAAATTAACAGATCAAATCTGATTATGCTCTCCAGAACTGAGATCAATGAGTCTGCTGACAGGACATGATGAAGGCAAAAAAGTGCTTGCTATGTACCAGCTAGGCTGAGAAGAAAATAGGTTAAACAGACATGGATTTACTTTGGAAACCAGAGATCTGACTCCAGTACTGCCACCAAAGGCCGTGTGGTCATGCAGCGCTGAGAGAGCCTGAGTTCTGCAACAGGCACATTAAACAACAGTGCTTTGTGATAAATGACTGACACCAGCAGGCAAAGCTAGTCACTCAAACACTTTTGGAAACAAGTCCTGCTGACAGGTAACAATATACCTGTCAGCAAATTAAAAACGGGGACAAACCATCTCCCATAACACCCATGCAATAATGCCCAAGGAGCAGTTCAGCCTTTGGAGCTGAGCTGTTCCCTGGCCATGGCAGGTGGGGGTGCAGAGCATCTCAGGAACTGGGCATCAGCATCAGCCTCAGCTCAGCCACTGCTGGCAGATTGCTGGGCTGGCTTTCCTGCCCTGCACAGCCCTGCGCCAGAGCACCTCAGCTGCCAGCAGATCTAAACTGGAGGCAACCTACTGCTGCCCCTCAATGTATGTCCCCCATCTCTGTTTCACCAGGAGTAGTAACAAGGCAGCTGTTCAGATAGAGAACTGCTAAGAAATCTGTTTCCCAGAACTGGCAAAACCAGGGCCCAGGGGTCTGGTCCAACTCTGCCTTGCATGGGGCAGCTCCAGCCTGCAGTGCCACTGCTGTGCAAGCAAAGAACAAACTCATGGCTTTAACATGAGGACAGAGGGTAGTTTGCCCACCAAAGTGGAACAGGGCAGGCATGGAAAAGCCTTGTTACCAGAAGTGTGCTCTGTTTCTGATCTGTGGGATGCCTGGCACCTTCAAACTGAGGCACCAGCCCAGGAATCCATCCACACAAGCCTAAAAGGCATCAACAGGACACACCAGGAGCAGCCACCCCATCAATTGCACAAGTTCTGTATGGGACAGGAGCAGAATCCTGCCTGCCCTGTACTGCCAAGCTTGTGTGTGATGCTGCCCATAAAATGCCTTGCCAAGTGACACAGCTGGTTAAGCCCCTTTCCTCACTCCTTCGTCTCCCCAGCTCCTGGTTTGTCTCTGTTCTTTGAAGTCCTGGGGGCTTGAACAGCATTAACTCTTCACCTTTCATCTCAAAGACTCCAGAGCAACCTCCTTGCTCTGAAACTGTGGGAGCTTATAATGCAAAAATCTTCCCTGGGCCTCAGACCCTACAAGGATATTTTCATTTCACTGTTATTATACAAAAGGCCCAGAAGGAAAAATAAAAAATTAGGCAGCTGCACAAGCCTAATTTAGCCTGGTAGACACGGTGGAGGTCTCTGAAGCTCTATGTCAAGCAGTAACCTCTCAGGGCATTTGCAATCATTACAGTTGAGTTCAGTGTACCTGAGCAAACTAATCACCAGCAGGTCTCAGCACTGAGATTGCCAGAGCCTGATTGAACAAAGAAATTTGCAGAATCCCTTAAAATGTTGTCTTGCCCAGCAAAATACAGCACTAGGCCATTGGGACAGGAGCAGAAACCAGCATTCCCAGACTAAACCAGCAACATGACCAGTAGCACACCAGCCCACCATGAGAGCTGTGGGTGCTTTACGGGCTCTGATGGCAGAGGAGACCCCTGTGCTCAGCTCTGCTCACCATGCTATGCCTCAGCACTGCCACAGCTGCTTTCCTGAGGGCTTTTGGTGCAAGGCAGCCCCAAACTTGACACAGACCTGATTCTCATTCTGCCAACCCAGAGCTGAGTAAAGTATAGCTTTGCAGTTGACCCTGTATGTGAAATTATCCTTTCTGCTCTGATAACCTGCTTCAAGCAGAATTAAAGTTTTTCTTTTCTGTGAGGAATTCTCACTTCTAAAAATTGTCTCAGGGCAGACATGAGGGAATGGGCTTGATGTATAAGCACATTGATAGCAACACTGCCCTCATAGTTGGTAGATTTTCTCTGAGACTGTATCTAGAATGTCACAAGTTTTGTGAAAGAAAGTTGGCTCCATTTTGCTGAGATGTCTTTCTTTTCTGTCGTGAAGGGACAGAGTTTGAGGCTTTGACACAGCAGAGCACTTAATAACTTCTCTGACTTGAAGTACCTTTGTAATGGCTCCACTGAGCTGAAATTGTTCTGTGCACTTGGAAAGGCTCCTGGCCTTCCTTGGGCTGTTGCTTGCTTAACAACATGAGTCTTCTCTGCTGTGGAGCTGTGCCTGTGTAGTTCAGACAGACTGAAAAATGAATTTAAGATCTGCTCAGACTGACATGTCCCATTTGGCTGACCTGGCTCAGCAGACAGGGCCATTGGCCACGGTACAGCCAGAGCCCAGCCACCACTGCGTGCCCTGGCATGGGGCTGTGCTGGGAGGGGAGTGCACCAGGCAGGGAGGGACATGGCATCTGCTACCTCTAGGAAAGAGTGTAGGGGAAATCTGGCATCATGGGGAGGCAGGGGAAGGGAAAGCCATATGGACCTCTGCAGGAGGATGAGGTGATGCCTGGAGCCAATGAGGAAAGCAGTAGAAGAAAGTCACAGCTGAGACGCTGTAGGAGAAGAGAGAGGGAGAGGAAGAGGGAGGTCGATTCGACAGGCAATATAAAGACCCCTTCTTTTCCTATCCAATTTCTGGCTACTTCTGCAGTCCAAAATTAGCTACTGTAGTCCATAACAATTACAGGCCTCACTAAAGTCATGGAAGAACGAGCTGTCAGACTGAAGAGCTGTCAAGCGCTTTCGTCTAAGGAAAAGAATCAGGGGCCCAGGCTGGTGCAAGCCACACTACAGGCAGCCTCAGCCAACAGGCAGGGATTTTCTCTGGAAACAGGCTTGGGGTGTGTATTGGAAAGGCACAGCCAGGGGCATTTGTGCCTAATGTGGGTGGCAGCTTGAGTCTGACAAGCTGCCGTGCTAGCAAGTTTGGAACAGCTGAATCGGAAGGCACTTCTGCTACTCTTCCTGCCTCTTTGGGAAATGGGGCTGCCATACTTCCTCAGGGGTTCACGATGGGGTCATGTCAGATATCTTCCATTTGTATAGCTGGTTCTTGCTCTAAGGGAAACTGTCCTCCAAGTGACTTCCTTCAGTCACATTAACTGGACAGTGTCACTGGCCGGGCCATGCAACGCAATGCCCTTCAGATGCATCCTTCCATTCATTCCTTCATTCATCCAGATGGGTTCCAGCCTACAAGAATATAGATTTTATGTACCTTGGGGTGTGGAGGGGAAGGCAGGACTGATCACATATGCTATGCCAAGGCTATCTGCCATGTACAAATACATGGTTCTGCATGTTGGCATGAACATGGTTGCTTCAGCCAGTCTCATATCAGCCAGAATTCAGCCCCATGGCCTGTGCCTGCCAGATAAGAAGTTCAACAGTGTGTACTCAACACAATATCTCTGATCACTCATGGTGCAAAGGTCTCCTTGCAACCAGATTGCAAGTCACCAGCTCCATCTCCTCCATCTTCCCAGCATTTGGCCTGTTTATATTTCCTCTTTTCTGGGACATGGAATGAGATTTGAAGACTATTTAATGCTTTAAAAAATCTACGCAGCCGTGTTCTACTTAACAGAGAAATTTTACATGGAAAATGTGTTGTTCTTTCCATTATGTTAACTTCTCACAGCTCTGCCTGCCAGTGGTAGCTCTTTGTTTTCAAGCTACTGATGAGCCTCACCATCTGTTCTTCTGGGCATCCAGACCATTTGCAGATTCTTAAAAGCAAAAACCATGACGTGTTCCTTTTAGAAATGATTGGATGTCTTCCAGGGTTGGAGTCAATTAGTGAAACAGCCCTCAATGTATTGCTGAAATTATGCTGCAAGAAGAGTAGGCTTACAGCTTGTCCATTCATTCTAAGGCTATTCTGCCTTCTTCTGTTCTAACCCCACCAGCAGAATTCCCCCAGGCACTGGGAAGGGGTTGGAGAAGGCAGTCTTTCTAGTACATGTCAAGTTGAAAAAAATAGTTCTGAGTAGTGCTGACAGCCTAGATGCTCTTTAGACCTGCAATAGAACAAGGTCTTCTGGCTTGGAAACAAATCAAACTTTTAACAAGGCAAAACTGCAAGCAAAATCTCTACATAAAACCCTGATGGCGTTTTCCAGCTAGTAAAACTAGAACCTTAAATTTTATAGCTGGAAAGGAAAGTATTCAACAGCTTTATGGGAATGAAGCCAAAGTTTTGTGACAAAGATTGTCACTCCCTCAGTATCCAGCCAAGTTTTACCCATGGAGCTTTTTGACAGTATTGCTTTTAGTTTTTAGTGAATCCCACACAGAAAGAGCACACCTTATCCATTGCTGTTAATATCCAGGCAGGCAGGAGAGCCCACAGTGAGAGATTATCTTTTGCTAATCTTCTCCAAATGAAGGCTCAGAATTTCTCCTGGATAACAGAATCAAAGGTTTTACTAAGCAATGCACTGAGCCCTGCACTTTCACCACTGCTGAGGTGTTGTTGGACATGTAATTTTTTCATACTACTGCCAAGTCTGGGAAAGAGACAGTATGATGTCTAAATGTTAGTGAGAAGCAGCTTTCAGTGACTGCAAAGTTTTCACTTCATTACTTGCTGTAGCAGTTTTGACTGTTCATCCTGGGCCATTGTCACTTCAGGGGTACAAGGAACTGGAAACTAGTGTAACAGGAACAGAGACATAATGCCAAAATTTATCCAAGTCTGCTTCCCATCCCTGTCCAGATCCCTCTTGAGAGTCAAGGAAAGAGAGATGGCAAGGCAACATGAGTCTGTGTAAAACTCCCCACCACTGCTGGTGCAGTGTCAGTGTGCACGTGGCATAAGCCAGTCAAGCACTGCCTCAAAATGGGAAGTGGACAGGAATAAGTCAAAGCACTTCTCAGTGTATGTATCTCTTGGCATGGATGCAAGTCCATTAATCAAGCTCCTTTTTGATCTTTTTTCCCCTTTTCATCAAGCTGGTCTTCCAAAGACATTTTGTCTCTTTCCAATTTCCCCCTTTTAATCATGCCAGTGACAGCAGCACTAAGATGGATGTGTTTACAGCCTTGAGCTGGGCTGGTGTCTCAAATTCCTCTGTGCTGCAGACACTTGCATGACTTCACCCACTGGTCACACAGCAGAAGGCCAAGGGGCTGCCAGCCAGCAACGGCCAGCAGTGTGCAGGAGTGGCTGTTCCCAGTTCACTGGCACCTGAAGAGATGAAATGCAGCAAGGAATACAAAGGCAGATACCTCTGGCAAGAGGAAAACTGCAGGGAGCAGGTTGGGGATGGACTGTGCCTGTGTGTGTCTCCACCCCCCAGTTCATCCATCTGGAGAGACTGAGCAGGCTCAGATGCATGTGGGTGAATTTGCACCATACCTGGCTAGCCAGTCTGGCTAGTGTGTACACTCACCGTGTGCGTCACACCCTGCCCCAGGGCTCTTCAGTGTGGAGTTAAGTCTTGCCCCATGTCTCTGCAGGACAGCCCTATCAACTCTTTCTGATGTCTGAGGCAAAGACAGGGAAACAAGCCCCCTTCTGAACAGACCACTGTGGGGCCAGCTCAGTGAGCATCAGTATCACATCCTTGCTTTCTCCTGGTTTGAAGTTTAGACATGGCAGAAGGGTAACTCCAGTTGTTTCACAGACTGTTTTGTTGCAATTCTGAAGAAAGGTGAAATGCCCATCTTCATTTTAACTTCATAAGTTCTCTGCTGTTACATAGGCTGAGGACATTGACAGTACCTGATCTTGGCTTCTGCTTTCCTGAGGCATATGATGAATTTCTGACTTCTGGCTTTACCTGCTGAAGGTCTGAAATTTGCTGTAAGGTGTTGGACAGTACACTGTGGCTACCAGCACTCAGTGTGTGGGGTCTGCCACCCATCCCAGCACAAACAGCCCAGCCCAGGTCACCAGCCAGTCCCAAAGACAGGGCCCAGAAACCCAGGTTTTTCTTAACCCAACATTGCTTAATTGCTTAATTAATCCCAGATAACAGCAGAGGTGGGTTTCAGTAGTTTCAGAGTCCTTCAGAGATTTAGCAAAGCAAATCAAGCTGGGAAACCTGATCCCAGTTTGGGGCAAAAAAAAGAAGATTTTATAAAGAGCATTGTTTTTTCTCCTATTGCTTTCTTTAGAAATGTCCTCTAAAGCAATTTCACATTTCAAGTAGTTTAGGAATGCTCAGATTTCGTCTCTGTTTTCAGACTCTTCTGCCACACTGAGGGAATATGGTGAAGGTTGGTTTGCAACAAGGCAAACGCAGACAACTGAGGCAGGGATTTTTGCTGCCTCCAATAGATTTCCCCATCCCAAATTTCCCTGTAGGAATTTCCCTATTTCCCCATGCTGACTTACACATTTCTAAGAAAATCTTCTCTATGAGGCATGATCTTGAGACATTTTTTTGCTAGGTTTTTTCCTGATGATTTTGTGGTCAGATGGATCACGAAATCATGAATGTACTGGATGTCGCCACCTTCATTTAGTATGAATTGCCACCTCAGCAGCACACTACTCAGGAGCTGGTCCCATAACTGACTTTCTGAATCTTTTTCACATCCTGAAGCAGAGTTGGAACTCTTGCAGTGCCCACTTCTTGGACAGTCCCAGGCCAAATGCACATTTTAATGGATGTCACACAAATGAAAAAGATAAACCATATCATATTATCAAATGACTCAATGTGTACTCTTTCCAATACTAGTTCTAATGCTGAATGTGGTATGTGAAAATATGAAACAACCACAGAGAACAGAAGCCAAAACTCCCTGCAGAGGTATGCTAGTCAAAAGGCCAAATCTGAGATGCAGCTTTGAACACCATTTTCTCTCAACTTCTGTTGCAAGAACAATACTTTAATAAGAGAAACACCTGTGGTTTAGTCTGATAAACTTTGTCCTTTGTCCTGGGGATTTAAAGTGGTCACAGCTTGCATGGTAGAAGGATGTTCTAACAGGTATTATGAAAGAGATTTTTTCCTACTCTGTTGTTTCCCTACAGGAAAGCTGTTGCAAATGGGTAATAAAGGAAAACTAAAACTTTGCACAAATAGGTGAAAAAATAAATGGAAGGGAAAGGGGTGCCTGGAGTCAAAGAGCTACAGGGCTGCATGGTTTTTCATAGATCTTTCCTCCACCATTGTGCAGAACCACCAGCTCCACCCCTGAGAGCATCTAAAAGTGTTTACAAGCCATTTTGGTACTAAGGAACATAGAACTCTCACACAGAAGAGGTCAAATCCCAGCACGAAAATCCTTGATAGCACACTGTGATTAAAGTAAGCATGTATATTAAAATGCATCTATAAGCATCTATATTAAAATATATTACATAATTCCAGGTTGTTGTACATGTCAACAAATTATAGACACCCTGCTGATAATGTCTCTCCAGTGCCCCACTAACAAATTGCAATTTGTAATTCGAAAGAACACTGTCATTTCCACTCTGATCTCCTCCAAGTTTTCTTTTCATATTCAGAGCATAAAATGAGAAGAATTTAAATCTGGGAGAGCTGAGAGTCTTTCTTTTTTATGCACTTTCTCATCTTTGCTTTAGATATCCAAATCATAGCTGCTTTGCAAATGGAGCTTTTTGCATCATTAAAATAAGTGGGACTCATAACATAGTGAGCTAAACAATGCTGTTTCTAGTGGGAATGCCACAAAAACTGAGAGGTGATGGTCGATATTTTAAGGTTCAGATGAGCTAGGCAAAAAACCAGTCCTAGCAGCAAAGAACTTGACTGCTGTGTCTAATTACAACTCTCCCCAGGGACCTTTGCATGGAAAGGTCTGGTGTCCACACCCCAGTCTCTGTTCCTGGGGAAGGGGCTGGTGGGACTGAAGTGGAGTGTGTTTGCCCCAGAGCTTATGGGGAAGGGGGAGACAGCCACCTTCACCTCAGCTGAGCCAGGCATCTCCAAAGCAATTGATGACAACCTTCATGCTGCCCTGTTTCTGGCACTCAGGTCACCTTGCTCAAGGTAATCTTATGTATCTCCATACTTACAGTGCTCTATTATAGGGTCATCATTCAATCATAGCACGCCCTAAGTTGGAAGGGACCCACAAGGATCACTTATTGAGTCCAACTCCTGGCCCTGCACAGGACAAACCCAAGAATTATACCACGTTCCTGAGAGCTTCTTGAAAAGCTTCTTGAACTCTGTCAGGTTTGGTGCTATAACCATGTCCCTGGGGAGCCTAATCCAGTGCCCAACCACCTTCTGGGTCTAGAAACATTTCCTAACCTCCCCTGGCAGGTTATAGGTATGAATATATAAAAAATTATTTTCATATCATTCCCTCAGGTCTTACAGCTGGTGGCTGGAGAGAAGGAGACCTACACCCCTTTCCCCTTGTGAAGAAGCTGTAGGCTGTTAGTTTTCCCCTCAATCTCCTCTTCTCTAGGCTGAATAAACCAAGATCTGTGTAGATGTTCCCATGGAAATCTAATTTCCTGACTTAGGAGAACAAAAATGGAAGTGAGACTTAAACCTTTCTGAAATTTATTCCGTCATTATATTTAGTTCTGCATTAGCTTTGCAAATACTCAGCTGAATTTGCAACTACACCCCACGACCCCTCCAAGGAAAAGAAACCAAACCAGAATCTTAAATTATCCTTCGAAATTTCTGCCTCCTTCAAGGGTTTGGCAGGGCTAGGTCTTGCTTGTGAAACGGCCCAGTCTCCCAGTGTAGGTCCACTCATGTGTTACCACATTCTCCTCTAGGACCGTGGAAGGTTTAAAATTATCAGGGAAATCCATGAATATAATTTTTTCCCTCAGCATTAATCTTCTGTTCTCCTTTCATGTGAAAAGTCACCTGAATGAAGTACAGTGAATTATTTCCCTGGTGTGCCTTTCCACATTATTGTAAAATGTAATCAGATCAGAAGCTATTCAGGGTGGATTAATACCAAGCAGAAACTAAGGTTTGCTGTGGAGAGCATCCAATAGAAATTTCTTTTTTCTCACCACAATTTTATATGGGATTAAAATCATATTCATCAGCACTTTTGAAAATATTTTTCACTGACATTGCAAGTGATGTTTTCTCTTACTCTTTTTAACAGCCTGATCAATTACCAAGCACAGTAAGTTCCCAGTAATTCCATCTGTGTTATAAGAAGGAAGGTGTTTTATTAAGGTTTGGAAATTTCTGTTTACCACAGACATATGTTCAACATAGCCCTTCCAAGAGTTTGGAGCCACAGTTGTTAATTTTCTTCTTCCTTGGAAGGATGCCTGTTCGTAACTGAGGTTCTTTTGCTTGTTGCATTGTTGTTGCGTGTAAGGACCAACACTGCTTGTATAGATTTTGAAAAATGAAAGTTTGGAAAGGAATGGAAGGAGGGTGAGGTGGTGAGCAGGAGCAGAGTATCCACTGCAAGGAAAGGGAGAAAGCTTAGCTATTTTTTTAATGCAAAAATGCGCTGGTCCTTCCCCTGTAGAGCCTGTTTCTAAGCATCTGAAGCAGTCTCAACAGTTTGGGACTGTTGCTTCTCACTTGCCACATGGATTAAAATGTAAAAGTGTGTGACATTATTTCCACTTATCACCAGCAGCAGCAGGCAAATGCCTGGTTTCACTTCTGCTGTCCAGATGGAGGGATGGGAGCCAGGTTTACCCTCCATCCATGTGCATCAGACTATCTGGCTAAGGCAGATAGTTACACTGGGCAGCTGAAGGTTTCCAGCTGTCCTCCTGTCTTCTGGCTTGTGTAAGAAGATACTCACAGCTGGGTCAGGCTTCAGGACAACTTCAGTGTGAGACAAGTTTATGACAGCAGGTTTGAATGCATGCTGAGCCTCTGGCTTCCCACCACATTCTCCTGGATGTTGAAATATTTATGGGGAAAACAATCTTCTGAGCTGAAAGAAAGAGATAATGAGCTACAAAACTGCTGATTGCCATAAGGGCTCATCCTCCTCTGGTGAACTTGAGTTTCTCCCACTGACTTGCAGAGATAAGCTTTCTGAAATGGAAATGACTGCAGTCCAGCATTTCACTTGTGTGATGAAATGGAAATAAACACCTCGCAGGCAGTAGCTCTTTCCAAGATTCATTCTGTCATTATTGTCCTTTCCAGTTCAGAAGGGTGAAGGCTTGTGACATAAACTGGGTGAGATTTTCCTTAAATCTCCAATCTATACTTGCTTTCCAAGTCACAATACTTTCCAAATTTTATATGGAATCCCCTATTTTTTTTCCTTTTTAATCTCCTTTTTTTCTTTCCTTTATTAATTTCTCTTTTTTCTTTTTTTCACAAAAAGTTAAAGTGGCAGTAAAACGTTTCTTTGATTGATAGCAGAACTTAGACTCCATCAAGGTTCAAGCCACAAATTCCCTGTGGCAGCCAAAACCACTGAGTAAGGGAGCTCAGCTTGGAAGGATTTAGAGGAGAGCAGTTCTGGGAACTCAGATTTGGGATGCCTGGAAGATGCCGGGAATGCGATGCAACTCAGTTTAGGGCTTTCAAGATGTCATGAATTGTATTTCAGAGGAGGAAAGCTGCAGAATCATTGATTCTGGTAGGCAGGTGGATAAAAACAATGAAATTGTTTTGCATATCATTCTGAGACGCAATCCTAAAGCTAAGAAATCCCATTCTAGGATCAGTTCAGAAAGTCTTTCATATCATTAAAACCCATCAGGTGGATACTTTTCCCTAAGAACCGAGGATGCTTCCCTGGCAGCTTTACATGGTTCTGCTGGCTGCCAGACCATTCCACACCAATTTTCTCTGGAATTATACAGTGGCAGCCAGTGTGAGCAGGGAAGGCCCTGTCTCTGCAGTGAGTGAACATGGGGGCTGTATCTGAAAAGAACAGGATGCAACATCTGTCTTTTAAGAGGGGTTGATATGGTCAGAAGCAAACTGGAACAAAATGAGGCTGCTGAACACCATAGGTACCTCCAGCTGTCACTGCTGACAAAGCTGCTGAAAGGAAGACAAGTCCTTATGGCTTTAGGTCAAAACCTCACTCACAGGTACCTTCTGCATGGAGTGGGAGGCCACATGCGTGGTG
The DNA here is from genome assembly GCA_013397075.1 of Rhabdornis inornatus. NCBI lineage: Eukaryota > Metazoa > Chordata > Aves > Passeriformes > Rhabdornithidae > Rhabdornis > Rhabdornis inornatus. Next base: position 59,863 of record VWZS01004875.1, read on the forward strand.
GGTGAGGGTCCTTTGGAAGCTGGTCTTTTTGGGGGCAGCCAGAACCAGCCTGGCCACCAGAGCCATGCCATGGGCAAACCCCTGTCTCTAGCCTTCCCCACGTCTTGACAGGGAGCTGCCAGAGTCCTCACGCCCCTGTACAGCTCAGTGCAAAAAGAAAAGTTGGGGAAGAGTTGGAACATTTGGATTCTCTGGCATCCCAAGGATTTCCTTTCTAGCATTTGAAATGGCATTCCCTTTTGAAAGATTTGTTACTTGAGAAGAAAAAACATTTGGAAACATTTTTAAAAGGTCAAAATCAAAATAAAGATTTGGAAAATAGAGAATCCAGTCACTCAGTGTGAAATGTTAATTTCCTTTGGCATTGTTATATATAATTTTTCTTTTTTTTCAGGACTTCAACATTTCTTCTTTTCTGGTGAGAAAAGAATGTCAGATCCTGACAGTCCTTGTAGGGCTGGAGGAGCCTCTTCCACCTGGCCCTTTTGTGCACATATCATTCATATCAGGAACAGGCCCTTAGACCATAAACCAGTTCAGCAATTTACTTCCAGAAGGAAACCACCACCAGAGTAGAAAAAGATGCTGAGAACAAAAGTTATTGTTTAATGTCTTAAAGAAAATCAGTGTTGAAAACAGCTTCCAGTGTATTCCATTTCATACAGCTTTGTCATTTGAAAACTAAGATTCTACTCTCTCTCTCTCTTCCACAGGCTTGACCTAAAGCTTACCTTTCTCCCAGTTATGTGTCAGCTGAATTCCATCAGTTTTATAGTCCCTGTCTGACTTTGTTTGTCGGGGCCACAGTGCAGGTACACATTTGTTAGCTGCTTTCCAAAGCACAGTAGGCTACTGCACCCTGATGCAGGCACTATACCAGTACAGATAATAAACAAAGGGGAACATGCCAAGCCATACAAACGTTAGAACTTTGAAGTTTTCTCTCTCTGTTTTTCTCATTGTAATTTTCATGGAGTTATTTTAGAAGTTAATATATTTCACCCTTGCTGCTCACTGAATATCCTTGACTCAGCAGAGATGTAGAGCTGCTGAACACACTTAAAGCAAGGAGAAATTGATTGCCAAACAGATGCAGAACATTATTAGTAATTTCTTGGTTTTCATCATTCCTCTCCAGTCAAAAAAAAAAAATCAAATCATTGAAGTCTGAAACTGGTAACAAACCCCATGGCATTTGGATTCTGAAATAAAAGAGAAAGCCTGTGTCTGCAATCAGCCAGCAATTTGTCCTTTAGCCTAAATGTGTTTGTTGTCCTCGGCGTTAATTTTAAGGCGTGTCTATTTCAAAAGTGATCCCCTGACAAGGGGGGATTTCTAAGGTATTGGTGGTGCCCTCTCTCTGACCCTGTGAAGGCAATGGTCTGAGATATCTCTTGGTTTCACTGACCAGGCTATTGGCAAATACAGGTTTAATTACCCTGCCTTTATTCTCACTATGCATCTGGTACACCAAACGTGATGAAGCCACGACAAATATTTTGGTCCTACCATAGTGCAGCTTTCACAGTGGTACTCCCTGAGTGTTGGGGTGCTGCCAGGAAGAATTTTGGCTTTGCATTCACCTTCACTCCCTTGCCCAAATATAGGTGCCTAAGGACAGGCACCCTGGGGGGTAAAACACCAGACCTATAGGTGATCCACAGCTTCCCGTGATCATGTCCAGGGACCACACAAGATACACTACTGGGACAGGCCTTAGGGACACCTTAGGGACAGGCTTGTGTTTAGGCATCTGAGTCCTACCTCTAGGAAGCAGCAGGCACCAACACTCAGGTATTTGCCTAGAGCTACATCCCTCCCCCAGTTCAGGGTGAGATGAGTCTTTCCACAAAACCTGTCAGTTTATTTTCTTTGACTGCACAGGAAATCCACCCAGCTGTGCTGCAGGTGCTAGGAGAATGCTGTGACCACCACTACCACACAGATAAACATTGAGGGGCTCTTCATGTTTGTGTGGCAAAATTCTTTGGAAGTATTGACTTCTTTCCAAGGAAATGTTTTAGCCATTTAAGGTGGAGAAAATTAAGCAAATTAAGGTGGAGAGAATTAATTTAAGTGGGAAATTATTTTGTTTGTTGTGAAATAAATATCAGGTTGACAAATTTATTTAACACTGACTAGCATGCATTTCTTTCCCATTTTAGTTTTGAAGTCTGCTAAAAACTTTGTGACTGCACATTTATTCCTCACAGTGATGTTAAAGGCAAGCAGTGCTGTAGGCTGAAACCTCATCCAGCCAAAAATGGTGGAAAGTCTCCTATGAACATCAGTAAGGGCAAGATTTTATCCCTAATTTTTGTGGTCAAAATATTTCCACATACTCTAGTTCTCCAGCATATGATTGTTAGCTGGCCTACATCAGCACCACAGTGAAAATTCAGACAAGTTGCTCTGAGATTTTGTAGTGGGGAAGAAATACCCTTAAAGATCACATGCTTGCACAGAGATGCTACAAGGGGATTTTTAAAGCAGTAGAGCAATAAAAAGCTGCAGGAAGCTCTCAGGAGTAGAAACGTTTCTGGAGGAGGTAGGAGGAGGGCAAGGTGAGGACATTTCTCTGAACTGCGTGAGACTGCAGCTTGAAACTCGGTGAAAGTTCGGGGCTGTGCTGCCTTTATCCAAACCAGATTTCCTAGATTCACTCTCTGTGTGCAGGATTATTTTTTAGTTATTATTTCCTAGCTTTCCTGTTGCTGTATGTAATCACTCCAAGGAATGCTCAGCTATTTTCAAAACTCTGTGCTTAATAACCTAAGTGGATTTTCAAGGAGGCCATGACTTTGTCTGCACCAACATGCAGTGTAGCACAGCTGGAACAGGTCTGGGAGTAGGTCAGTGCTGAGGACCCACCTCACATCACTCAGCTCTCCTCCAGCCTGGTTCAGATGCCCATGAAGATGTGGCACATGTTACAAGGACTCCCAGGGATCCTTATCAGCCTCACTTCGCCTGCCAGTCTGAGTTCCCTAAGGCCAGTCTGCAGTACAAATCTTTGCAGGTTGTGCATGGGGAATGCAGGTGCCTCAAAAACACACTCCTGCTGCAACAGAATGCTGGTGTCAGCACAGCCCCAGGTTTCTGTAATGCAGGGGCAGCAGAGTAACTTCCCTCTTTGCCTCCATTAGAGCAGACAGAACCACAGTGCTCCTAGGCACAGCCAGGCTGCTCAGGAAGTGTCAGTGGCACCAGAAATGAAATGAGCCTGAAGGGCTAGATGTAGCTGCTATTAAGATGTTAAATATATTCAGCTCCAACTATTTTTTCCACAAGCCACAGCAAACCATGCTGATCCAACCCATCCAAAACATCTGTGAGTACAGAAATTAGTGCGTAGGAAGTGATTAACAATTAGTTAAACATGAAGCTGTCATTGTCAGGAGAGAGAGAAAGCTCCTTTCCAGTAACCTCTCCCAAATCAGTGCTAACAAGCTGAGCTAAAAAGGCAACAGCTCAGCTTGCACTCAGGTGCTGAGAGTTTCCTGTTGGGATGTGGGTAACATCTGTCAGGATGCTTGCAGTTCATCCAGCCTGTAAAAACATAAATCACCTAATCTCTGGACTGATCTTGAAGGGAGTCAGTAGCTCAGGTTCATTTTAATTGTAATTTATATGACTATTCCTGCTTGGAGGAGCAGGCACCAAAGAGGGAAGACACTGCAGCCCTGTTCTCTCTGTGATCACTGACCCATCTCTACCCCTACAGGGATGACAGATGCAGTTAGTACAGAGAAAGATGGAGCTGTCATGCAACAGCACAGTGTTGCCCAAATGCAGCACTGTCAGCTCTTAGGGACAAGTCTGCCATCTTTGAGGACAATTCTTGCAGTGCTTGCCCTCTGGTGTTCTGCTTGCCCTCTAACTTCTGAAAGCAAAGTAGCAGAAGTGTATCAGAGGAATTCTATTTCTCAAACCCAGCTTTTGCAGTCGTATGGGAAACACTGAGAGCAAAATGCTCCAATTCAAGAATGCAAATGAAGAGAACTTTAAATATGTTGTTTAAAAAATATTTAATCTACATAACTATATTTGGGGTGAGAAGTAGACTAACACTTTGTGAATTTGTGTGAGTTGCAATATTTAAATAGCACTTAGTCTGGACTATTAATAGACTAAGCACTTAGCCTAGGTCTAAGGGCTATCTAAGCTCTTCTTCTCTATCTCTCTTCTAAATTAAGTCAGTACTTCATGTGCGCTTGCAGTCTCCTTGTCCAGGAATGGATTCTCATCCCTGAAAACAGTTCAGAATCTTTAGTTTGAATGACCTGAAACATTTTCCAGAACCCATAAAGACATAGCTCCTTCATTTAAGTCAGAAATTTCTTAAATCAAATGTTTCATGTTCTGATCCTGCAAATGCCCATAAGCAAATAAATTATAGAATCATAGGATATGCTGAGTTATATGGATAACGGGCTATGGAAGGGAGCCATCAGGATCACCAAATCCAACTCCTGGCCCTGCACAGGATATCCCAAGAGTCACACCATGTGCCTGAGAGCACTGTCCAAACGCTTCTTGAACTCTGTCAGGCTTGGTGCTGTCACCACTTCCCTGGGGAGCCTGTTCCAGTGCCCAACTACCCTCTGAGTGAAAAACTTTTTCCTGATACCTGTAGTAAACCTCCTCTGACTCAGCTTCACGCTGTTTCCTCAAGTCCTCTCACTGGTCACAAGAGTGAAGAGATCGGTACCTGCCCTTCTGCTTCCCCTCGTGAGGATGTTGAAGACCACAATGAGGTCTCTCCTCAGTCTTCTCCAAGCTGAACAAACCAAGTGACCTCATCCCCTCCTCATAATTCTTCTTTCTTTCCCTTCTTGAAAACCAGGACAATGTTCACCACCTTCCAGTCAGCTGGAACCTCTCTGGATTCCAAAGACCACTCAAAAATCACCTGTGGAAATTGTTCTTGTGCATAAGTGTTTCAGATGGTTTACCTAAAAGGATATTTTTAGTAATGGTCAGAAAAATGCTGGTTATACTTACACAAACCTTGTGGATTGACAATGCTTGGCTGCAAATACAAGAAGTAAGAAAGTGGAAAGAATTTCTGCTATTAGTCAGACCCCTGAAGAGCAAAGAGCATCATGAAGAAGAAAAAAACACTGGAAATTAAGTTAACCAAACTTTGCTGAAATTGCAATCTGTAGCTGCAGATGGAAAGAATATGATATATTATCAGAAACAGGCAACCTTTCCACGTTCATTGCAGTCAACCCTTCAGCAGATTTGTAACTTCAGTCTTCTTGTTTTCTGAAATGCAGCATGTCACTGCTCCAGGCTTCTGATCAGAGTAATGCTATTGTCCTGCTGGCTGGTGGCAACAGTCCCCCCAGGTCTCTGTAGGCAGCTGACCTGAAGCCCATGCAAGTGTTTCCCAAGCAGCACCATGACCATAAGTGCAAAGTATGTGAAAAAGGAATAGCAGATGCAGACAGTCAGCTCAGCTTGATGAAGGAATACAAACATTTTCCTTTGGCTCTCACTGACTTCATAAAGTCAGCATTTCACCACCTCTCTGAATTTCTGTACCAATTTTGTGTCTGCAATGCTGGAAACAGCTCCACTATAAGCAGGGACTCTGTACAGTCATGCAGCTCAGTATATGACACACTTGCAAGGGAGCATGGGGGCCTCCACATGCTCAAGGTAGAGCTTTGAGGGAAACCTAGAGGGGTGGTGCAGGTCTCTTAAGTCCCAGAAAACTCATGGCTAGTGTTTTGTGCACCAGTCACATAGATGTGTAGGAAAATGGATGAGTCGTTAAAGATTCAGGCTGACAGCACCATGGAATTTGGTCTTGTGCTAGGCAGGGAGGAGGTGCCTGCCCAAAAAGTTCTTGGTGTAGAGCTGGGAGGTGAATTTAGCTGTGTGAATCAGATAAACAGCAGTTTCCTCTGCATTCATCCCTTGAAGTTTTAATAGTTAGCAGTTTACAGATTCACTGGGTTTTGTGGTTCAAGGTATTTTAGCTATTTTTTTAAATTGGTTTCTGCATCCCCCTGTTGCTCTTCTCCTTAGGTCATGACGGGAGATCAAGCCCAAGTACTGAGGCTGAAAGCTGTTTACTCTAATCCAAATTCTGCTCTCAGGCCTTCCAGGATAAACTTAGTGGCTAATTTAAGCATGAGCAAAATCAGGACTGTTCTGTCGTCCTTTCAGTCAAAAGGCAGCAGAGAAGGCCAGCAGCTCCCTGGGCTGTGTGAGCAGAAGCACAGCCAGCAGATTAAGGGAAGTGTCTGCTTTTTCAACACAGCACTGAACAGACCACATGCAGAATACCACGTGGAATTTTGATGTTCCCAATACTAGGAACACATCCATAAGCTGGAGAAATTTCAGTGGAAGGCCACTAGTATGGCCAGGACTAAAGCACTTGCATTGTGAATAGAAGCTGAGGGAGCTGGGTTTGCTCAGCCTGCAGAAGAGAGTTTCAGTGAGACCTGAGAGCAGCCCCCCATACCTGCTGGTCTAATTTATGAAGGAAGGTATGGGTGACCAGGCTGGCTAGAGAAGAGCTGTGGTCTGTGACATCAGTTTTATGGTCCCCAGCCATCTGACTTCCCTCCATCTTCATGCCATTCCATTACTGGACATCATTAAGGGACCTGGCCAGCCAGAGTACCTGGGTCTACTTAGCTCTCAGCAAGGAACACATTCCTCACCCCTGCTCTGAAGAAAACATCACATTTCAAAAGTGTTCAAATAGCTCAGCATTTCCTTGACAGAAGATGCTAAATTCAGAACAAGTCTTTCTAAACACTGAATTCATAGTGAGACTTAATAGAGATGGGGGTGCTGGGGTTCTTTCGGAGATTGCTGTATTCCACAAATTTCTAAAGGGCTTGTAACTGAAGTGCCAAACAGGGCATGCAATGTGGGTCTGCTTTTCAATAGCATTTTAGTTTCAGCATTGTATTTATAAAATGGAAAATGAACTACGGTTGTGGAAATTACTTACTACAGCAAACTTACCTATGACTTGCAGGAGGCAAGGGAGGCCTGGACCTGGAACAGGATGTCTCAGTCACAAAGGAAAGTGATTTGGCTTGAAAAGCACAGCATTAGAGCTGCTCAATACCACTACTCTGTGCTGTACTGACTGTACAGAGCAGACATAAACTCATCTGGGCCAGCCATGGTCTGGCTGTAACATAGATACCCACCTCAGAATGTTCTGGCTCTGTTAGGGCTTTGCACTTTCCACTCCTGGCCCTTTCTCCTACTTCATACATTTGGGAGTACAATTTAAACCATGGATGAAGGAGTAGTGTTCTGGCAGTGGCATTAGCAGGAGCTGTGTACTTTGGAATGGCTTCTCAGCACAGGCTAAAGAGTGAAACCACTGAAACCCCAAACTATGCTGATGACTTTTCATTTCTTGAGGGATTTTTATCCCTGTCCCCAACATCTTGGAAATGGCAAGGTTTAGGAATGTAGAATTATTTTTCAGTATAAAATATTAAGGACTTTCGCAACGTTCATTAGGAAAAAAATTCTGATACTTCAGTGCTTTGAAAGGTTTATTGGTGAGGGATGGGGTGGAAAGAGCAAATATCAGCATATGAATAATGTGTGGAGTACAAAAAAGGGGAAATATAAATTGGGTTAAATATATTTTCTTATCTCTAACTCACTGCACTTCTGTGCTTTTTCCAGCTCAGCAGGACTTTTAACTAGCTCACATGTTGCCTCAGAGACCCATAAAAGTTCTACAGCCCAGAAAAAGCCCCATAAAATAAGTAAAACCTCCCAATGTGAAGTTCTGCCTCCCTCTCATTCAGCAATTAACTCCTCTTCCTCCCAATTTCACAGAAGTTGGCTTTCCACACAGTTGATGCCAAGTTTTCTGCTACTTCTTTTTCACACCAGCCTCAAGAGAAGGACAATGGATTCTTAACCATCCTGTCCTTGGACTGTGCTGTGTTCTTGACACCTCGAAATCTTTCTTGGGACAGTTGCAGTCTGCTATGGGCCTGTCCCAATTTTATTTGCCATTGAAAGACACTCAAATCTCCTTGCCTTCAACTGTTTCTCCTTAGGGAATATATCTTAACCACACCCAAATATCTTCCTCTTTCTTACTACCATCTGTGCTACCAGCTTAGAGAGAAACACTCTGGCCACTGGAAGGAAAGTTCTGGTGAAGGTCTTGACATTTGACAGCTCTTTTGCCCTGTGTCAGGCACATAGAGAGGTTACAGTAAAATAAAGTCCACTGGTCTAAGGCAACTCCCACATCTCCGTGTGACACAACCCCAGCACTGCCCTAGCTCTCATCTCTCCTTCTTTGTTAATGGCAGACCTCCAAAAGGTCTCTTTTGAAAACTCACATTCACCTTCTTAATTATTTTGTGCCCCCTTTATTTTCTGGAGGATGAGAAAACATTTTTATCCTCCATTTCCTTTTCCTGCATTTCTAGATTGTAGTTACTTACTGTCTGAGCATGTTTGCTCAGAAACTCTGGAAGCACAGTGCAGTTTGTTTCAAAGACCATTTGCAAGTGGAAAATATCAAATGTTGCTAGTGCTGCCAACATTTATTATATGGAGTTTCCCCTGTAGCTGGTCTATATGAGGTATTCATCATACAGCATTGAAAAAAGCATGTGATTGACTGACTGGCTGTTTTCAGGAACAGTGGAGCCTGTTCTGTAGCTGGCTCCCAGCCCCTCAACAGCTGGCTAGCTTCTGCTAGCTTCATAGGGACAACCTGGATAAGCAAATTCATGTGTCTGGATGTAGCTACTTAAGCTCTGTACAAAAAGTTGACAGCTCCAGAATACAAGTCTAAGCAAGCAGGACATAGTCAGATGTGGATGCACCATTCCTTGAGTGCTTCCTGGAATTCCAGAGCAGGTTAAGCTGTCCATGTCAACACAGACATCAGCTAGACCATCTGCATATCAAGGGAGCCAAATGTAAACCTGGCATTGCTCTGCTGGCTTCTCTTTGGGTCCATTTCCTACCTAAGTGCAAGAACTGCAATTCATCTGAGGATTGACTCTTTCTGGCAAACCATGCCTGTATGTTCTGATGTGCATTATTTCTCATTAGATCTCTTCAGAAGACATCTTGAAGGAGAACCACTTCCCAGTTCAACATCATAAAACACAAAGCAACATAACAGTAGCCAAATAAACATTTCTCATAAAATAGGGAAACACAGCAATAATATGCATGTAGAGAAAGGCACATTAGCTGTGTGACTAAAACAGATGCCTAGAATCAGTCAGGAATGGGGGAAATGGCAAACAGACCCCTACGTGGCACTGTACTAAAATATTAATTTCTCTTTAGTCACTTCCGGCCTCAAAGTAATGACCTCTCAGGTGAAGCTCAACAGAGGCATCTCTGCTGACCCACAGCATGAGTTTGTGGTCACAGCTGCTCTGCTCTCCTGCCAGCACATGGGGGCAGAAACTACAACGTGAGACTGAACAAAAGCATTCAGTTTACTGCATCTGTAAACAGTTAGTTGTCCAATTTTTTATACCTATTTAAATTCAAGATCTCTAAATGTTCTTCTGTGGAGGCTGAGAAAACTGAAATGTAACTATAACTTGTCCCCAGTCCAGTACTGAGTCAACTAACTACTAATTAATGCCCCTTTTTTATAGGAAACCTCAGCTTTTCAGAAGGCAGATTTTGCATTTTCAAGAAGTGAAAAGATCTTCTACTGCAATATAGGGAAGGAGGTGGGGATTAATCATCTGGTCCGAAGCCTCCAGCTCCAGACTGTCTCCTTGTAGCTGTTGGCAGCTGGCTAACCCACACCCTGATGACCCAAATGAAGGAGGAAGTTGCAATTCCAGCTGATAGTTGAGACCCTGAAAAAGACTACAGACCCACCTGTGTGAAATGTGTGGAGTCTGTACCAAAGTGCCTTTTTACAAAGTTTTTTCAGGCTCAGTGACAACAACAGAAACAAAAGCTCATGGAAAAGATGCAAGATTGAAAACAAGACCCCATACTGAGGGTCTTTTCCTATAACTGGGCTTCCTAAACAAATAACTGGGCTTCCTAAACAATGCACAAGTCTCTAGAGAACAGTGAAACTTGGAGAAACCCATGAGCAAATTTTGTCCCATGCTAAGAGATCCCCGAGATATCTGAAGTCCAGTCCTGTGAAGCATCAGGAATCAGTGGGTATTCCAAAGAGTCCCTTTTATACTTCCATAATTGCATGAGTAACATTAAGACAAGGATAATATTTATCAGGGGGTTTTCTTGTAGAGGAAAACCCTCAGAGATTGTTCCATTGAAATTCTTGCAATCTCCTTTCCTGTTATTCTTTGGCAGAGTGAGAACTGAGAGGATCAAATTGGCATTGGTTTGGTGTACTGCTATTGAATGACGTTTTTAACATAAGGAGACCTCAGGTTTAGTTGCATGCAAAGGATGAACAAGGGAGACTTGGCAAAGTCAGCAAAACCCCAGAGGGCACTGGGCCATTGTACTGGTTCTTGCCTCTTTCTGTTTGGAAAACAAATGTTGGTTTTGATGTGGCTGTTGGAAGATAACAGCTATAGAAAAATGGATGCCCATCATAGAGAAGCATGCTCACCTGCACAATAATTGAGCCAACAACCAAAGCCTTGAAGGGACAGAGGCAAATTAGGCAATCTCACTTGTTTTGCACAAGCTATACACAGCTATAAAAATCTCAACATTCTACACAGTGCAGACATTAACCCACACCACAACATTTTTACCTCCCAAGTGACACATTACAGGATTATTCCAAGAAAATGTTTTTCACAAGCCTGAAGCTCTTCTTCGGCTCTGCGACCTCCCAGGTGAAAGGAATGTTTGCAAAAATTAAAATTTGGATGACGAGAAAGGAAATCTGCAGTTACACACCAGGATGATAGGAACACCCCTCAGCACAGAGAAACTAGACACCTGTCTTCAGCAGCTTGCTTTTGCTACACAGCAAAGATCCCTGAACCAAGAACATTTCCATTGGCAGACTATGGTCTGTCTCTTTTTGCAAAGGAAGCCAAGGCTGCAAATCTCAGAAGTTTGAGGGATCGCAAAAAGTGCATCACATTTTGATCACTCAGCTTAATTAAGCTCGAGCTGTTTGGAGTAACTGGCAGTACCAAGGGACATTCAGCCACTTGAGAGTGCTGTCAAAGGTGAACCAGTGAAAGATTTCCAAATGTTTTCAGAATTTTCCAAGTTGTAAGTATCATAATTCTTCTAATACCTGCTTAATCCACTTGCTAGAAACATCAGCATATCTCTAGAACTCACTAAGAATTTGCTATATACCATGTGTTGTTCATATTATATCCTTCGGTGCCATACATTCTTCTCCTCAGATGCAACTAAAACAACCCTTTTGAAACATTTTGTCCCTATATCTTATATGTTGTCCCTTTACAGCAATTCTGTTTTGAGTACAGGTTACTCAAATGTCTTATGATATATTGATTGATGTATGAAATAATATACTCCATAATAAACATAATAATTCACTAACTGTATGAATACCCTGAGCAACATGGGTTTTTTTTTCTGGTTTCTGAACCTTTGGTGTTTTAAGGAAAAACAGTCCAAGCAGATTTCTCAGTACACGATTCCAGAATACTTTTCAGAAGAAAATTACAAAAGGAAGAAACAAAAGCAGAGTTTTCTTTGTAATTAAAGATCTTAAAGCATATTTCTAGTAGGGGAGCTGAAAATCCAGAAAAATAATATAACCTTAAAATGTGAAATAAGAGCTGCAGCAGCAGTAAAGATAGCTGGGAAATGGTTGGTCAGCCCTGACCTAACCTAGATAATTTCTGTGCAAAAAGCAAGCAGTAAAACTAGAAATCACCAGCCTTTCCAGCAGAGAAAGATTCCCCATCATCTTGAAAGTCATTCCGTATTTGTTGGCAAGATGATTTTTGAGCCTGTGCAGACTGAGGACCAGCAGAGTACCTGGTAGGTAAGACCAGGTAGTACCTGGTAGAGCAAAAGGGCTGCAGCATCACCACAGATGATCTGTGCAGGAGCCAGGCTGATGCAGTACAGTGGAGAAGACCATCAGTGTGCAGTTTTGCAAGGTAAAGTTTCAGAGCAGGAGAGTACCAACAGATGAAGAGTAGATGCAATAAGAACCCATAATGCTACTTGAAATGAATGGACAGGTCCTCATTCTGGTTGGTTATTTCTCTGTTTTGTTTAGGTTGCACTGCCTAAAACTGTTGTTGATAATACTAGTAATTTTGTAGGTTTTGTTTTTTCTCACATTTAGGGAGAGGAAATTGTACTATACTCAGAGCTTGGAACAATTTTTTCTTGTTTATTTACTGCTGATTAGCAGCATAAACTAAACAGACCTCAGATGACTTGTATTTACATACTCTGCTGTTTCAGCAGAGAACAAAAAAATACACAGAGTATCTGCTCTGGGCAGCCTCTCCTGTGTATGCTCTTGCCTTTAGGCAGCTCTGTCTGTATGGGTCCTCATGGCACAGGTTTGGGCTCTTACCCTGCCCTTACCTGGGGGAAGGGACTCCCAGTATCTGCCCACAGATATCTGTCAGGGTGGCAGGTGCAGCAGTGCAGATGGCCTCTGCCTTTCTCAAGGCTGTCCCAACCAAAGAGCAGGGCAGCTGTAGCACTCTGAGGAGCCATTTGGAGCAGCCCCTTCCCTCCCTTCCAAAACTGATCTATGATCTACCCAAAGTGATTCTCACCACCCAGCTTGACGGCATGTGCAGTCTTGAGCCAAGGTGACTCACTGGTGACTGGCCAGCTCAGGGGCTTGCCCCAGTCAGGACCTGCCATGCAGGCACTGCTGCTCAGCAGGGACACCCATGGGCAGCACAAGAAGGGCTCACTTAGAAGAGGGTTTGCATCCTGGGCCAGGCAAGACAGGGGCCAGCATGAAGACAGAGGTGCTGGGTGAGGTGAAGGAACAGAGAAGATCTGATCCCAGACCCTCTCCTGTGTTTTATTGCCTCTGTTTTATTCCCTCATGATGCTAATGACCAGAGGGGAGGGGGAAATGCTGCTACGTTTGTTTGGGGTTTGTTGGCATCAACATCTGCTATGTTTATGCAGGAGAGAAACGTGTGGGCAAGGCAGGTTAAACATCTGCTAGAAGACATTGAGTGGGACAATACCAATCATGCCCATGGGTACCAGGGAGGAACACCAACCTCTGAGTGAACTTGTGAAACAGTTTTGGATATATGTTAGATCACACTTTCAAGACAGTGCTTCAAGAAAGATACTCAGCTCCAAGAAAGACTCTCCAATTATCAAAGGAAGAAAGTAAATGAAGGGGGGAAATAGAGGTAAATAATGGAGAATCAACAAAAGCTTCTGGGATTTTATCAGCAGTTTAAACAAATACACCCCCTGTTTTTAATGATGAAGAAGACCACATAGCAAAGACCTTCAGAAGAATGGAGGTGTGGAAAGCAATTAGATGGGCAGAAACACTATTGCTATTACATTCAAGAAGACTTTGAAAGCCTCCTGGAAATAGTCAGTAATGCTTTTATTCCTACTGCAAGATAAACTGGTTCTTGTTACCCATAGTACTCCTGAGAAAATCACATTGCCTGCAACCTTAGGAAATTATCACCTGTGAAAGCCCAGCAGAATCACACACAATCACAGTGGTTTTGTACTTGTTTCAACTTAGTACCTTCCAAAGGCTCAGACAGAGCAGGCTGCAAGTTTGGTCTTGTGAGGGACGGACTCCTTCCTGAAGATTCTAAGACCTGAGAATACACTTTGCTGCTTCTGAACCAAAACTGTGCCTTCATTAAAAGAATTTTCTCACAATGTGTGCAGAATGATGAATGCACACAGAATAGAATCGTAGAATATGCTGAGTTGGAAGAGATCCATCAGGATCACCAAACCCGACTCCTGGCCCTGCACAGGATACCCCAAGAGTCACACCATGTGCCTGAGAGCATTGTCCAAATGCTTCTTGAACTCTGTCAGGCTTGGTGCTGTCACCACTTCCCTGGGGAGCCTGTTCCAGTGCCCAACCACCCTCTGGGTGAAAAATACTTTCCCTGATATCCAACCTAAACCTCCATTCCTCTGCCTCTCCACTCATCCCCCACAGCATGGACCTGCTGTAAGGCCTGGCCAAACAGGATCTCCTGCCATCTAGAGGCTTTCTGCAAAACCATGGGGGTATTGCCCACAGCCATGCATGACCTGATCCTCAGGCTCAGTTGAGAGCTTCCACAAGTCACATCTGGAAAGCAGGTACAGGAGCTACTCACAATAAGAAACCAAGAATTCTTCATGGGAGTCTAGAAGACTACACTCCTTCCCTGCTTTTGCCCTCAGAGCCTCCCTCACTTCCTCACAAATGATCATGGATTATCTGGGAGCCAGCTTGCAACTTCCATTTAGGAAAAAACCCTACTTTTTTTTTAAATTGAAGATGTTTATATCCCCTTTATTCAGTGTTCCACACCTGGAGTCCTCTGTGTTCAAGTACAGATTCTCCAGTACAAGACAGGTACGGACATAATGGAGAAAATCCAATGAAGGGCCATGAAGGGGATGAGGGGACAGGAGCACTTCTGATATAACAAAAGTCTGGGAGACCTGTGACTTTTCAGTCTGGAGAAGAGCAAGCACAGTGGAATCATATCCTTGATGTGGTAGAGCCAGGTTCTTCTCAGTGATACCCAGTCACAGACAGAAATCAATGGGCACAAACTCAAATACAGGAAAACCTGTTTAAACAAAAGAAATTTTTTTTTCATTGTGGGATGGTGGTTAAACACTGACCTGGGTTGCAGAGGAACGGTGGAGTTTACATCATTAGAGATCTTTAAAATGCAAGAGGACATGGTCTTGCTATAGCTAACCTGGCCTTCAGCAGGATTGGACTAGATGTTTCTCAATGGTCCCTTGCCACCTCAGCCATTCTGTGAATTTATGATGATTTTTGTCCAATAAATAAATCCACTGTGGAAAATGTGTGGATATTGAACTTTGTTTTTTATGAAATCTTGGTTCTGGTTTTGTCTGGCTGCATAAAACAGTGGATGGTATCATTCACAGACTTGTATTCTCCAGGTTGGAGGAAGCTTTGAAAATCAGATCCAATACACTTGAACCTCAGAGCAAGGCCAGCATCAAAGTTAGATCAGGTTACTCATGGCCTGTTATGAGCTCCTTCAGGGATGGAGTTTTCCCTGCCTCTCTGGGCTGCTGTCCCTGTACTTGATAAGTTTGATGATACACACATTTCCTTAGTATTTCCTGGAATTTCTCGTGTTGCAGTCCGTGTCCCTTGCCCCTCACCCTTTCAGTGTGTGTATCACTCACAAAAGTGTGGGAATACCTTCTTTATGATTCCATTAGGCCATCTGAGATACCAAATCACTGCCAGCCAAGCCTTCCCTTCCCAAGGCTGAACAAACCCAGTGCTCAGCCTTTCCCTGTATGTCCAGCCCCCTAACCATCATCATCATCCTCTCATTGCTGTGCATTGTAGAGGAGGGCAGAAGATGCTCCATGTGCAGGCTGTCCTCTGCTGAGGAGAGAAGTACATCCCTGAGCCCACTGACTGTGTCCCTGCTCATGCAGCATGGCCTGTGGCTCAGCTTCACTAACACAAATATGTTCTTCCTTGGTATGTGACATGTGGAGCTTCTCCAGCTCTTCTCCTGCTGCTCAGGCCATGTTTGGAGCTGGGTGACACTGGCACTGGTGATACTGAGGAGTGTCCTAGGGTGACTTTATGATGCTTATATCCCCAGTCATCTGTTCTGTTTGTGATAGATATTAAGTTCTACAACTTTAAGACTAATTCCAAAAGTAAAGGGGGAGAAAAAAATCCCAAAATTTGTTATCAAAAACTACACTTGCTCCCCCACATCCTCCACACAAACTGTGTTGTTACAATAGCCAACAAGAAAAAGCTCTCCTTAACTTTTAGTTAGTTTTTAACTAACCTGAACCAGAAGGAGTTATGGCAAATGATGGTACCTGAGGGCCTGGCCCCCAAGCTGTTGCCTTAGACACCTGGCTTGCCAGTGTTGACACCAGGATTTTTGCACTCAGCTACAATTTTGGTGTTATTCTCTCCAAGTGCTTATCCTCACCAGGGCCATACATTTCACTGACTGTCATGATGCAGTTGGCAAAGTGATGTGGCAGAAGTCCTGTGGGGCTGCTTCCTGCTTCCTGGGACACACAAGCATGGTGAGAAATGGAGCAGCAGTACAAGGCATGGCTTTGTTTTCAAATGTTACCAGCTAAGGGCCCTCAGGCAGGCTGGCAGGGCTCTGTGGGTGGGACTTTAAACATCCATGGATTCCAGTTTTGCCTTAGGAAGCAGAGCTGGGCTACTGCCACATTGACCTCATTCCCTTCTGCATGTACCTCTTTCTCTTCTGCCAGAGGGAGACAGCTCTTCACTTGAATAACATCTCTCTGCCTGGTAAGAAAAGAGGACGTGAGTTCTGCAGACAGAAAACTGTACAGTAGAGAGGAACTGCAAGGATCATTTCACATTGCTCAGAGTGTTGGGTTACCTCCCACAAAAGCCTTCTATTATCTTTCCAAGTGACACTCAGTGCTTCCTTCATCACCAAAGAGTTCCTCTGTTCACATGCTGGGTCCACATGCAGGGATTTGGCTGTCCCTCAGAACCCTTGGCATTTGTCACATGTTGGCAATTGTTCCTGCTGCCTTTGAGGCAGAAATCCTAATTCTCACAAAAATATGGTACAGTGATCAGAGATTAGCATCTGGAACTGACCAGGCCAGACAATGCTTTGAGCGCCTTGCTTGTCTTTTCCGCCCCACCCCTTCCTCTGTTGTGTTTTTATCCCTTTCTTTTACAGCTCTGTACAATTGCCCACTAGGCAGGGTCCTGGCATCCCTCCACCCCTGAGAGACTTGGACTGGAGGCAATGCAGGCCCAAGCTGTGTGAATTTTCTCTCTGTGGGGATCCTCCTCCTCCTCCATCCTGTTCCCTCAAGGTCACTTAGACAAGAAAGCAGGGGTGGTGCAACAGCCCTCAGAGCCTCTGAAGGGACATGGCATTCTCTGAGCTGGCACCAGGAGCTCGAAAACCAGATGCAGATGTGGTGTTGCCAGTAAGAGGGACATGGGAGGAGAGCTGAGAGAGGAAAAGACCCGTTCCTCTCCCATTAGCACTACCCAAAGTCGTATGACATTCCCCAATATGCAGGGCAGCCACAGAGCTGTAAATTGAGAGCCAGTTTAGCTCCCAAGTGGGTGTGCTGCATCTCCTATGCCGGCATGGCAGGACCAGCGTATCATGGGGACAGCAGGGAAGTAGGGAAGGAAAGGGGAGGATTGCCTCTTGTTCAGGACACTGACAGGGCCTTGGAGAGATGATCTGTATTGGGATGTGGCTTTCCTGACCCAAATGGCTTTTAGTCACCTCTGTAATCCCACCACCTCTTAGATGAACAATGAGCAAGATCAGCATCACCTCTTCAAGAAACTACCTAGTATCACCATAATATGTTTACCCTATACACGGGGCAAAGGATGCAAATGTGTCAATCAGATCGCCTCATACAGCACGGAGGAATTATACAGACCTCAAAGTGAAGGCAAAAGACTGCATACCATTGTACTTCATGTGTTTCCCTGCTGTTCCCTTCTGCTGACTCTGCCCTGGCTGGTTTAGCCCCAGAGAAGATTTACACTGAAGGGGAAGAGTACACAATGCCCTCCACCCCTACCCCAGCACCGCCCAGTTCCTCCTCAGCTGAGACTGCAGAAAAAACAACTGTCTCAGATCTTCACCCCTAGTGACATCTCTGAATGGGACTGTCTACCCCAAAGGTATTTCCAGCAGGAAATGAAGGAACCATGTCTCTTCAGATGAACAAATCAGAATTTACCTGTATTCTCCGAAGGTGTAATGCAGCTCTTCTGCAAAGCTGCTCTCTGTGCAGTCATCCCAGCCTGTATTGCCAACCAGTCAGACTTTTCACTTCCCTTTGCTGAACTTCATGAGTTTCCTGACACCTCATTTCTCCAGCCCATAGAAGTCCCTCTTTTGAGCAGCTCTCAGCTCAGAAACCACTCCCCAGCCCCAGTTTAGTATCAGTGGAAAGTGCTGATGGTGTACTCCATCCATGCACTCCATCCCACTGTTCAGGTCATTAGACTGTTACTGGACCCAGTACTGGCCCCTGGGGCTGGTGCTTGCAACCAGCTGTCATTTGGACTTCACACTATTTTTGACCACAACCTTTTGAGCCTCACAACACAGTTAATTTCACATCCACCTTAAAGACCAATTCTCCAAGCCATGTTCCAGCAGTTTTTCTACAAAGGGATAGTGGGAGACCATGCCAAGTGCTTTACGGAAGCCAATGACATTCCCTTTTCTCCCCTGTGCATGGCAGCAGTCATTTCAATAAAGACGATGGTCAGGCATGATTTGCCCCTGGTAACTCCACACTAGCTGCTAACCATCTTTGAAAGAGAACAACACATTCACGTGCTTCCAGTCTCTTACAAAAAGTTGACATGTAGTCCTGTCCCAAGGAGGACTCTCTGAAAGCTAATGATTTGTCATTTAGATTACTTGACACAGATGACCAGAAAGGATGAAATAGAAATGGAACCATGTATCATAGATTTATTAGGGAAAAAAAAATTCTACTTCAAGACCATGTATTTGGCACTGTACTGAAGCAAAAATATGTGAGAAAAATTAAAATGTTAAAACCCAAATCACCATGAAAAAGAAAATGCTCTTTTAATCACTTTAATTCCCTTTTTTGCCCCCATACAATTTAAAAGAACTACAGGAAACAACTCAAGAGGTGTTAGACCTACACTACATGTAAGCTGGAACAAGAGTGAGAGATGGACCGAGACTGGATCTGTCCCCCAGGTTACTGCTTCTCTCCCAGGCTGCCAGAACAGGTGAATCTTATTCACACAAGCAAAGTTTATCAAGATGTTACCATGAAACCTTATTGCAAGCTTCCAAATGCCTTCTAAAAAAATAATCATTACATCTTTCATTCATGTCACTTTCTGCTTTCTGGTCTGCTTGGAAGAAATGTTGGTAGCATTTTAAAAGAATTGTATCCCAGTTTGTCCCCAAACAAGTATTTTTTGTTTTCTTTTTGCATTTTGTTGCTGCATAGTATTTGCATCACACGCCCCTCTCTTTCATGGTCAAATCAGCTTCCTTCTAGTTGACTCCCATATTGGTGGCTTGGGCTTCTTTTTGGAGTGCAAATAAGTTAAAAGCAGTTTCTAATTTTCAAATTACTTATCCTATGCCTCTGCACAGTAACATAAAAGATACCGACAAGGAATAAATAACACACAAAATAAGATGAGAATGGACTGAAGGAAAGTTGCACTAAAACTTTTAAATAGTAAAGGATTGAAAGCTTTACTGATGCTGACAAACTGCTGTGTATGTGTTTTTGCTGAACTATACAGTGCCAGTCTAACATGGATAGAGGGGTAGAATCCCACTGAATGTCCAGTCCAAAGGCGGCCTAGGAAGTGGGACACAGGTCTTTAGCAATAATTCAAATGTTACATCAACAGTACTCACAAGAAGAATACAGCTCTTTCCTTGGTTAATATATTGTGCATAGTAATATTTCAAAGAATTAACAGCACCTTTTACATAAAAATTCCAAACATATTTATCTAGTGAACAAGAAGATCTCAGCATCTCTAAGAAGTATTTCTGCAGATGTACAGTACTGTATTTATATAGATATAGATACAGATATATCTCAAAGTGAATTTACACTGTGACCTGGTGATTAGTCCAGCAGTGAGTGAACCCACAGGGTAAGTCTTCAGGAGAATATACTGCCTTTGGTGGGTGGCCAGTTATATGGCATGATTGCATAGGGGAGCCCCATCGGGCAGCAGAAGACAGTTTAGCATCCCATTAAGCAAGCACAGCATGCTTAGGTCGTTCCTGTAAGATATAATAAACTTCCAAATTTTCATGGCTAACACAGTTCTAATTTTCACAGGTTGCACACATTGCAACCTTCTCTTTGTGCCTTAAAGACACAGAAGAGGAAGGTAGGACACCAAACTTACATCCTATCCCTGCTTCCAAGCAGAAATCAAGTAGCACCACAGATTTCGGCTGGTAAAGGGCGTCCATATTTGTCTTCATGAGGGTTTCTTGAGCAGCTGATCTTTACTGGTTTACCCCATTTATCTTTTTATTTTCCTTTTCCAAATCAGTTGCTCACAGTCCTCTGGTAGAAATAATTTGAAAAGCATGGTCTACCTAAGGCAGGAAAGCAGACTGCTACCATTTCCCTGGGATGGGCACACCACACTCATACCAGCCCACATAGTAGTAGGGTGTTGTGTATCCAATGCGTCCAAATGATACAGGCTCCTGGCGGTACTGGCGGTAATACCCTGTCGGGAGAAAAACACCCATTTGTACTCCAGAACACAGACACAACAATTCAACCAAAGCAGCAGATGCAGTGAGAGTCAATCCCATAGCACAAACAAAAATTTATAAACTGTCTGGCAGGGAGTTGTATCAAAAGGGTATTGGCTAGCCCTGGTATTTGGCCAAGATCTTTCTTGAATGATCTAACTCTGGTCCTTCATATTTCTTGTAGTTTTGATTGGTTTTACTGCTCAAAATCTCTTTAACTATTGTGTAATGCTGTGGTCTGCCAAAGAGCTTCTGCATTTTACTCCAAAAGGTGGGCATATTTCAGCTGTGTTTATGAAGTTTTAAAGTCAGTTTAAATATATGAAAGACTCTGGGGCAAAAAATACCATCAAATCACATTATCGCACAGGGCTTAAAAGACTATCAGCAAAAGTCAGCTTTTCACAAAACAAAAAGATATCATTTTATGCAGTAAATACTGAGTTAAGCCCTCCCTTTCCCTTTTAATTCATCTGCAGAAAGAATGTGACTGCTTAAAGCATTAGAAGAGGTGCAGCATTCTTGTCCGCATAGCTCGTGCGTTGGAACATCTGAAACACCCATGGCTTGTGCCAATAATAAAACTTCTGTGTGCTCTCTATCTCTGTCTCCTAGACCTAGTATATACACATCTGGATTAATCATCTGTCTTCTGAGCTAAGAAGTGCAGTACTTCACAGTGATATATAAATATCATTCACTATTTCATTTTCTTCCTGGTAACACCATCATGCAAAGAACATCAACACATAATTTAACATGGAAACCACTAAAGCTAACTGATTAATTTAAACCAACAGACTTACTGAAAAGATTGGCTGACTTCCATGATTGGTTTCATTTTGTGAAGCAACCTGCCTTCTAGTTAGTTATGTGAGGTGAGCAATTTGCTCAGAGGAACTCCCTCAAGGTAAGAATTTTCCCTCTGAGAAAGATATCTACCAGGCCAGAATAAAAACACTGACCTTAAGTCACCAGACATATTCCTTTGCGTTTTGCATTGAATGAACTAATAGAAATAATTCACAAAAGCTGTGCTTGCAAAGATGTAGCTCGTCCCTTTAGGCACATGGAAGAGGTTTTGCATCTCAAATCAATGAAATGGGTCTCATCAATAAGAGAAGGGCTTCATAGACCTATACAATTATTTTTTGTTTTGTTTTTGCATTTTGTTGCTGCATAGTATTTGCATCATACGCCCCTCTCTTTCTGTCTCTGTCTCTATGCACCCACAAGTCCTTTGGGACTTGCATAATGTGTTCTCAGCTACTGCATCAGCTGTACTCCTTGGAGAGCTGCCAGCAGCTGTGGACAGAGCTCCACTCTGCGCTCTGCTCCTTACCCCTTAATCCTACAGATGGGATAACAGGCTCCTGGCCAGCATCCCACTCCCCCACTGCTGTACCTCGGATCGTGGGCAGGGCTTCAATGTACGACTGAGGTCCTGTTCTTCCATCCAGGTGTGAATCCACAAATTGGCAGTGGTCCTCACCCCTTCCCCAGCTATCCCCAATGCTGTAGAAGGTATCTGAAGAGTGATACAGACAGATTACTTAACTCAGCAATACTTATCTTTGGGATACTCTTTACCACCAGGAAAGTAGGTGTGGAAGAAAGCAGGAAGAATGTTGCAGTGACACACCCAGTATTACCAATGAACAAACAGTGACAGAAAGAGGGCGAATGCTACCTCCACAGTATGGAAGCACAAATTATGGAAAATCAATGGGTTACAGTTCAGTAAGGAGTAGTGCCCATTTTGCAAGTCCATGGGCAGTGCACCACAGGTGACAGGTGGAGAGAATTTCAACTGGATTAGTTGAAATATATCATATGAAAGCAAGAAACTCTCAATATGTCAATACCATTAGTTTGACTTCAGTCTCAAACGAAAATTAAAAACTGTGGAGCTCTCTTTCTCAGACAGGACTCTTTATCTCTTATTCAAATACAGTATTGAAACTATACCAAGGCACTATAATAGCCATAAGCAGAGTCTGAAAGGCCATTGACATGATTCCATTACCCCCGCTCAACACTATGATAAGTTTTTTCATTATCTCTCAGGCAATGCACCTGTGTAAGGGCTACTGCTAATTACTCTTGAGAGAAGGACTCTCACATAGTGGTCACATGATTCTGACACATATGAAATGAAGAAAACCAGAAGATGAAGAGACAAGTAACCATGTAGCAGGAAATTATTCATGGTGCCTACCTTTGAGGTCATCACTGAGGTAAATTTTGTACCTTAAGGAGTTGCAAAGAACCACTCCTACAAACTTGCGGTACCAAGTTCGTTTCACGTACTGCTTGCCAGTGCAGTCTGAGTAGGTGGGGTCATATTTAAAAGTGAAAGGGATCCAGATAGGCTCACCACCTTGGAGAAAAAAAATAAATTCCACATTAGGGACAGACTTTAACACTTCAGTCCAAGTTTTGCAGAGTTTAACATCTAATAATATGCTTCACAAGACATGATGCAACAGATTAACGCATGACTTTTTTATATTTGGAAATAGTACTTCAAGAAAAAATATTATTAAAAATAAAAAGTTAGAGACTTTGTTAAATCCCTCCTAGGCAGCAGACAAAAATAACTGTTAAAATGATTAAAATATGATTTCATGTACTGAGCCACAGCTTTAAGTAAACAATCTTAATTGTTTCAGTAAGACTTCTTCTCTACCTAGTATTACACAGTTTCTCTTCTTAGCACAGCCTGATCTTAGGTCTGACAGTGACAGTGACTTGTGTTTTAAGACTATAAAACATAACCCTTTTACAGAAGAACAGATGTTAAGAACTCTGTGGTGAGCAACCACCTGTGAAGTATCTTTTTATTATTTGGTTTAGAAGATCATATCACAAATGTACTTTTCAGTTTTGTTTTCCCAGATTGCATCAAAACAGATTAGTTGCCAATAATAGACAAGTGAGACTTTTCCTGGGGAACCCTGTTCAGTGCATTGCTGCAGATAAGACCGCTTAATTGTATTGCAAAAGAATAAATATTCCTACTGGTTTACCTAAATATTTGCTTTGTACTACCAAGACAATATAATTTATTTTGAAATTGCTTTTGTATTAATGTATACAGAATGATACAAAAAGCTTCCAGTGTGATAATTGGTATTTTTGTCTCTAGCTACAGCCCAAAGCCCTGTTTTTACTCTGCTATTTCTAGGTGGTTTACGAATGAGATTGGAAGTTTCTTCTGTTAGGCATTCTTCCTCTCACTAGACACACGGACCAAATCCTGCAAACACTTGTGTGTGAGAAGCAATCACTGATTAGCAATCCTCAGAAACTTCCAATGACACACAGAAACCAGACTAGCAAGCACAATAAAACAGAGAAGGAAGGGATATACTGGACACTGCTTTCACGAGAAGTTTGGCAAAAAATCCAGAACCAACCACTTTAACTCCTTAGGAAAGCTGACAGAGCATAGTAACCATGAGGTCTTTTTCCTGCATCTCTTCTAAGAGCACATACTGCCTGGGGTTACACCACCGATGTTCATGCCAGCAAGGTTAGTCACAGAACCCAGAAATCAGATCTTCTGATTATGGACTGAACTAGCTCATTGCAAATTTGGAAATACAAAGCGAGCTAAACAGCTTTGTGGCATATATTCAGGTCAGTAACAAATCCTTGAATTTTTGAGCATTTATAAGAGTATGATGATTTGTACAGATGAGCACCAGAACTAGAGAGAGAGAAACCTGATCCTGCTCTTCAAGCTATGCTTAGGCAACTGAAGGACACAGATACTGAAGTAGCATACTTTACTGCTTTTTACCAAGCAATTAAAGCTGTTGTACCAGGGAAAAAGATGGGCCAAAATCAAGTGCTTATTTGAACATATCTTAACAAGATTTCTTTCCAGAAAATAAAATAAGGGCTCCTAAGACAAAAAATGTTTTATGAATTAGTCCCATTAATCACTACCTGTTCCCACTGAAAAACTGTACCTAAAACTGCACGTTTAAATGTTTCTAATTCCTATATTCTAACTGTTTTGCACAGGCTTTACACACTTCATGAATGAAACAACAGAGAAAGACTTACCAGGTGGCCTGACAATGAGTAGAGGATTGTCTAAAAGAAAAAATCATATAGAAAATTTAGTATTTTGTTCCAAACCTTGCTTTATAACATGAAACATACAAAGTCACTGATTGAGCATTTTCAATAAGGTGCTTCTTCCTATGATGGCATTCTTTATTGAATATTCCCAGCTCAAACCTTACACTTGCATGAGAAGACCACTCTGAATTAGCAATTTCTTTCTCTCATGACTTAATCCATCACTTTGCCTATACCACCTGGCCTTGCATTTAGCAACTGGTTTTTGTACTTGTGACAGCTGCAAAGCCACCTTCGGCCATGACAAATGAAAGATTGGTGCTGCAAACTAAAATTTTAACTTTAACATGTTATATAAAGCTAACAAAGGAGTTGATTTTGGATGGGAAAACTAGGCATTCAGGCCCATATGCTGACAGTAGGAAAATGATCTGCAAGATGCAGCACAGAATTGTGGAATTGTTTAGGTTGGAAAAAGGTCTTTAATATCAGTGAGTCTACTGTCAACCAAGCATTTCCAAGTCCTCCACTAAACCATGTCCCGCAGTGCCACATCTACACATCTTTTAAATACCTTCAGGGATGGGGACTCCACCACTTCCCTGGGCAGCCTGTTCCAGAGCTTTACAGCCCTTCTCTAAACATTCCAGCTCCTCAAAGTCTTCCTTGTAGTGAGAGGCCCAAAACTGAACACAGGACGTGAGGTGTGACCTCACCAGTGCCAAGTACAGAGGCACAATCACTGCCCTGGTCCTGCTGGCCACACTATTGCTGATCCAGGCCAAGATGCCATTGGCCTTCTTCGCCACTGGGGCAATGCGAAATATTATGCTTGGATTAGTACTTGAGGCTTTTATTCATTTAATGAAATTCTGAATACGTTATCCGGGACCATTGACTTATCTCACATTTCTGTGATGATTTACTTCCACGGTTCTTGGTGGAGTTTCTGAAGTGAGCCCTACAAAGTGAAGTCAAATGAGCAAGGGCAGAGACTGTATAAACCCCATACCATTGAAAGGGCAAAATTTGCAAGAAACAGCAAGACCTTTCACTCAAGTAAAGACTGAAAAATTTGTTCTTTATTATTCAGTGGAGTCAGGGGCCTCTGGCTCAATGGAAGTAGAAGAAGAAACAGTAAAAAATAGCTCATTTAAACCTACAATTTTTAGAAGGGGGTGTTGCTCTTGAATGTACTATTAGCCCTGTGAAAGAGCAGCATGCCTTGTCAAAAAAAAAAAAAGAACAGAGAACTTCACCTATCTGATGGAACTACTATATTTCTTCCAGAGACAACTGCTTCCAACTGTTTAGCTGTTCACAATTAGGAAACTAATTTACTAAATGTTTGGTCAATCTATCAAAGACCTTAAACTTCCCATTGCTTCTGTATTGATGAACATTACTAGCCCTTTGTATTTGAAATTCAACTTCCTGTTCCCCTGGAGCTGACTTTAACATCACTTACATTTTCATAGCATTAGGAGTGCATATTATTTTCCTAGCTTAACTGAAAACAAATAATTAAAGTTTAAAAAACCCCAACATAATATGAAAGCAGCAAGTCCAGAATGATCACTGTTATTGGCATGCTGGTTTCAGTCATTGCCCAGCCACATCTGTTATTTTGAGTTTTGAGATGAAAATAAAAAGCAAACCATACCAGATTCTGTGATAAATGAGACTGAAGAGCTAACAGGTCCATAACCAAAGGGATTCTTTGCTTGGACTTTAAAATAATACCTGAAACAAGAAGAGAGGGGAAATAATATTGAAACAGATTCCACTGCAAAGGCTAAATTGTAAATAATACTAAAATAGGGTAAGAATCAAAGCAGAAGAATTCCACTGAGTATCCTTTGCATTAAATGGAGTTGGATACTGAGCCAGAGTATGAGCTGGCTGTTATAGACAAATGTCTCCTTTTTGCAATTGCTCCCATGCGTATTTTTGGAATAGATATTTATATATCATCTCCCTTCCAAAACCCACATACGACGGCATCCACTTTCTACAAAACAATTAATATCAAAAGACGAAGAGAAAAAGTTGCTAGGAAATAAAATTCTGATCTCAGGAACACTTTTAAACCAGTTTTAAACCAGATTAACTCCTAGGGAAGCAGTGGTGTAAACTGCAAACTGAAACTGCATTAGATTTATATGAGATCAGAAGCTAAGCTTTTGATTTTTTTGTAAAAACTCCAGCAGCATTAAAATCACAATACTCGAGTAAAAGAAGAAAGCATCACATGATGTCTTATTGATTCCTCCAAAGTATTTAAATCACATGCTTAACTCAAAGCACATGAATCATCACTAGGACTCCATTCTTTGCTCAACAGAAGCAAATTTATCCTCACCCTTACAGAAGAATACATATAAGTACATTTTTAGTTCATTTCTAAATACGATGACTTTTAGTTGATGCCTACCCTGACATTTTCCCCCAGATGTTTTCTTCTTTTCCTTTTATATTTGTATCAATTCAACAGAAACCAACTAGAATGGAAGATTACTTAAAAATTTCCAGCACAGCATTTTTTAAATTCCTGAGTTTAGGTTTTTCTTTCTTGCCTGCTTGCTCAATTACATTCTTGTAAAGAAATTAAAAAAAAAAATTTAAAATTACTGTGCCTCTGTAATATCCACATAGCATTTGGATCTTGATTTAGCCTCTCATCCAAAAGCAGACATGTCTAAAAGCTCTACACACATAACAGGGCTAGTATGAAACTATTCTCAACGATAAGCCAGAGGGGACATGGTTGAAACAGCCCTTTGGCAAAACTGATTTTTTTTTTTTTCATTAAAAGGAATATCTTTTAATGAAAGATGTAAGAAGTAAGGTGAACTGCTTTGCCTTAAAATCAAACTGATCTTTATGAAAAGGTAGGAAAGATGTGGAAATCCTTCTTCTTTGGCTGATGGGTGGTAGTCACACAAACATTGGGTTTTGCCAAGACGCAAGGTGGTTATCTCCAGGGTAGGGGCTAGGGCATCTTGTTAATTCCTTAAAAATTACAGGTAGGTTGTCTAGGTGGAATCAGTGTGGAAGCTACCAGAACTGAAATATTCTGGACTTCATCCATGGCACCACATTTACCTTGTATCTGAGTTGTACCTCGAGCACATGCGTGGTCAGACCCTCTGTGGGATACATTCCCATGTCTGCATGAGGGTCATGTCCCCTGTCCCTGCTGTGTCCTGCAGATGATACTAGAAAACGACACTATTGCTTTCTGCAGCCAGTTATGCCTTCAGTTAATGAGTATATGATGCTCAAAAACAACTCATGGGTTTTTTAAAAAAGACACATATGTTGTGGCAAAAAGAAAACATGATAAATAGCAGAATTCAGCAAGGCTGCACTTTTTGCTCATGCCCAGCACAATCCTTTTGCTGGCAGAAAAATTTGCCCCTGTTTTTAACCACTGACCTATATTTTTTGTATAGAAGAGTGCTTAACATGTCTGGGGAAAGAGGAGAGAGAAGGCAAGAGCCTCCCATGTGCTTCTCCACATCTGGCCACCCAAGCAGAGCATGGCAGCCTGAGCACTGCTTTAATCCCAAGTTGCCAATGCTCTCATGGGGCACCCACATTCATCCACACCTCCTTCACCAGCACTTTTGTCACCTGTGTTGGGACAGCGGTGAGCAGCACAAGCCTGTCCATAGGGATGGGACACAAAGCAGCAATTCTTCACTCTGGTTCCCAAAAGAGCTGCAACACAGCACCAAGCTTTACTGACTTAGCTCAGTGTTTGCTGTAACTGCTTCAGAAGAGCAGGAGAAAAAAGTTTTCCAGGCCACATCTTTCTCATAATGCTCCAAAGCACAGTGGAAAATATGGATGCCTAACTTCCCACTGCCTCCAAAGAAGTATAATCAGGTACCACTTTCAAAACAGTGGCACTATCTGAGTAACCCTTTAAATACACTTAGTACACATGTATTCATGGTAGCATCAAAGCATTCCCATCAGACAGACATATGAGTGCCATAATCCCCCTTGAAACAGGAGAGAGAGCAGCCCAAGAACCTTGTGCACCTCTTTAAGTGGGGAAAAACGTGCAGATTTGTATCCAGTGGATAATGCAGGAACTGATTACCTATGCAATCAGGACAACTGTGCATTCAGCTATCCTGTTGCACACATAGAAGCCCATGTAGGGCATATGATGGCTCATGTTGCCTGCCTGAATGTCTAAAAAAAAAGTGATGAAGTCATGAGTACATTTTTCTTCACTAAATTGGAAAATTGATTCCTAAGCCTTTATATACACAAGAAGGTTCTAGTCGTACCAGAAAAAGAGCCAGGTCTCATGACTTGTTGACCTGTGATTTAAACACAGACATGCTATGACTGCTGTATTAAGAATGTCAATAAAATAATGCAGTTGGGATATCTTTCTTTCTCAGACATGACAAATAAAAAAATAAAATTGCCAAAGCCATTCTAGGTCCAGGAATCTGACATTTTCATTAGTCAAAATCCTTCAGCTGATGAATTTGCCAGGAAATCTTAAATCAGTATAACACAACTGGTTTTCATCACATAAATACATGAACAAAATTTGCAATATATAATTCGATTTACACTTAGCTTAGGCAGAACTGTATGAATTGTTGCCATTAGGCACAGAAGAATCATAACATATGAAGTACCATTTGTTATTCATTTTCCATACAGACAAGAAAAAGGCTTTTCCTTCTGAGAATAAACTTCCCTTGAGATTTTATACACCAATGCTAGTGATACATCAAGAAGGGACATAGTGAACTGTAACAGTGCATTGAATATATTGCATGTTTTTTCATTTAGACTACATGACTAATCGTTCAACATACCTGTCATTTGGAGCAAAATTATTCTTTGACTTAATTCAAGGTGTCTCCCTTCTGTTGGAATTAAATAGCTGGCACTCACAGCGCAAAGTGAGATGATCACTCAGCATGATAATTAGGGAAGCAGCTTTTAAAAAAAAATTAGTTAGCTGTGAATTCCTTTTTCCAGACTTTCCAAAGGCATGCCTCCACGGATCCTCAGCCCTGTACTCTGTTCAGTGGCAGGCCGAGATTGCAGGATGCACCCCTACAGCAAGGGCTAAAATCCTCTTCCTATAACTACACCATTCCTCAATAAGAAAAATGCATAAGAAAAATGTGTAAATCATTGCCTGGAGGTTCTCCCTCCATCTAAAATGGCCCACTACCACATCCCTCATCAATATTTACAACTATTTTTGTAATAAGATATTAGAGCCAAGCTGTCAGAGGAGCTTCCTACAGAGCTGGTGCGAGGAAGGTATGTGCCACAAAGGTCTACTACATGCACAGGACAACAATTTCAAGGACATCTTAGCTCTTTTGTGTGGCCCTGGTGGCACAAAGCAGCCACCTGTGGTTGATGTTACTTGTTGGACACACCGTGGCTTTGTTTTAATTGAGATATAGAAAGGAAATAGAAATTTTTGGTGCATCTGACCCCCTGAAACAGAAGATCCAGGCTCTGTTTGCAGTTGTAAGCCCTGAGTAAATGTTTAAGAACCTCCCATGAAATACTCTGCACAACACTGGAATTGGTAGCAGGCACTGTGGGATCAAAATATCCCCAGATGGACAAAACCCAAATGAACAGAAAGATTTCAGGAGACATGGAGATATGGGGGTGAAGGATGGTGTTTTAAACCATGAGACCATCTAGCTACCCCCATCAGGCACTGACACAGATTTCCTGAAAAAGGCAGGAAAAAGTCTAACCATGCTCAGGAAGAGGACTGAAATGTTTATGGCAAGGATTATAATGTTTCTGACTGCAAAAGACTGGATTTAGTGGTTGAACAGATGCTGTCCAACCCTTTGCATCATCTTTGTGACAGCTTAGAATTAAAGTTAGGGAAGGGACCTTGTCAAGGGACCTGGTTTAAAGATTTAATATGGCTTAGAGTAATTTTACTGTTTACAATCACATGTCACAAGGAAGCAGCTCCTGTGCCCACTGAAGCCGACAAGTGTTTCACTAATGGAAGAATTTCCAATTTTCAAATGGAGGTCAGACCAGGCCTCAGAAGAAAATTTATGACATGGATTAAACATGGATTTCTGTTCTGTTCATAAAACCTAAATAACAGGCAGATGTTTTCCAGGATACGTTGACAGCTTGAAATCTTCTCTGGTGCTGACTTCAGTCATGATGCCAACCTGCTTCTCATACACTGCATATGCTGCAAAATTACACCACCCAAAACCCCTTGTGGGACACCCAGTAGCCAACAGCATCTGCTTACAGTAAATGACTTAATCAGACATTTCTCACAAAATGCACTAACAATGCAGACACAAAAATTTTAGACTAACTTCAGCTTTCATGCCATATTTTCTTAGGCATGGTATCTTTTTCTAGTGGTTAGGGAGTTATTTTTAAGACAGAAGGTATGCAATCAATTCAGTCTGTGGGTTTGGAGAATGTAAATGAGAATGACTGATACATGCAATTTCTCTGCAATAAAGACCCTTCGTTCTCCACCACAGACCCCACATGAAGCCTTTTTTATTGCCCTCACAGAGCATATAATAGGGGCCAATGTATTATACCATCTTCAGGAAGATGCTGGTTAAACAATAAGCTTAAATAAATAGCACTTTCTTGAACCTCCCTATCATGAAACAGAACTTTAATTCACCAAGACAGTCACTAGGTTCATGGAGATATATGAATCTATAGCCTTGCTGATCCTATAAAACTCCATTCAAATACAGACAAATTGTGACCTTCTGAAGCCTGGAGTTAATGTACATCTTAGACATGTTGGCAGCTCAACTCCCACCAATTCCGCTGCACTGAACGTAGCATGGACAGCAGCTGCAGAACTCCTGGGAGCTTTCACAGCAAACACTCCTGGTGTTCTGGAGCCCTTTAGGTGTTGGGTATGAGAAGCAGACAGTTGTCTCTGGCCTTCAACACTGTCCTTTGGGCATCAGGAGAAGAAGACTTGACTGAAAGACTGAAGAGGTGAGGAGCTTCAGCTGGAAGGTGGAAATGGCACAGAAGCAAGAGATGGAATGCTGCAGCCAGGAGAAGCTGGGGTGTAAAGACAGTGCCTCCCTGGCCTGCATGGGAGACAAAGTGAGAGGGGAGGAATGGATACTGGTGAAGGGGAAAAAGGCTGGGCATACAGAGGAGTCTGGGATGTGGAGGCGGGAATGCTTTCTAGCAGCAAGAAGAGAGTTGTTTAAGGAAAGGGAGTCCTCAAGTCACAAATATGTAGATGTACAAAGGCAGAATGGTCTGCAACTGCTTCCATCACTATCTAGGAACAGCAGATCTCAAACCTCTTCCACCTTGTTATAACAGGTGAAACCCACAGAGAGCTGTGCCACATAATGTATATGTATACATTTGCAACAACAATGTTTTGTAAGGAGAGCGCTAGCAGATGCAGAGTATACCACTGAAGCTCGCCATTGTGAAGTAATTTTGCTTTAACACACCATGAACCAGCCTAAGGTCTAGATTACCAATCTTCTGAATAAGTGGCCTTTTTTCAGCTTTTGGATATGTAAGAAAATGCCTCATGAAGCGTGTGATTGACAGTACTGTAGACAGAACAGGAGAGGATAAGATGGACCATGTTTTCCTGTAACGTCTTATTTCTGTTCTTTTAACTCTGTGGGTGCTCTGAATGTGCTTATCCTGCTTCTCCATAATTAGCATTCTCCTGCAAATCTTCCAGCGTCTTCCAGGACACTGCAGGTGTCCTCTGCTGAGCTTGGCCCTTGTGCAACTGCCTAAGGAGCTGCTGCTGAAGTTGCTCAGGTTCTGGCTCTCCCAAGGAGATGTCATGTCCTCAGAACTCTTTGGTTGGAGGTAAGTCTCTGTGGAGGAGAGAGGGGAGCACACTCCCTTCTTTAAACGTACTGTGATTTCTTGGTGCTTGGATGTTTCCCAGACAGGAGGAGCAGCTGCAGGGGTAAACCTGTGTGAGTCTATGCTGAAGTCTGGAGAAGTGTCATAGTGTGGTCAGAAAAATATGCCTCATCATACTTGACACCCAATTGGCTACACTGCACTGGCTTTTCATAATTGATCTTATTTTATCATTTTGTCTTTTAAGGTTTTAGATGAAGGCCACACTCAAACAATTCTGTTTTCTAGGCTGAGGTTCTCAGTCAACTACTTTTAACACTCAGAACCTTCCCTTTGCCTATGAATTGTCTTGGAAAGAAAAGATACTTTGGCTGACAGTGTTTCTTTCTTCTCTGTTGTCCTAGCACAAACCCTATGTGCCTGTCCAAGCAGTCAATCCTCAGGTCTGCAGTATCACCATCAAGTAAAGCATGCTAATTCCAGCCTACAATCCCAGTGCATCTCTCCACCGTGTGAGCAACACCTTCCACCGGTGCCTAAGAGACTGCAGACAGCAGCATGTGAAGGGCTAGCCCAAGGGAGCACCAAAAGAATTTCAGGCTCAGAATTTGAGAGACAAGTATGTTAGACACTGAGCATCTCTCTAAAGGAATAATTTGAAGGCAGTCCCCCTGTAGCTGTTTACTTTCCCCCCCAGGTCACCACAAATGATTCCAGTATCATGTGAAGCATGTGTTCTTGTTCTGCCATCTCAGTCAGATTTTTTGTAAGATAAAGACCTAAAGCTCCTGCTAAACTGACTTCTGAGCAATTGCCACAGCCTCACTTTATACCACCATGTCTTCTCTTCCAGCACTATTTATGCAAACAGAAAGCAAAAAACAGACCAGTGGGCAGCACTTCCCCAACAGCCTTTAGGCATCAAATCTTGGCCGCACATCTTGGAATGGCCCACATCACATTAAGTCACATCACGGGTATATTTTAGTATATTTTAGTACAGTTTCCAACATTTGATTCAGTTATGCAAAAGACTAGAAAATGCATTTTAAAACAATATTTTCTTTGTTACTGATATGTGTTTTCATACACGCAAACATATATACATGTACACACTGCCATCTGCTCCAGGGTTAATATGGTAAAAATATCATATTGTTGTGCAGTTTATAGAACAATTTGCTGTCCAACAGAATGAGTAAAATCTAAATCAGATGTAAACATTTATACTAAGACCAAGAAAAACAACTGACAATTCTCAAAATTTGTTTCATTTCCTTAACAGAACTGAAAAGGAGTGGACCAAATCCTTACCGTGTGTTGGGCTTCAGGTTCTCAATTGGCAAGTGAGTAGACCCTGCAGTCCTGGTTGACCACTTATTCTTTAAAAAGTCATCATAGGATGCACTGTAAACCAGATAACCTGTACACAGGAAAGAGAAATAATTGTGAGGATTCTAATTAAATTTTAAATAAATTATATGCCTAGGTGTCATGGTAAATTTTAAGTATTAGAGAGAGATGAAACATCTTTAAATATGAAAGTGATTCCATGCCTAACTCTCCTGGAAAATCCTGGCCTATAAGAATTTCGCATCATTAGCTAATACTGATGGAGCATTAATCAGAGGACGGCACCCAGTTGTGAATTCTGATTTAAAACACAGTAAAGGCAAAAACGTGACAGAGGTAACCCATTCACTGTTTTAAGTGATACACTGACAGTGCAGACACTAGTACAAATTGTTATTTAGGAAAACCTTCCCCTTCCCCACTCTCCCACCAGGAGAGAAACCCTCAGGAGAGTACCTGTTACCATGTCTCCTTGAGCAGGTTTGGCCCAGTCCACAATGACAAAGGAGTGACAGCCTTCAACTGCCACAACTGTGATGTTGTGAGGGGCTTTCAGGGGACGCTGATCTTTCTCTCTGAAGTCGTTGGGAATGATTTCATCAAGGCTCTCCACTTGGAAATGCTCCAGGGCCTCTGTCAAGGAGCAGGGGGCTGCTGGATCCTTATTAAGATAGGTCACATAAGGAGCTAGAAAAGACAGGGAAGATGGCATTTAGTTAGCAGTTTGAGGTATCCCAGAGTAGCACACAGCCTGGCAATTTCCTAGAGAGAGTCAAATTTTTTGGTGCATTTCTAAATTCCTCACCTTCCAGTCCAGAGGCTGCTGCCAACAAAGCATGGCTTACAGCCAATTTGATTGATGAGGAGGGGGAATGGGATGCCAACACTTGGGTTCACCTACCCCACACTCACAACTGTACCAAATTATGCAAAGATGGAAGGACTGTCTTTGCTACAAGAGGCAGAAGAGAGCAGTCTGACTGCAGCACCCTCTGCACGCTACCTCCAGCTGCTCTGGAAGGTGGGATGAAAATATCACCCAAATTCTGCCTTTCCAACATGGGAACAGATTCCTGACAGGGCCTTCAATCATCTAAAACTTTAGAGGTCTGAGTGGTTGGTTCTTACACAAACATCTCAAAGCTGGAGCAAACCAACAAAAGAAACAGGAAGAGTAATTCCAAGGGGAAGTCCAACCAGTTTAAAGGGATTATTGTGGTTCCCTGTGTACTAAGGGACCAGGAGTCATGAGTCCCTACCTTCCAGGCATGTGCTCCCAACCTGTAACTTCTATTTTTAAAAGCTTTATACTGACTGGAATTGCACTTCAGTTCAGGAAAAGATTAAACCATCTTTTTATTGCCTTAAAAGTCACCGTAACATTCAAAGTAAGGACTATAAAACTTGCTTTGGAAATGTTTATTCAGTTGCAATAATACAATTCATTGAAATGGTAATATTATTTCCCTAGTGCCCTGAAATGTTCATAAACCAACGCTTCTTGGTTTATCTTATTGGATTTCATGCCCTAAAGGAATTTTTTCCAGATCTTGCAATGAAGTTAATTTTAGCCTCTCCAGCTAAATGAATCAAGAAGCACTGTCAGTGAGAGAACTGAATAGAAACATCATGAAATGGTTTGGACAGGGAAACTGAAGATGCACTGGAAAAAGTTTTGGCATATATAAAAACAAATCTTTTATTCCAGCAGCAGAGTTCCACTCTAAGCCACATGAAGCTTGTGGATATTGGAAGGGAAGCCAAGATATGCCAAAGATGATTCTCCATC
The DNA here is from genome assembly GCA_013397075.1 of Rhabdornis inornatus. Taxonomy (NCBI): domain Eukaryota; kingdom Metazoa; phylum Chordata; class Aves; order Passeriformes; family Rhabdornithidae; genus Rhabdornis; species Rhabdornis inornatus. Next base: position 95,401 of record VWZS01004875.1, read on the forward strand.
TCCTGAACTCTTTTCTGAAATTCCAGGTGAGTCAGCAGCTGTCCTGACCTCAGTTCAAGTGCCAGAAATATGTAAAGGGCTGCAGGGGGTGTCACCAGCCTGGGGTGGAGGCTGGAATGCAGTGCCCTACAATCTCCAAATCCCTCTGTTCTGGCCCCCCGCTGACAAAGAAGCAGAGCAGCTCTGAAGTCAGTGCTGCAACACCAACCTACACACTTGAATGGCTCGTGTACACAGGAGACATAGCTCATGTAATAGGGGTTCCTTCACCAAATGTCTTCTACTGAGAAAACATTCAAATACCAAAATCATAATTACCTCTACTGGAATTACTTTTTGGAAAGTTCATATCCAAAATACTTTTCACTCTTTGACTTTGAAGCACCCTTTTGACATACATGGTTGTGCAAGGTGGATGAAATCATTGGGTTGAAGAGAATCAGGTCCCCCAGAGGAAGACTCACACCTACTGGAGACTTGCCCTGCTGGAACTACTTGTGTGAAGCAGATGCAGTTAAGCTGAACTAAGCACTGGTGTAGACGTTCTTGCTCTCTTACTAACTTCAGCTAGACCAAACATGATGCAGAACACAAGAGAAGAGCACTTATACTGAAAGAGCACAAAGAGGTTTTAACTACTTCAACAAAATCACTGTGGGCTCACACATAGATGTGCAAGCATTGAAGCAAGGAAAAAAGTACTGCTGTTTGGGTTTCCAAGGTGGCAATCCTTAAAAGGACCACACACACATGTACTGGATGTGTTTGTGCAATGGTCTCAGCTTAAGGGCTGGCCTTGCTGGAACAAGAATTCTTTGCAGCACAAGCAGTAATCTACATAATGCAAATTCATCCTTACCAGTGAAGCGTTTCTTCCCAGCAATATCATATTCTGACACAGGGCCAGTGCCAGCAACACTGGTCTCTGGATAGACATCCTCCAATTCTGTTGTTGTAGAAGCAGTGGTAGTGGTGACAGTGGTGGTGGTTGGCGGCAAAGTGCTCTCAAAAAACTCATAGTCTTTAGAGGAAAGATAAGAAGAAAATGTCAACATGCTTCATCTAATTTTGGTTTAACTATGAGAAGGGAAACAATTCTGTCACCAGCTAGAGTCCCAAAGAAGTGCTACGCACCCCACCCTGGCCACTGCACACTCCTTACAGAACTCTGTGTCGAGGCTGGTTGCACTTCAACCTTGCAATGGTTTCTACCAAAACGATGGACAGGGAGAACAGTCTTTGCCCCAGAACACTCATGTCACTGCTGATTTAGACCTCACCCACACAGTTAAACAGGATGAAAATTAACAAATGTATTTGTACAGCAATATCCTGAATGGGCATCTGCCACCTCCTCTCACAACCCCCAGGAGAAGACGGCACAGTAATCGAATCCCTGGCCAAAGCCCTCAGATGCTGAAGGAAGTAGAGAAAAAAATGGCTTTCTAAGAAAACTCTGTGTTGTTATCCTAAAGCCCTAGAGGTGGTTCATACTGCTCTCAAACCCTCCTGCGACTGGAGGTGTGGAGTCCAGTACTTTCCATTTGTGGTCCCTGCAAGGCCATGAAGGAAGGCAAACTGTCCCACACGAATCTCATTATGCTCAGTCCTATTAAATTCAGTGTTCTTTGAAAAGCTACTGTGCTACATGATTGGCACACAAAATGAAGGGAAAGTAGCAGTTGGCATCCCTGTCATGATCTCATGCAAGCTGGGGAACTCAGCTCATGTCTTTGAGTGTTTTGTGCTTAAACTGATAAAGCATGTTTTCTGCAGGTGACCTGCATCTATGGGAAGGCCTGGCAAAAGACCTGTGCACTGAGGATATTCTGCATCCATGGAGATGTAAGGAATATGGGATGTCTTGTGCAGTTTCTAGTTCATCCCCTCCTCCCCACATTCTAAACGTCAGTTTCAGTATGAAGTGATTGGAATTAAAAGTACAAATATCTATGATATCTTCCACTCAGCTGCTGCACTCTCTTTTTAAATGTTTTTCTGTTGTTAGTTAGACCTAAATCCCAGCACTACAACCACAAATAAAAAAACTTTCGTTGTTCTACAGCCATTAAATTCTACTAAAAAACATTTTGTTTAACTGAGGTCTGTACTTATCCACTTCCATATGTGGGGGAAAGAGCAGGAATTTGAGGACTAAAAGGGATAGAACATCAGATTCACTGATGGCAGAAAGTGAATTTCAGTTCTAGTAACTGACAATTTGCATTCCCTATGCAAACTCACAATTAAATGTTGTGACTTGATGCTTCCTCTTCAGCTAAATTTTGTATGTCCTTGATTATAATATCAAGATGGCATGAATATAACTCTGAAAAAAATATTTCCCTCTTTTACTTTCATCTTTAATCAAAGAGATTTCAAATCTCTTTGATTTAAATTCCATATGAATTAAGCAGATTAGTTACTTTATATATAGGTGATCTCATTCAGTATGAGCATACTTAATTGTCTAAGTGCAGACTACACATTAAAGAAACAACTCACTAAGGTATTTCAATTGTTCAGGGCTTGAATGTTATTTGGATTTTGTATTTTAGAGGAGGTAATTGACTTTGACTGGGCTGGAGTTAGAAGTTGTACCAGAGAAGGTGAATCTAGGATTGAAGCACTGTCTGTATGATACAGCTCTGAAAAGTAATCTATTTCCTCAATAGGTTCCTGTTAGATTGCAGGACTGATAGAAAGGGACTTTTATGTCCAGAAACAGATGGTTTTGGACCCTTTCTCTTCACATGTGATGCAGAACTGTTTTGCAGCTCACCACCACTTGCTTAAGCTCCCATTTACCAATCTGCCTCCTTGAACCCAGTTTCAAAGAAAGAAGACAAAGAAAAAAGCAACATGCCACTTGCAATAGACTTCTACAGTTAAACCATACCATCATCATATATCACATATGCTTCTGGGGTTGCTGTCACATCTGAATCCAGTCCTGAGAATGTATCTATTGACAGAGAAAGAAAAAATTGCTATAGGAATTCAATAAAATTATTCTGGAATAAAGTTTAAAATAAAAATACTTAGCCAGTTGAATTGTAAAGAAATAAGATAATTTCTTGGTTTCCAAATAATGCAGCAACAGTCCACTCTGCACATTGAGAATAACAGAAGAGAAGCTAAGTGCAGTAGTCAGGAGTTTTGCTGGGGGAGAATGGGGTCAGGGCTGCTACACAAAATTCATAGTAATCACCTTCCAGCAGGTCTGCCCCAGGCCTCAGCTGCTCTGGAGCAAAGGTAGGCTGCCAGCAACTACATAATGGTCACATCTGGATTTGACAATATTTTATAGTCTCAGAAGCAGCAAATGTGAAAACATCATATGCCAAAAAAATCAACCAAGCAATTAAATATTTCTACCCAAATATTTTTGTGGAGGTATAAAAACAAGCCACAGAGCCATGACATTTATAGACCATGTCAATGGTCTTGCAAGGAATGCAGCCCAAAAGGAATGGATTTGTAGAATGAAGTAATTAGTGCTGGATTTTCTGGGGTTTTACTTTGCACTAGCTCTCCTCTGATCCTATGGAATGGCTGCCTTTTACAGGTTGGGCCACATAGGTGGAATCCTGAAGCACTGCTTCTGCATTAGTTTCATCCAACATGAATTCAGTTCAGGAAATCAGAGTGAGATTGCTCCAGGATGCAAATGAAAGCACAGCAAGGATAGATGATTATGAGGTGCACATCAAAAATACTCTACTGATCCACCCCAAAACCGAATGTAGATGCACCAACAGACTTCTCGGCTGACTAATCCTTTATATTATTTCATTATCTCTGTAGGACATGAATCCAGCACCAGATACATCAACCATCAAATACCTCATGTGTTGAATCCCAAAGGCTTTCCTGCACACACTGAGGAAAGTTTCTCCATGTTATTCAGGGAAGCCAAAGAGCACACAAAGCTCAGCACAGTCATACAAAGCCATGCAAACAAAGCAAAAGCACCGTGCTGTAACATGCTGCAGGTACCATCAGAAGTCTCCAATGCAATGCTGGGGCTGGGGAGTGGCCAGCATGTGATCAAAGACAAGAGAAAGACAGCTTTGACCTCAGGACACTTCACATACATTGGTCACGTTCCTGTAACACTCAACATGGAACCAACAGTGTTATTTTTATTAAACCAGAACTGCAAACAGTGCAAACTGCCAATGTTAAATAGTTCACAAATAAATATAATCAGAATGATACATTTTCATTTTGCTGGTTTTTTTTTTAGAACCAACAATTGTATAACTGGCTTTTTTTTGCTCCTAAAATAATTTTCTTTTAAACAAACTGTGTGATTTTAATGCCAAAATAAGCTTTAAAACACAGGAAATGGGTTTATTCTGGTCAGGCTTTCATATATTAGAATCTGACATTTCCTCGTGGTAGACTTCTGCAGCCACTCTTCAGGATATGATCCCTCTGCAAGTCACTTGACTTCTCTGAGGGCAGTCAGTCACAAAGTAGATTCTTTGCTGAATTCTGCAGATCTACCCACGACTGGCCAACATCAACCAACATCTATAATGTATGCACTTACCTTTGACTGCCTACATCCAAGTAATAAAGAGGATCAGATATGCAGAAATTTGAAATCTTTCATGGGCAGATTTCAGCTCATCCATGCTTATTAGCTAGTAAGTCATTGGCCTACCTACAGTCCAGCAAAGCCAAATTTCATTTCCTATTTTTATACTCAATTTCAGTGTTTGTGCTTGCTTAGCATTAGCTAATCAAGCTATCATGTGTCATGGTGACGATAAGAGTATTTCCCAACAGACCTCTCATTTTAATATTTTCTGTACATACTCCAGCTGCAGTTCTTCACCTTGCTCCATCACCCTTTGCTGAAGCTCTTGAGTAAACCCTGCCTGTAACAAATGAGGCCAAATCTTCCTATGACCACTTGCTGCAGGCTTTTGGCATCTGTAAGGACAGTCTTGATGTCTTATTTGTCTTACAAAATCCATCACTTGATTTTATCACATGTAACATGTGGTTAAGTCTGTTTTTTCCTTTGTGAGTTCATGAATAAAGTTTAGTTGATTTCACTGACAAATCACGCTTGTGTGGCCCAACTCCTTGGAAGTTAAAGACTGCTGAATCTAGTGAAAAGCTGACAGATTCTGCTGGATCGAGAAAAAATCCTGCCAGAGATAAAAGAATTTGCCAACGCTTAAGTAGAACATTTGGAGCTGAGTTTTGGCACTTGCAGCCCCTGTCTGTTTGTGAGTAAAGCACTTAGCAACAAATATCAAGCTTTGGCAGAAAAAGTATTTCACTAAATAATGTGGAGTAGTTTCTAGAGTCAGATTAAAGAGAAAGAAAAGATAAAAATATAATTTAATATTATATTGAAATGGTCAAGTGAAAATTGCATTGTTTTGACAAGTCAAGTAGTAGTTGTTTACCCCTCTTGAAATATACACTTCCCTTGTTAAACAATAACAGCCATCATTAAATAAGTATCACAAACATCTTTTCTTTTCAAGCAAGTTCCTTGGTAGAACAGGCAGGCTGTTTTGCTGTGTTTATCTAATCCTGAAGCAGATCACTAGGATTTAAAAAAACTAAACAAACAAACAAACAAAACAAAGACTCTTCAGAGAAGCTTTCAACATTCCAAGGTAGGGACTAATATTGCTCAAGCTATAAGGTAAGAAATATTAAGAGCCAGGTAAGAAGCAGAAATCCAGTACCATCTTGTCCTTTCAGTCTTCCACTGTGAGGCACTTGCAGACATACTGTCAAAATGCCAGGCAGTTTATGAGTTACCTAAAGGCCATTCTCATTGAACACACAACCTGAATAAAAACTTAGTTTTCATTTATGCCTCTATCAAGTTCAAAGATTTCAGCAAGCCCATCTGGTAGAAGGCAAAAAACACAAGAAGAATTTTATGTGTTCAGAAAATCACATGAAAATTCCCCAGCCCTCAACTCTGCTAAATTTTAACAGATTTTGTTGCTCAGCTTCTGGAGCTTACTTTCAGTTTAACCCCAGATATATATCATGAACTTCTACTATTCTTACAATGTGTATTCTCAGAAGAGGTCCTCCAAGTACCACACAGCACAGGCCAAAAAAAAAAGGAAACATTACAGGATATAATCAACATTTAAGATAAACAAAAGGAGCTGGGGGGTGTGGGAGGGATTCTAACTACCAAAAATCATTATTCTCTTCAGGAAATTTTGAAAATATGAGAGTATATTATATATATTATACTATATATAAAAATACAATAATACTATATATTATTGTATTTGTAACACTTCTGTAAGTACAATTAAGAACTATGAACTTTCCATAGGGAAAAGCAAAACTCTTCATATTAATATTTACCGATGATATGATTTTTACATATATGTGTTTGTGTGTGTACACATCTGTGCATATCTACACAAGATATGCAAGCACACTTTTATAACTCCACACTGTCAAACGTGGCTAATTGTTAATAAATACTAATGCTATAACTCGTAATGCACAAAAGCCTGCACAAGGAACTGACATCTCTGACTCATTAGCTACCTAGGGCCGCTGGTAAGGGAATTTTGTTTTCTGCTTCTGAGACTTTCTCCCAGGATGCCATCCTTAGACTCACTGTGAGTTGCTGAAGCCACACCTTTCTATATCACTGCCCTTTTCAAAGTGATAGTTCAGCTTCCTAGGTCATGGTTTCATGACCTACTTGTAAATCTACCCTGACTTAAGAGATACAGGTGTATAGGAGAAAGGTAAAGGGGCTTCATTACCCACTAAAACTGGCTGCTGCAGTTGTGAGATGTCTGACTGCCAACATGCTGGTAAAGTTATGGCTCTGCTGCTATTGCCCATTAGTAGAATGAGTTGAGGATTACCTACAAACGGGAAGGATAAGGGCTAGTACCATGGTGCTCCCTGATCTGGTTTGGCAAAATAAGCACTAATTCACTTGCAATGCAACATCCAGGTGCTGAAAGCATAAAACATAATAGGGAACAGGCTCATCACCCAAAGACTCTACAGCATTTATATGTGTTGACTTTGGATTTCAGTTTGGCACCACAACCTAAGCTGCAACGGGAAAAATGACATGCACTGACACTGGTTCGTATCTTCAGATACTATAGAAACCAGCGTACAACTCTGCCTTATCTGTGCAGAACCTGGGTTGCCTTTCACCAGCTTCATCTGTGCTGTGCTGCATTCCTGCTAGACAATCTATCTCCAAGAGCTGGCAAGAGAACAAGAATCTTGCTTTGCAAATGCTGTTTCCACCATGGCTCAAAAGAGAGAATTTTCAGAATTCATTGTGATAAGAGAACACAAAATAGACAAAATGTATAGCTTCTCTGGGTCCTACCTGGCCTGAAATGGAATGAGAAAAACTTACATATAAGTGCTTCGACCACAAAACTACTGTCTATACTTGTACCCTGTGAGTGAACACGTGATAAAAATGGATCTAATACAATGTAAGAAATTAGCTGAAAACAACACAATTCGACAAAAAACCTCAGCTTTGGTGAAAGTTGGCATTTTCCAGTGAAAATCCATTTAACACCCAAACTCTTCTTCACGTGCTCTAATCTCAGCTTCTACCTTATCAAACAGACCAAAATCTTCAGACTCAGATTCTCTACCATTCCTCATCTGTGTAACTGTGCTGTACAGACAGCACAGCCAGGGAAATTCAAACAGCACAAAAGGAAATTACCTTCTGCATTGCACTCTGGCAGGCCATTGAACCCCAGGAGTAAGTTGCCTTCCTCATCATACTCTCCATAGGTGCCTGGAGGACAGGTTGGTGCGGGTTTCTTGGTGGGTGGATCAGTGGTGGTGGGCTCAGGAGTGGTGGTGGTGGTGGTTGTAGCAACAGTTGTAGTGGTTGTGGTGGTTGTGGTGGTTGTTGTTGTAGGTATTGTTGTAGTAGTAGTTGAGGGAGTGGTTGTTTTCTTAATCATTTCAAGACCAATCAGAGGCTTTCCCCCTAGGCTTATTATTGGTTTATCTTGTGCACTCGCTACAGGTTTACTAAATCTGCTATGTCCAAACAAAGGCAATCCATCAGGACTCACTATTGGAGCACCCTTTTCATCTAAGAGAAGAGAACAAAACCAAAAAATCTCACCATTAATCCACTTCAGGCTTACAGCATTAAGAATTAGTGTTTTATCACAGTAGATGCCACAAAAGCACTGAATACAGCCTCCTGTAAGTAAACTGACAGAGAGGGAGGGTGTTACTTAGGAAAGAGCCATGGCTAAGGAAGCTGGAAAATGGTTCAGAAGAACCTCAGAGAAACTACAGTGGTGTTCACATTTTTCAGCTCTTTGATAAACACTCCATGGAGGCTTCATTTCAGAATCACAATGTGCAGACAATGACGGCATTTCATCTAAGTCACTCTCACAACTGTTGATGAAATGTATGATGAATACATATTCTGCTCCTTAGTGTCAAACATGTGCAAGGATAAACTGGGATGAGCAGGGAAGATGCTGTCACTGCAGATAAACCCGTGTGCCAAATTCTGGGTACTGTAAATATTCATGGGAGCCAGGTTAACAATAGGCACTGAATTTGTATTTGTGAGATCTGTACAGATGGACCGACACGCAACCAGCAGTGTCTTCAGAGAACACAAACAGGGTTTCTTACTATTTGTGGTCAGTTTTAGAAGAAAAAATTGAAATAAACACATCCATATGGCTGGTACAGTGCTAGCAGTGGGAAATAAGTATTTCTATGTATACAAAGATATAAACAGTCAGCAATCCTTATTCCAATCAATCCTTATTCTGGTTCAGTTCTGCAGTCCTTTCTAATGCTGATACAAGTGAGATGGACTTGAGTGATTCTTGCTGCCTCATACTCTGGAGTCCCATAGGGTGACTCAAAGCCTCCCCAGATCCTGCAATGTGCTGGTGGTGACTTGAGGTACAAGCAACTCCAAATGACTTTCATGGGACCTGGGGATGCATGAAGCATTCAACAGGTTTGTACTATGTGTACAAAAACTGTAGAGCTTTTTTCTGTAAGAAGGAAGTTGTAACTTACCAACAATTGTACGTCCATCCCCTCCTAATTTCACTCGGAGAGGGTTGCCTTGGGAGTCTTGGAGGTATTTTCCTTCAGCATTTAACACTAGCCCTCGGTCAAGATCTACAATCTAAGAGCAATAAATAGACTCAAATTTAGCTAACCCAAGAGGAGGTGAAATGAAATTTCACTGCAACAGAAATCCTGGGGAAATTCAGACACAAAGTGTAATGTTCAGGAATAGCTACAACACACTTGAACTTTTAAACCTAAGTGTACAGTAATCACTGAAATATCATTGCCGAAGAAAGCAGATTCCCAGGAACTGGGCTGCAGAGCTGCACAGCCATATTCATATCACCTACTGTAGCTCTCTGCAAATGAGCAAATCCCTTGATTTTCTTGGGCTGTGCAACTCCTAAGGTGAATTCCTGTAATACTGATTTCAGTATGATGCTGAGTCATTTTGAAGATGGGATTTAGAATTATGTCTAACTAAAAAAAATTAAATAAATATTAAAAATTAATATATTAGACTAGTTACTTTATATTGAAACAGCAGTGAAAACAAAGTAGCTAAGATTTTAATTGGGGTAGGAGACAGAAGAAAAGCCTCTGTCTCATAAAGCAAATATGTCTGAGAGCTTGGACTGAATTCCAGAGCTAACTGCAGTTAAAATTCAGCCCTTGTTGCTATTTCAACCCAAAATAGCTGAACTGTACGCTGTTTTAACCTGAGGTAACAGACACTGAGCCATAGAACACAAAAATGCAAAAGGTGTTAAGTGCCATGAGGAAACTGGGACGGGGACAGAAACACCAATTCCAGGTTGGCAAGACAGACTTGTATTTGGTGCTGAGGGAAAGACTGCAGCAGGAAGGACAGCAGATCATGAGATCAGTCTCTGAAGTCCTCCAGGCCCCAGATTTGGCATAGATCCTCTTGCTTTACAAGGTGTTCATCCTGCTTGCAGCAATGCCTTCCCCTCGAGAGGCAGAGAAATGCCCTGTGGCATTCCAAAGATCTTTCCGGCCCACTTCCTGGAGTCCATATGAAGGACTTCGGGCATGCTTTTCAAAATGCCTCCCTTGAATGTAACACACCTGATGCACTTTTTAATGTTCCTCTAATGAAAATTATAAAATTGAAGTGGCTATAAAATAGATGTCTTTATGTGTCATGCCATGTGCAAGCAGCTCTGCTGATGCCTCAGTAGGAGGCTGATCACAGACTCCTACTGCTCAGTACTTGGGAAAACATGCAGGAGGCACCAGTTCCTTCCCTTGCTTTCCTTGGTTGAAAGCTCATTGTAAAGGATTTCAAAAGACAAGGTATGGGCCTATATGCAGCTTGTGGGTCTTTCCTACCAATGGCATCTGAGCTCTTCTGCACATACCTCTGGAAACACGTCTGTAAATATGGCAAAACCTACATGAGTGCATTTAAAGCATGGTGACAGTTATGGAGTCACTTTTATTTCAGAAGTCTTGCTCAGAAGCTTCTATTGGAGTGTGAGACTGGGAGAAGCATTGCTGAACATATTCTTTCACAGCAGCTATCCCAGGCAGTCTCCACTCACACTGCACAGCAGACAAGAGCCTGCTGTGTCAGGAGTCCCTGAGTTACTGGGGAGCACAAATCTCACCAACTTTGATGAAAAAGTGTTTCTCTAAATTTTGTAGGAGTAATGTTATCGTTTAATCTTCAACCCCCCAAGCTTTAAATTTAAAATGTTAAAATAACAAAACCAAGAATTTGTCATTACATTTCAGTGGAACAGTGGAAATGAAACCACTAAGTATAGCTTCTCCTAACAGCTGACGACACTGCTTGCCTGTCTTTTCTTAATGAAAATGCAAGTACAATAAAAGGCCAAAACATCTTGAATTTAGCAAGAAGGTCACCCTACCCACTTTGCTCCTTGAGGGCCATTGATTACTTTCTGTCCACTTGGTTTTCCATTATTACCAGGGATTATTTTTCCATTTCCATTTCCATTTTTCGTTGTAAGATTTGGTCTGCCATTATAACCTGAAACAGGGAAGAAAACACACTATGCTGAAGAAAGCTGTGCAACCTATGAGCCATATTTTAAATCGCAAGTAAATGCATTTTCTGGCTGATCTGAATATAAATGAGAATAGATAGAGGTGTCACCACACTCCACAAACCAGGCACACATTTCTTCTTGGAGCAACTGTTGTGACACTGACAGATTTTTGCAGCTGACACAAGAATCTGAAATTGTTTTTTCTGAAGAGGTTAAACATTCATTGTTCATCTCTATCATGTTTTTTTGGCCTTTCTATTCCCTCTTTTTTTTTTTTAAGAAAGCAGGGCAACATTTCTTCATGGCACTACAGTCATTAAAATGTTTGTGATCTTTTTAAGAGATCTTTCAGAAGTGGGATGAAGGAAGAAACCATTATTAAACACAAACACTTGTTCAATCTTATCCTTATACAAAGCTGTAGTGACAAACTGAAAGAAGAGGGCATGGGAATTATCTCTACACCTATTTTTTTAACCTCAAAAGGAAGGAATCTCTTCTCTAGCTGAAAAACCACTGCTAAACAGAAGTACACTCAGGTCAGAAGTGGAGAAGCAGTAGCACTGAGCTGTATGCCCCCCAGCTCTGAAAGGGCAGCAATTTTCACATCTTATCTCAGAGACTTGCCTCCAGAAAAATATAATGGGAAAAAAATACAGACTGGTAAAAAGAAATTAACCGAACAGTTGTTGGCTACAACTTCACAATTGCATTGCTAGTAGTAACCTTAAATAACCTCCAAACAGAAATCTGTTAATTTTTTTCATGCCATACATCTCATCCTCCATGGTATTATTCAAGGTCTACTCCCATCTTAAAGCTTTTTAGACTGATGAACCTCTACACAACACTGAGTCTGACTAAAGCATATCAGATGCAACAGCCCTGCTACACAGTCCTCATTGTGTAACAGTGAGGCCACTTGAACAAAACATTACTACCTACAGATAACAGAGAATGTATTTACTAAAACACTCAGGTTACTAAATATTTTGGTCACCACTATTTTGGATGCCCACGCATTGGAGGGAGAAGAGGTATTTCTACCTAGCAAAGTCACTGAGGCTGTCAGGGATTTTCCATAGGTGACATGGATGGAATTGATGTGTAGTGGACCCTCTATCCTATTACCCAGGTCCACAGCTATTCTGTCAGAAAGTAAGTCTCTAAGTTTTTGGGTAAATCACAGCCATAAAGGTATTAGATGGCCTGGCTGTGATGGGCACAATCTTCAACAGGTATGGGCAACCCTGAGCTGTCACTTAGAAAAAAAAGGAAAGGGGCTTAAAAATTTATCAAAGAAAACATGGAATGCCAGGGCATCATGAGGAAACACCTCACTGTCTAGGCATGGGCAAGGTGGTACTATGGAGCCAACAAAGGCCTTTTAGCAATCCACAGTGAAGAGCTGTGTACCTGAGAGGTCATCACATTCTGAGTACAAATGGGCTTTCAAGGAGCATTCTGTGAAGTCATTGCTCAATAAGGAACGTTTCCAATTCAGCATCTAACTCTGTCACCCTCTCTGTGGATCACAGGATCCTGTGCAGCTCAGACTACTGGAAAAAGGGTCTGGGGCACCACATTACACCAAATAGGCAATGCCCTCAAGAACTGGGCTTCCCAGCAACCACCAAAATAGAAAGCAACACATTACACTAAATAACTGAACTGACATCCTGCTGGAGGACTTTTCATCTACCTGCTGATCTTAGGAAAACACAGTTAATGACATTAGTACAGCAAAGGCAGGATACCTGGTCTATAAGGAGGTCTAACAAACTGCCGCTGAGAAGGGCTCCCTAGCCTGGAGTTCAGCAGTCGCTGTCGAGGAGACAAAGTGGAAGAAACTGCTGGAGAAATGGTGTGTGTGGTGGTAGATGCAGAAGAATGTGGCCAGACAAAGCTTGGTTTAGATGGGGTATGTTTGTTAGAGGAGTGAGTAATCTGTGATGCTATGGCAGAGCTTCTTGGTGATTCAGAAGACATTTTTAATATTGCAGGTTTTTCCATCTCTTCTTCAGAACTTACTTTGTGAGGTAGAAGAGTGTCCATAGATTTTCTTTTATTGATAGCAATGTTTTCATTTTTGTTACCTCTAGAAACAGAAGGCGTCCGTTTTGCTGCCAAAGATGTGGGTTTCTCTTCCATTTCTTTCCGATCATATTCACTGTAATAATCATCCTCTTCATTAGAAACTGACTGATGAGATTTTGATGAAGAGGGGGAAGGAACTTTTTGAGGAAGTTCAGTGTTAGACATTTTTGAGGGCAACAGGCCATATTTTTTCTCTGTTTGGGACTCTGTTCTTGTAGCAACTCCTGAGCGAGTAGGTAATGAAGGACGAGCTTGCCTCGAAGTGGGTGACAACCTTTGATTATACTGGTTGTCTTTTGCTGTATTACTGGTAGAACTGGAGTCTGTCTGAGTATGTTTTGGTTTGTAGGAAGGTACCTGAGAGCCTGGCTGCTGTTGCTTTGATTGAGATGAACTTGAGCTTCCCTGAGAGAAAGATGCAGATAATCCCCTAGAAGAGGACACCTCTTTAACAAACACAGAGTGCCTGCTTGCTCTGTCACTGCCCTCTGCTCCATCCTCATCATCATCTTCCTGCAACTCTTCATTACTTTGGGATGAAACGTGAGATGGGAGGCGCCGGCCCCTTGAATGCAGTATGGAAAGACTGGTTTGTGCCCTCTGTGAAGGCTCAGAGTGGGAGATCTCCTCCACTGGAAGTCGAGAAGAGAATGTCTTTCTAGGCAAAGACTCACTTGGTTTTGATCGAGCAAGCGTTTCTTTCACCTCTCGATGGCCCTGCTCTTCAGGTTTGTATTTGGAAAGAGAAGACTGCAAAAGAGAATGCTTTTCTGGAGCAGCTGTTTGACTTCGTTGTTCTTCTGAGTCAGGGTGGGGTGATTTTTCACCATGTGTCTCTCTGGGGTGAGAATCAGAATCAACCTGAGGATTTCTTCTCTTGGAGTAGATTGCTGAAGATGACTGCCTGGAAGAGGGCAAAGAAGGAAATAAGGGGTTTACATCTTGTGAGACCTCCTTATAATTCTTATCAACGTCCTTTCTGTTGGATTTGGCACTGGTGGAGGAGTGAGAGTGAGGTGAAGTGTAACCAGGAACAGCAGACCTCGATGAGACTGCTGCTGCAGCTGATTTTGAATCCTTCCATGTGCGGGAACTGGAGCCTGAGGATAGCCTTGTTTGCTGTGACCTAGAACTGGGCTGTCCTCCTGTGTCCTCTGCTTCTTCACTATCATGAGCGTGGGAATCTGCTGATTTGGAAGCAGGTTGATGTGAATGACCTAGAGAGCCAGACCTACTGCGATGGCCTAAGACACCCTCGTGAGAGACAGTGGACTGCCGACTTGATGGCAAGGCCTGGCGACCAGGCTCTGAAGTTTTAGAAGATGCTTTCACCAGCAGGGGGTCAGGCTTCCCTTCCACATTACTCCCAAGACCATTATTTTTGGCGGGTAGAGGATGGGAAGAGGTCTTAGAAGGCACGCTGCTGTTGCTTTGCCTCAAGTGCTTTGTTTCATTATCTGTGTATCTGGGGATGGACGAGGCAGGAGAGTGCTGTGCTGATGATGGTGACAGTGCTGGTGGCTCACGTTTCTCTGTGCTCGTCTGGCTTGACACCTCAGATGTGTGGGTTCGAGCAGACATCCTCCCTGAGGCAAGGACAGGGTGGACTGGCCGACTAGGGGACAAGGGTTTAATATTCCTCCTCTGGTCCTGGGCTTTTGGCGGCGATGCCGTAGCTTCCTGGGAGGAATCGCGATCATCTGTCACCTCAGTGGATTGGAGGTCAGGTTCCAGCTTTCCTGTCTTTCTAGAAGGTAACTGAGATTTACTTAGGGCCCCTCGAGTCAAGATTTTGTTCTTATATTCAGAAAGAAGATTCTTTTTATCACTAACACTAGTCGAATGAACAGACAACTGCTTAGAAGAAGGTGACAGCTGGGCTTTGTAAGAAACAGAGGAACTTTGAGAAGAAGATGAGCCAGCATTCCCAGTCTTTTTAACCTCTGAATTATCTTGAATATTTGTCTTTTGCTGAGCAACTGAGTCCTCATGAGCAGCTAGGGGCAAAAAGAAAAGTGTTTATTCACAACAATAGAAGATTCACAAAAACTGACCAAAAGCAGAAACCACCAAGGTAGCAAGAACAAAACAACTTATGAGAATATGAGACAATAATTATTTCTGTATTAACCAGGCTGTGGAGTCCAGCCAAGCTAAGTTTTGGGTTGTAGGAAAGTACCTATTTGGAAATACTGTAGCTTGACCAATAAAAATCAAATACCTCAAATCAGGGACTGCAACACCTTTTCAGGGGAGCCAAATCTTCCACAGGATTTAGTCATGTTGATGGCATGGTGCTGCATTATCCCATGTAAGGCTGTGGCTCACCTTTTTAGCTAACCCAGCAAATACTCTGTACCTACAAGAGTAATTTTTTGGCAAGAGCCAAACACAAGGAGTAGTATCTGAGTAAGACACTAAGTGACTTTCAAGAGCAGGAGCTGTCAGGAACAGAGCAGCCAAAGACCCAGAGCATTGCATTCTTTGTCCTTTGGATAGCAAGAGAACATAATATTGTCATAGATTATGGCATGCATTCATTTAAGAGGTTAAAATGTCCATAAATATGTCCTTTTACATGCCACAGAGAGACAAAGACTTATTTGGACAATATAATGATGAAAAGAGCAAGCAGAAACAATATTAAGGAAGTCAAACACCCCAGGTCAGACAGAGTGCAGAGGAGTTGAGTCAGTAAGAATTAACACAGCTGGGACCAAGGCAAGAGTGGGTGAACTACAGCATTGGTTCATGGCTTGGTGCTCACCTGCTGGGATGGCGACACTGAAGGCTTTTGACTGAGGACCCGGTCCCCTCCTGTTTGCTGCACGAATTTTGAAAATATAGCGCTCCCCAGCCTGCAGACCATCTATTATGGCTGATGTTGTAGCTCCAGAGTAGGTGATGGACTTTGCTCCAAATGGCTTGAGAGCCGGGGCGTATGAAAGAATGTATTCTGAAATGATTTGGCAGACGGTTGGAAGGAGGAAACTGAAAACAGTCCTGTTTCCAGCGGACAGACTGTATGGGTAGGATGAATTAGAACGTGCATTACTAAAATTAATACACTAGCAATGCACGCCGAGTCAACAGCTGGAGTATAAAGACATGAGAGAGAGATACACGCATATATGTAGGTTAAGTTGAATATTTGTTCTTATTCAGAAGAGATACTTCTACCAGAAAATATCAGCACTGCAGACTTGCCAAATGGTAGCAACATCATGTCTGTCCAACAAAATCAAAATATGATACACTGTGCTTAGCCAGAGCTAGGGCCAAACACCACAGCAGAGAGAGCAAAGCAAGGTTTGCCACTTTGAAACTCACCCTGCTCTCACCTTTGAGTTTTGAATTACTGTGATACCTGTGCTCTGTCTTAGCTTTGGTATTGAGAGAAATTTTACCCCTATAGGAACAATTCTGGGCATGAAGAGGAATCTTCCCATTATACTCCCAAGGAGTGTAGATGAGATCTCAGACATGTGCAAGCTCTGTTTTCTTTTCAAATCCTCTGTAAGAGGCACAGGTATCAGACAAAACCAGGATTTTGATAATAAATTTCTTGGGCTGCCAGCTTTCTCTCTTTATACAAAAAACCTGCAATAATACCAACAATAAGGAGCCACAGTGCCACAATAAGAAAACTCTAGAACATAATGGCATCTTTTTTTTTTCTGAAGGTGAGCCCATATTCATTGTGTTAAGAAATAAGCCATGCACAGTTCATCAAAATCAAGGAAAAAAATCGTCAATATTTTATATGCAAATACATTTCATGCTCCACTGAAAAACAAATCAAGGTATCAGAAGGCAGGAATCTTTTTTATTTTCCTTTTTTTTTATACAGGAGTTGCTGTCATGGCAGAGACACTGGTGTAGCTTCTGATAACTCTCAAATAGCTACTGGAGGACATTTTTTCCCATTATTTTAATATGTGATACAAATACATAAAAGGACAGGGTTCAAAAACATAAGGATCAAAAGACAAAAATTCCTGATTACCACATGCATTCAAAATGACTGTGAAATGTTAATTCGGTGATTTTAGTAAAAATATCTTGTCATTTATTTAGTTTAAAACTAAGTTTAAAAATGCCTCTCCTGTAACATTGCATACTCAAACAATGATATATTAGATGTGTATAAGCATTCAGCCCTTGATTATTATGTATCTTTAAAATTATTGCCTTGGATGAATCATCTAATAACAATGCAGACAAAACTGCACAAAGGGCTACAGATTGGTCAAAATTAGGAGCAGACTTCAAATATCAGAAAATGTCCCTGCATGACCCTTCTTACAGAAATAATGATTCTTGGACACAACTGCAGCTCCATTGAAGCAATTGGCAAGACTTCTACTGACTTCAAAAAAGGAAGGAATTCCACCACTGTCCTGAAGAACACATAAAGTAGGTCTTGCAGACACGGTGTACCTCCCTTCAGGCCAATGATTTTTCAAATCCTGAGATGCTGTAGTGCTGATAAGGTACCTCCAAAGACTTGTGTAATTTGAGAACTCTATCCTGTTAACCACTGAAGAACAGGAGGCTAAAAAATCAGCCTCATTTTCCAAGAGAAACAGGGGAAAAAGTCACAGAAATGGCTTTTTCTTTTTCTTTAATTCTATGCAAAACCTTAGCCAACTGGCAAATTATCTTTACGACTATGTACAATAACACTACAGTACACAAGATTTATGCATGGTATCTGCTGAAATCAGATTTGTGTTTGCTTCTTAAGCTGAGGATTTCCTTCCATGACAAACTAGAAATAAAACACAACATAAACCCACTCACTTTCTTGGCAACTACCTAACTTTTTCCTCTTCAACTAATTCTTAAAAAATCTTTTCTTTTAAACTTCCTTCTTGAGCCTCATTTTCACCTGCCTATTAATGGAAGAAGAGGTAAAATGTGCATGTGTAGTACCCCAGGAACCTGTGACATCCCAGGCAGACAGTGACAGTGGCTTCTCAGCGGCACTGTGGAGACACTGGGCTGGAAACATGAAAATCTTCCTTGGGTTAAATCAAGTGAAAGGCTCCTGGCACAGCCAAGGTTCCAGCTTACTGCAGGGCAGCAGTCTGGCTTTGAGAACACCAGCTCCTTGAGGGAGTTAGAAACCAACAGTGAAGACTCACCTTTGACTTTTCCTTCGCTCTCTGGAAGAGCATCCCAGGATGCTGCTACAGAAGTTGGTTTCCCCTTTAATGGCCAAACATCCAAATTTTCAGGTGCACTGGAAGGAGCTGGGAAACAGCCATACGCAGAAGAGCAAGTAAGAATCTACACAGCATACACCTTTTGCTCCATGGCAGAGATTCCTATACAGCTACTTCAAAGATATACGTGAAAAGCACAGATGGCTCAGGTCCATGCATATCTCTGTCACATCTCTCTCTCAGACTGCCACAGTGAAATTTTATTCCATATTTTTAGGGACAGGAGGTCTCAGAAGACTGCTATTGTGGCTTAGCTGGAATGACATGGTAATTTGGTTGTTATGGACCACTTCCCTCTACCAAAGGGGCCTGACAGCTTCTCCATGGTGGAGGGAGGATCTAAATTTGCTGTCCACAGAGAGGAATGGAAGCCAGGCTGCTCTTCTCAAAGGAAGGGGCACATCTAGCTGCAAGGGTCCAAGGTGCTGACCCATCCAACAAAAATACCTAAGCCGCCTCCCCTTGCTCTCCTTGCACCACAAGAGCAGCTGGGTGTGCTCCCCTGGTGTGCTTCACTTCTACAGGGATGCAGACAGCAGCACTGAGGCATTGCCCATACTCTCAGCTCCCTGCTGCCCCAAGCAATCCCTTGGCTTGTTCTGGCTTTCCCTCATGTCAGCCCTATTCCACAGCTCAAACCATACAACCTGTGTTACCCCAAGGACCCTTGGAATGCATACCTGCCTCTGGGGTCCGCTGGTAAACAGACACGCTCCACTTGCCTTCCTTTTCTCCCTCCAAGATTTGGATGGCAAACTCGTACATGGTGTCTGGCACTAGGTTCTCCACCAGTGCCCGCCGGTTGGACACCTGCTTGTAATCCCACCTTGCCGACTCCCCCTTTTCCCGATAGCGAACATTATACTGCCTGGCATCAGAAACACGGGAAAATAAAAGCTAGCACGTGGAAGCCTGGCATTAGCAGAACCAGAGTGGGACAGGGATGCTCTGCCCTCAAGTAGCCTGCTGGGGCTTAGGGAGGAACCTACCAAAGTGCAAACAATGAAGTACCAACAACAAAAACCAGCATGTATTTTCCTTCCTCTAATGGAGTGTGATTGCTTTCACCCCAAAGGATGGACCGCTCTTTCAAGACTCTTACTCAAAACACCCTCTTCCCTGTGGGAAAGCTGCAGGATTTCCTGAACTGAGCCAGGCATCCTGGTGGGTTCCACACGACCATCTCACTGCCCCATGGCCATAAGCATGGCTGGATTATTGGCAGGTCCTTGCTCCCAGAGCAGCACCAGTGGCTCTGTTCCCACCTGTCTGCCTAGATAACTGCTTCCACAAAGAAATTGAGAACATCTAAAATTACTAGCTTTTCTGCTGTGACTCTCGGGGTATTTCAGCACCAGTTTGCACAGCTCTTCAGTGTTCCCAGGCTGAGCAACACAATCCAGGGCTTTCAGATCTTTGGCAGTTTCCAGCCCATTTCCTTGTTTGTTTTGGTCTCCAACTGCTGCAGCATGCTGCCACAAGACAAGCTCTCACTCACAGGAGCCCCAGCCTGCTCAGCCTCAGCTGCATGGGCCTTCTGGAGGGTCAGAGGATATAGAGTGCAGTGATGGGTATCTTTCCCACAGCAGTGATGGTTCCTCCACTCACAGTATGGTCATCTGAAGCTGTAGTCTGTTTTGACAACTCAACACCTCACCTCTGTGGGCTGTGCCTTGTCCCCCACTCCCTCTCTCCATATGCATCTTTGGGGATTTGCTGACTGTGGTGATATACCAACACTGGAACAGCCAAATACCCGAGCTGGTGCTGGCAACATTTCAGAAGAGAAGTAAACCCCTGTAGTACAACACTCATACAGATCTCTAAATGCTAACAAGCAGGGCACTAGGAGGCAAGCTAAATTATTCTCATAACCAACAGCAATTAAATAAATGCAAAAGCATTCAGTAGAGCATTGGCAGCAGTTCCCCTTCAGTACCCATTCAAAAACCCCAGGGTTAAGTACCTATTTGCTGCAACCTTCCTCCTTTCATACAGTGGGTCTGTCCAAGTAACAAGCACAGACTGAGAGGACATAACTCGAACAGTTATGTCTTGTGCCACCTCCACCTCTTCCTCCTCTGAAATGGCAAAACAGAACAGCATCTCACTAACAACATTCGAGTTCTCATAAAAAACTGCAAATGTCTCCAACTGACACTACAATATTCACACAGCACAGTTGACTTAGAAATACACGTGGGAGTGGAAAACTAATTACATTGATTACTGATTGAATTTCATGGAAAGGTAATTTCTTTTGTTAGCTGTGTGCCTGCAAGACCACAGTATTAATACATTCTACAGTCTTTCAATATTCTATTCATCCCCAAACTCTTACTCACAGCAAATGTTTTATTAACATACTGATATTCACCATCTCTGGCAAAAAGTTAACATTCTGATATCTACCATCTCTGCTAGAGGTACCTGGAGAGCAGAAATTTTGTCTTAAAGGAAAATCTGACATTTTAAAATCGGATTTAATTTTGAAGGGCAATAAAACCTTCTTCAAAAATTTTTTCACAAGGGAGAATTAGTGTATATTTTATGGTTTTGAGTGCTTCAAATAGGTTGTTCTAATTCAGGTTTAATTTTTTATGGTATACAAGAAAAAAAATGAAAAAATCATTGAAGTGGGCTGTTTTGACATATCTGAATACCTCTTGCAAATAATTTATAAAATTTTAAAATTAAGTTAAACTAATTTGATATTTTGAGAGTTTTTAATGTTGGTGAGGTTCGCTTTTCTATCTGTCCATCAGAGTTGTTTTAGTCTAGTCTATCCACTGGCCAATGAAAGATTTACTACTTTTCCCTAGTAGTGTAATAGTAACTATTTCCAAGTCTCCCAAAGGCACAGAATGTACAAGGCATGACCTTCCAGACAGAATTTTATAGACAAGTAACATTGGAAAAAATATCAATGTCTCAGGAAAGGAAAGGAGCCAGTAAACTCTGGAGAATGATCTCATTCTCTAGGGATCTTACTCACTTATAACAAAAATTCAGGGAGAGATTGCCCTTCTCTTCAGCAAGTGGCACATTAGCCCAAAACCTAGCACTGCCTGCACAAATGGCAGGCAGCAGGGAGGCACATTTCCCCTCTTTCAAACAGGTTTTCAACACAGAGCATTTTCAGACAGTTCAGACAGGTTTTCCAAGCCAAACAGCTACTATACAGAAATGGCCAAGAGGATCCATCTACACAAGCAGCTTAGGGGACAAAGTTTTCAGTGGAGCCCCTGAAGAAAGAAAATGAGCATGAGAAATGGGTGAGCATCACCTCTCCATAAAAAGGGTGAGATGGGATTTCAATACAGTTCAACCACAATTTTCAGTTCTGGCATAGGTGTTCATCACCATCAAAATCTCCTAATCACTTTGCCATTCCCATGCCATTCACATCACAGTGTGAGGGGGCAAAAAAGCACACTGGCATGGAGATGACAGAATGTCACTCATTCTTTTTAACCATGGCAGCAACACGTAATAACTTCTTTCCAAAAGAAAGTGAAAACTTTCTCTGACCAGCTTGACACTTCTGGTAAACAACCCTTCAGAAAAGGGGTTATAGAACTCAGAAAAGGAAGGCATATCATTTTGGGGGTCCTAGCTTTGATTTGATCAAGTCTTCTCATGCAGTTACTGCAATGCATAACATCTGTCAGTAGATAGAGAGGAGGAGACTAAAGGACCTCAGAAACTCAACCAACCATGTTACAAGTTGTATTATTTTATAAATCCTGATTGAAGTACAGAATTAGAGACATCCATCAAGCTCTTCACCAAACAGAGGATAAACTAGTAGCTCCAGCGCCAAAAGACTTCCAGTGCAAAAATCACAAAGTTCTCTCTTTGTACCCAATTGTCTCCAGTCATTGACAGTAGATGTGGAGAAACATACCTGTGACTTTTCTTTTAGTTAAAGATGACCTATAGACAGGTTGGCTCCGTCCTGGTGAGCTCCTTGATGGCATCGAAACCACATGAACTGATTCAGAGGCTGTGCATGCAGGGAAAGAACAGAAGATTTCCTGTAATCTTTTTCATTTAAAAGAAAGAATGGATTTCAGAGCTGTCCCACCACACGCAAGCAGAATCTGAGCTATGGCTCTTCCCGCCACCCTTTCCCTCTGCTGCTAATATGACAAATTTGCAAATGATGTCTCTTTAATATAGCATCAAGTTCTCCTACAATTTCTACCCTATTGTCTACGTAATATCCTCCCACTGCTAAGATACAGACCACAATTATAACAAGTATTTTTATTTATAGGAAGAAGGGTTTTTGATAGCTAGGACAGCATGTGATGTGTGCTCACCTAGCAGCCACAGGGGACTATAGAAGTGTGCCAGCTAAGCCAGGTGCTATCAGGGAAATTTGACTCACCCAGTTTTCTTGCTTCCTGGTTTTGTCGCTCTTGCAGCATCGGAGCATAGCTCATCCTTCGGTTGCTCTCTCCATATCCACGGGGATAACCTTGGGATCTGCTGTGTGGACCTCTGAAGCCTGCTCCATAAGGTGGTTTCCACCGAAAAGGTAACTTGCCATCTGGAGACTGGGCTCGCACTCTCAGAGGTCTTCTTGGCATATCTTTCTCTTCACAAAATAAGCAAACACACAAACAAACCCCATGACAGTTACTACGAAGCACATGACACGTACAGCCATCCACATATATCTGTTGCAAGCACATCTATTAAGATCAGCATAAAGGGCATAATTTTACAGCTTCTTAATTTTTTCTGTAAAACCAAACTGGAGTAACAACAAGCTTTCCAAGCGGGATGTACAATACTCAACAGTGTCTTTTCCCAGGCCCTTCAGACAGACTGGTGCAAGACCTTGCAAGTGAAAACATATCATAATACAAGGACTCCTGCCAGAAACTGGGGATGTCTTGTAGCTTTCCTGTTTAAATCTTTTCCTTTTTTTAAACCCCCTTTCCCTAGTTCAGGCACACCAGTACATTATTTTTTTGGGAAGAGCTAAAGTTCAGTATAAAATGAAACACTGAACAGTTTTACTATTAAAAGCAGGTTCTTTTCTCCTAAACCCATCCCTAAAGATTCTGCTCCCCAACAGACTCATATCTAAAATGTCTGTTCTGCGTGTGCCTCAACTCCTGACTTCCCAAACTCCCATTATATGATCCCTTGCACACTGTAAAAGGTACCTCAGGCAAGCTGGGTATTTTTTAACATTTGCTGACAAGTTGGCAGCGTTCTTTTAAGAAGTGACACTGATGCAAGGCTTGACACCTCTTTCAGTGAAAAAAATTTCCTAGTATCCAATCTAAACCTCCTCTTGGGTAACTGGAGACCATTTCCTCTTGTTCTGTCACCTGCAACTTGGGAGAAGAGACTGACTCCCACCACGATACAACCTCCTTTCAAGCAGTTGTAGAGATTAACAAGGCCTCCCCTGAGACTTTTTCTCCTCTTCTCCTTTTCTCCTTCTCTCCAGGCTGAACACCTCCAGCTCCCACAACATTCCTTTATAAGACCTGTGCTCCAGATCCTTCCAAGCCTTGTTGCCCTTCTCTGGACTTCCTCCAGCACTTCAATGTAGTGAGGGGCCCAAAACTGGACACAGAACTCAAAGTAGCTGAATATCAGTAGTCTAAGTACAGGGGTATGATTCCTTTCATGGTCCTGCTGGCCATACTACTTCTCATACATTTTCCTCATATCCAGCCCAAACCTCCCGAACAGCTACCTGCAGCTGCTGCCCAGCGTTAGAGCCCTACGTGTGCCTTGCTCCCACCAACAAGTGACTTTCTTGCAGCCTCCCATCAAGGAGCAGCTGGCTGCTGAGAGATGTTTCCCTGTCCTCCTGTTTGTCAGACTGGCCAGCCCCATTCCCTTGGGCTCTCACTGGAGCCCATGAACCATTGGTAGCCACCACATCCCCAGATCTCAACATTTCTCCTGAGCATCTCCCAGCCCTGGCTGAGGGGAATAACATCTCCCCTCAACCAGCCATGCTCTTCCAGTTGCCTACAGTTTTCCAGGCTGCAATGGAAGCACACTGTGCTGGTTTTCTCTCAGCAGTCATGTATGTTCTGGAACACTGCAGCCCAACAGCTCTGCTTCCCCAGTCAAAGCTGCAGCTTTGATCTGCAATTAAAATAGAGAGTTGCAAGGGATGAAGGATACAAAAGGAACCAACCCAGCCAGAGAGCCATATGGAAAATATTCAATCTAAAACAAATGTGATTTTAGGCAAAAAGAATTGTATTGACCCTAAGGCTGAATGCAGGGGATCAGCTGAGATTTTAAAACCAGGGCTTTCCAAGGCTTCAATCACTTTCCTCGTGGTAGCACCACACTCTACTACCCATTGTTCCCATTTCACTAGTTAGTTCCAGTTTCTATTTATCATTCCTCATCACAGTTTGACCAGCAGGAGTCTGAAGGCACCCAAGATGGAGTTATCAACAATGGTTAAAATAGCATCACTGATAACTGCTGATCCATCAAAAACAGCGTTTTTGTGTGAAGACTGTGCCTGTCTTTACAAGAAAGAGACTTCTCATTAAAAATGAAGAGCAGCAGCAGGAGCTTACCACAGCCCAGGAACCATCAGTCTGGTCTGGGATAACGCTGAAGGCCCTGACCTCAGCCACGCAGGGGAAGATGAAGCTGGGTTCACACCTCCCCATAGAAGTACCTACCAAGTTACTGTCCCACCAGGTTTAGCCATGCCAAAGGGTTGGCACTTCCCAGTCAGAAGGACATTTCACACTCCTTAAGTTCCCAACAGAGTCCCTGTCTTCTGCAGTCACTGCCCCTGCACCTCAGCATACCCTTGTCCTGGTCTCCTGCTCTCAGAAAAAAATCTGAATTTCCACAAGGAAGATAACCCTGGGACTGTAGACAGTGAGCAATAAGAAAAACTCGTTGTATCCTAAAGACCAGAGTTTTGTCCTCCTGGCCAGACTCATTCATGTTCAAAAAAATCCCTCAGAACTACCACCACCACCAACAAAAATCACACCAAAAATTAGAATTGACCTAAACAAGCTACACTCACCAGAGAAGGGATGGGAGGAGGAAGTAATAAAACCCATGCATCGCTTAAGTCATTCAACTCCCAATGTAGCCCCTTCCTGTGGGGATACTGAACTCCCCAGGAGCAACAGTCTTAAACAGTCTTAAAAGAATTAGCTACCAAGTACTTGACTGATCTTAAGGTTGAGTCTTCCCCATCTGCCCATTATTTAGCCCTGTAAACATCTCTAAGTATTTTTTCTCTTTTTTTCCAAAACTGGTTTAACAGCTTTCTGGACTTCCACTCTTGTCAAACTAAATCAACTGGTAATCATCTTCAGAACTCATCTAAAGAGCTACCTGCAATTACATTAAAATAGAACGTTTTTCTGTATTCTGGAAAATGAGAAAGAGTCACTCCCCTGTACTCTCTTTAGTCTAGAAATCCAACATTACTTACAACTGCAGGAATCTGTGTACAGTATCTTGGCCCCAAAAATTCAGGGCTGATTAATGCCTTGGTATTGACTTTTCACAGATGAAATGTCCATTAGTATTGCCAAAATTTCTCTGTTTGTCAGTACTGTAGGAAAGTATTTTACAAATTACATAAACCCAAAGCACAAGGTCTAAGCTGAGGGTAAAACATCCTCTGAACAACCACACAAGGAGGCAGCTTGCACTTGCCAAATCATACAAATTCTTCAAGGGTCTCATCAATTATCTAGCAAAGGAAAACACAAAATAGTTCCAGAAGAAAAGGGAAGTACTGACCCCTAGCACTCAATCTATAACTGCAGGGGAAAAGATACCAAACAAACATATAAGATACAAGCACAAAAAGTAGTTGAAATTTGAGGTCACAAAAAATCAGGTACTTCAATTCACACCACAAGTCTAGGTACAAATTTTTCATTTTGCCTTCCATAGTCAACAAAAACTTTTCTACACTTTGTCCACCATAACTTCAGGACTGGAAAACTGGACCTATAAAATGTATTCTGCTGCAGAGATGACACATAACTTGGCACAGTCAGTAGACAACATCCATATAATTTATAAACAACTATCAATCTCTCTTTTCACTTTAGGCAGAAGTCTGGGAGACTGAGTACAGTGATCCAATCATGGCCAAAGTAACAGCTTAGAGGCAGAAATTGTAGCTGCTAGGAGATAACAAAGTCATCAGAAAAGGCCAAAAATGGTAGCTGGTAAATTAAATCCTGCAATGGGCAACTTGACCAAAAATCACCAGAATCTGCACTGCAACAGCAAACTGGTGGGATTTTTGTGGGCTTTTTTAGGGGAAAGGTGGTGTTTTGGTTTTTTATTATTATTTTAAATTAAGTCCTAAGCATCAAATGAGACTTACTGATTCTGAACCCCGTACTTTAGACTACTGCTGCTTTACCAGACAAAAAAAGGTTAAAGAAAAAGTACTGAACTGCTCAGTTCATTCATTCTTCTCAGAAAGTAGATTCCTGCCTTAAGAAGTCCTTAACTGTTCCCTAAGCTCAACCAATTGTCCTCTGAGGTAAGAACCTTGCACCACTGACAATCTGCAATCCAATTTCAGAGCTGAGCAGCTCAGTTTACAGACACCCTGCACTTTTCCACTCAAAACCACCATCAGGACTAGAAAAGCACCTCAGCAAGATGCAGTTCCTAGATTTCTGAGCTATTTCTTCGAGAAACAACACTCTGTATATTATGCATTTCCACAAACATCCAAGCCCTACCTCCATGAAGAGGTCAGCTGTATTTGTAGCAAAAAATGACAGTTAATCAATGAACAGAAAAAAAAGGAGACACTATACTTAATTCTTTGGCTGGCAATTCTAAATTTAATTCCATTTGTGAGGAAAGACTTTTTGTAAAACATTCATACTCATAAAACCTATTGTACTGGCAACTCCTAAATGCAACTGCTTGAGCGGTGACACTCAGATTCAGGGCACACATGGCAAACACATCCTAAGGCAACTCTACAGATGCCCTTTTTGGGCAGCTTGTGAAAACAAGACAGGATTCTGCCCAGGGGTGCAGAAAGACTGAGGAATGCCAGCCCCGCAGAAAGCACCAGGGAAGTCAGAGGGTAAAGCCCCAAACTCATGTGGCAGCATTCATGTACTGGCTGTACCATGGCCAGACCTTCACCAGAAAAAATGTTTATTATTTTCAAAAATACTTTGCAACATGATCACTTCTTTCTTCTTCATGACCCAAGAGGTGCTGTTTTCCACATGGTGCTTTACCATCTTCCAGTAGGTAAATCATTTTGTATATTGGCTTTAAGGGTTGGGACAATTCAGATACAGCATCTTGTTTTTTCACCTGATTTGAAATAGATTATGAAACAGAGTGTATTTGACAAAGTGAAAGCAGAGTTTTACCAGCAAAGCCAGGCATCTAAGCTCTGTAGTCCTTTGTGCAACTTAAGGCCTTCAATCTTTGTTGATTATTCGTGAACAGGAAAATAAAAAAGTCATTTTACCATAACTGAAAAGCACAGGGGAAACAAAACATCTCACATTTTTCATCCAGCAATCTACATAGGGGTGTGGCTGCTCTCCTCCTCACCTTCACATACTCTGACTGTTACCTGTCACCATACAGCTATCCCCAAGCCACATCAGCAGAAAAGAAAATAAGAAAGAGGAAAAACAGAAAGATAGTTGTTTTCCACCCAAAAATCAATGTCTCGTGTGACTTTGGCTAAGTGTTACTGGATTTTTTTAAATTGATGGTTTGACCCAAGCTCAGTTAAGAAAATGTGAGCAATTCCACCAGCTTCAATGAGGGCTGGATTGGGGCCATCCCAAGAAGAGTTCAGTCTGCAAAGATATTTCCTGCAGTGGGTGAGCCAGCTCAAACAGTGCTGATGTGGCCCTCCTAACTGCGATGTGCTGACTGCTCTAAACACACAAGACTCTGGGCTCAATGATTTCCCTCAGACCTGCCCTGGCACAGAGCAGAACACAAGCTCCAGCAGGGAGCTTCAGAGTACTGCAGCAGTTAACACGTGTAAGAGCCTAAGTATATGACCAGAGAAAGGAAGACTGAAATGGAAAAACAAATTCACCCTGAGGCTTACTGGGTCGGCAGGTCCCCTAGCATTTTAAAAGGCACTGTTAAACTTTTCCCTGATCAACTGGGCTGATCAACTCTTGTAATGCCATTAATTTATACACTCAACATCAGATCTCCTCCTGGAAATAAGCTAACCAGTTAAAGCAGTAGAGGCAAGCGACATAAAAATCCTTTGTTTCTTGCAGAAAAAAATAAAAAATCATTTAGCACATTTCCACACACTTCTGCTTGGCACAGAAAGCAGGGACTGGAACGCTTTAGCTCCTGCAAAGCACAATGGAATCTGTGCCATGATTCACTGGGCTCTGGTCAGGAGTTTTGGGCAGAGGACCAGTATCCAAGGGTAATGTTTGATTTAAGGGCAGCCATTCATTATACATCTGTAGAGAAGTTACCTGGCATCCGGAGGACATTCTTTAAATTGACAGTGTCAACAGAAGTTTCCAGTGCTCCCTTTGAAGAGCCCTCTGAATGCTAAGCACAGTGGACCAGGGCATTTTTCAAACTCAGGAATGTAATTCTACACGATTAACACATGTATTACGACTTAGGAAAAACCAACAGTGAATTACTGAAGGCTTCACGTTCTCCCATTGACATCAATGCACAGGCTTCCTTCTGTATCAGTGACCTTTGAAGGGAGCCCACTGAGGCCGGGCTATGTCTGTCTCACACCCACTGGCTTTGGATGCCTCACATCTGGGCTTCTCCAGTGGTCAAACCACTGTGCAAAGGCTGCCTGGAACCTCACAAGGGCTGTCAGAGCACACTGCAGCCATGGCCCTGGTCTGCAAGTTCCCATCCAGGGTGTTGTCCAACACCTGCCTGTTCACTGAGTTGGACAAAAGGCAGTACTGGAGTGACAACAGCTTTGGGGGTTCCTTGCTGGGGCAGAGCAGGTGAAACTGGCTGGCAAAGGTACAAGGCTGCCCTCACCACTACTGGCTTCACACATAGGCTGGGCTGGGGGACTGCTTTCCATTAGCTTATTGGGCTATAATTGTCTGTTCTCCCTGAAGACTGCACCCTTGGTATCTTGCCCTAATCATGATGTTGCTCATTACATCTGCTAGTGTATTTATACAGCCAAAACCTTTAAACTGCAAGACAGCCTCAGTGACCATGTTGCTCACCAGGCAGGTATGGGCACTACAAAGAACTCCAGTATCAAAACAGATGAAGTACCCAGTCACGGCAAGCACATGTGAGGTATGGACAACAGGTATGTGATTGTGCACATTCCTTGGCAGGACATCCTCCTCCTTTCAGTCACCACAAGGACAGAGCTGCCTTCTGACCCTGCTGCCTTGTAGGTGTCACTGGTTAGCTTGAACAGGCATTGCAGGTGATGGAAAAGCATCATTTGTATCAGTGCAACCATCCACAGCATATACCTGGGCAAGGGTTTGTCAGTTGAGACTTCCAGAGAAAACTAACAAGGTACCACATAGAAAAATGCAGGGATGGATTAAGGCCCACCTGTGGTTCCCTCTAAAATGACAACTACAAAGGCATGGATAGTGTCTCCAGCCAGCATTACAAAGGGGTAAAATCATGACACTTGGCAAGGGAGAACTGAGACTCAGTAAGCTGTGCTTTGTGGAATGCATTAACCAAGCAACAAAAACCTATGGAAACAGTTTCTCCAACTGGGCCCAGAGCTGCAACAGCAAAAGCCATCCATTCTGAGCCATACAGCTCCCAGAGCACCACTGTTATAATTTTAAAACTTCCATTTTCCATCTTTCCACATTCTTCTCAAGAGATGCCATGGACAGCTATGCCTTAAGAACAGCTCCCTTGCTTTATTTTGCATAGCTGTGCCACTACAGCACACATTTTCCACTTATAATTGTCACTTGGAGACTGACATTAGTCTCATGAGCACTTAAAAATATCCCTCGCCACATGCATTTGAGTTCTTTGATTCAAGATTGCATTCAAAGCTCTTCACTGCTCTCACACCTTAAACCTTCATGGTTCCCAGCTTGGTAGCACACTTTGTCTCCAACTTATTTTGAAACCTACTCCTGCTCCAGAGGCAGAGGCATCAAATCATTGTTCCTGTAGGTCCAATGAGAGGATAGAAACCCTAATAGCCCAGAAGAACTGAGCAGGTAGTTTTCAAGCTCTCCTGGCTGTTGCCACCCACACTAATGTGCATGGCCTGGGCTCCAAAACATATGGTTTACATCAGGCCACTGTTTCAGCTCCTGGAGAAATACAGCCCACTGCTCAACTCAGTAGCCACTTCTGGGAGAGTAAAACATGAAACCTATTCCAGCAGCAGGCCTCCTGAAAGCTTCCAAACATCAGGCAGTGAGATGGATATTGATGGATGTAGCATACTCTGTAAATCAGGCACAGTATGTAGGGGTGTGACCCTTCTAAAATAAAATCCTCAATCACTAATAGAAAAGGGAGCAGCGTGTATGAAGAATGTGCTTTGTATGTCATAAAAACTTTAATTATTCCCAATTCCCTAATAAGTAAAACACGGGAAAAGTTGAACATTTGGCAGACCCATTTTAGAAGTATTTTTAAAACCAGCTACTCCAAAACCAGCACTGAAAGGTGGCTTTTAAATCTGTCACTCAAACTATCCCTTTGTCTAGATACATTTCCTCCACCTGGCTGCCTAATAGTAGCTCACATTGATATTGGTCTATTCTTCTTTGGGATTCTTGTCAATGCATCTTTCAAGGTCCTGATAATATTAGCTTGCTTACATTTGAAGTCTAAGTAGCTCTTCATCTGGTGAAAATAACTTTGTTTCAGGTGGACTGTTCTCTTTTACATGGCTTATCCATATCAGCCAGAGATACTGCCAAAATGACTGACAACATAAGGATTTTTCTTCCTATGCAGGACAGAGTCATAATTCTGATTCCAGTTGTTCCTTGAGAGTCCAGAAAGCAGTCAGAGGAGTAGGTGGTATCATCAGCAGAACTAAGCTTACAGCCTTTAAGTTTTTGATAGCAAATAAAAATCAGATCTATAATATTTGACTAAGTTTCAAATGCTAATACAGGTATTCTTTCAATCTTTGTTTACTGACTTCTAATATTTTCTAAATTTAAAAATTGAAGACTGTAAGGAGGAACTGGATGCCTGTGGTACTCCAGTTTGACCCAAAGGTCCCTGGCTTCAGTGAAAACCTCTACTTTATCAGGCCTGTCACTGGAAATTTGATTTGCAAGAAGGGGGTCTCACTGATTTTACAGAAAAACAAGTTTATAGCAAAGCTCACCTATTTCTTTTACATCAACAAGGAGGAATAGCTTGAGGTGTCAATGGATCTGATAAAGCCATTGATCCCAGATGATTCCATATACACCCCTTCAACTCCTCATCAGCAGGATAAAGGGAATATTAGTGCTTCTCCTCTGAAATGCACCTGAGGTTTCCCAGTGCTGACACTACACTGCTTCACGAGACTCCTGGCTGTCTCAACTGGCAGCTCCTGTGACACTCAAATTCTTCCTAGCGTGGATGAAACTCGTATTTCATGGCTTCACTGGGCATTCGATTATAGAAATAGCACAAATATCAACTTACAACATCTTAACCCCTGTTTCTGAGATAAATCAGAGCCTGAGGTTGCTTTAAATGGTGCAGTCTGAATTTAATCTGACTGCAATCACAAACATGACAAAAGCACAGGATAAAGTTAGAACTGAGCTTGTTTTCCTCTAGATAATCCTTGTACAGGCTGTCCTCTAGCCCTAGTCAGTCCAGTGACTGGAGGGAAATCTACCTGAGAAAATTAGAACATGAACCCACCACACCAAGCAATTCATGCCATGGTAAGACGTTGTCAAGAATGAAATGCCCCCTTCAAAGTCTGTGTCTTTCCACACCATGTTCATGACTGTAGTCACCACATTGTTTTCACCTACACTTTGTTCTTGTTTTCATATTCGTGTTCTTCATGTACTACAAACTGTGGTAACTTCTTTGTTTCTAACACTCTAAGATGAAGCATACACTACGTGAAAACCCTGTCAGGAAAGTTAAGAGCAAAAATAACATTTCCACAAAGCTAACAGACCTACAGTTTTGATTAGTTTCCTCTTCAAAATTAGGGACATCTGACTCATACGACTTTTTAATGTGTATTTTTGTTGTCAAAGAAGGTATTGAAAACACACTGTCCATTTAAGAGAAGTGGACAGCACAGAAGAAAAAAACACAAAATGATCCTGAATAAACAGAAGCCACATCTTCCCTGGGACATCCCTGACTTCCACCTGCACACCTGCACCATCCTCACACTCTCCTCACAGCCACCTCTCCAAAGGCTGGGGCCTTTAACAGCATTGGCCCTGGAAACAAAGCTTAATCAATGTGAATTTTTAAGCACAGTTCATATTGCTCTCTCTGGCTGCAAGAGGAGGTAAGAGAAGAAATCCCTGAAGATTCCAAAGGCAGCAGGATTCCCCGTAGCAATTTCATGGCTCCTGAGGGCACACCAAGGGCACTCACCATCCATCTGTCACTGGTGCCTGGGGCAAACTCATGGGTTCCAACAGGTTTTCTCCATGCAAGCTCCTGGAGAGTAGGGCCTCCCTTTGCTCACCACTACTCCAGTCTACTGCTTGTCCCTCAAACATTTCAAAGGCTGTCAGAGGCATGGGCATACTTCAAGTGCCACTTGGAACCCTGGCAGAACCCAGGCACAACCCATGATGAGCAGCAACACTTATTCTCCTCTAACAACCCAGCAATTTTGTCCATGACAAGAGCAGATGGTGGCATGAAGACAACAGAAAGCTTGCACTAGGATGGATATTATCCCCTTTGAGAAGTATACTGAGAGCTGCCACACGAAGAGCTGCCACCTCTGAGACACAATCTCTACATGTGTTTCTGTGACAAAGAATGGACTGTTGGTACAAATGCACATGGTAAAATCACCCATGCCAGTAGGAAGAAATAACATCTCCATTTAATTGAAATTTATGCTAGTTTCATGAAAACCTGGAATAAGACAGAATATTTTCTCAGATTGACTCAGTCTCAGCGGCTTTCTCACATTCTGTAAAGCTGCCACTGAGGAAATGTTTCATTTCCACATGAGGAAATATATGCAGAGTTGAAGGTGATAGACATTAGTTAATAGTTAGTTAATAGATGTTAAGTTGAAGGTGAAACTCCAGCTACAGCTGATGCCCACAGGTATCTAGGTATGGCTAGATGGGAAGGATGACATGATTACAAGCCCACAAAAGTCCTTCTCTCCAGCACTAACACCAGCATGGATCTTTCACCATGCTGCTCTGCCCAGACTGGAGGTGGGTCCTGGATGTGTGAGTTACTGCACTGCAGCTTACTCACATTTACTGTCATCTCCATGCAGGCTGGCAGATGAGACAGCTTATTTCCCTCTAGCTGGACCTCAAAGGATGCCCACAGGTGAGGTAGTAAAAAAACAGAGAGTTATTGTTTCTAGGCTGTCAGGCATCCCCTCCACCAATGCTCCCTCCCCTTGTGCCCACAGCCTGAGGTAGCTTTGAAGTGGGTTGGCACGGGACACAAGTCAGAGCCAGAGCATGTCCTTCCGTGAGCCAACCTCTGTCCTGCTCCCCACAGCTATGGCCATAGATCTCCAGTAAGGAAAACACACCTATTAAAATTGCACTGCTCATTAGGAGGCTAACTTAAGCGTGGCAGCATCTTTATGCTGTGCACCTGCATAATTTCTTATGAAACCAAATCTTCACTCCATTGCTCTCCTTTCACATCTGTGCAATCTCATTAAAACCAGTGGCATGTTATAGAAGCACTCAAGTGAAGAATGAGGCCCTGCTCATTCAGAGGCTGAAGGAAACATTGTATGTAATTATCTTGATGGAAGATATGGACTAGGCTTATGGGAAGTCACAGCAGGAAGCACAGTTCTCTTTCTGCACCAGCTTTCACTCCAATCTCATCAAGCAGTGGTTACCAACATCCATAAAGTACAAAGCTTCACATGTTTTGTTTGTATTATTCACTTTATCTGATGATTGTATTTTTAATTAAGTACCTCTATCCAAACACCCAATTTTCTTCCAAATTTCTCTCAGTTGTTGTTGCTGGGATGTTTCATGGCCCAGCCTCAAAGTGGGAGATAAATGGTAGCCTATAGCCTACTCTGTATTGGTCTGTGACAGGCTGTGGGAGCAAAGTGACAACTCTTAGTCACCTTCACATCCCCTGAAAAACTTGTTAATCCCAGACACTTTAACACTCAGCAAATGGATTACAGCAGGCATTTGTGGACACAGCAACAAGCATTAACTAAGCCATAACTAGTAAAAAAAAACCTAACGGCTTCAACTGTTGTTCAGAAATCTAGGATTTTGAAAATTTTAGAAAACTGATTTTCACTTATTAAAAAAAAAAAAAAAAGGAAAAATATGATCAGTAAAATACTGGGTTTGAATCCAAAGCATTGGCAATCTGAATGCTGTGGCTCTGCTTTTAGTTCATTCCTTTATGAATATCACAGACTTCACCAAATCATCCCCAAGCATCCTACTTACATTTGGGGTGGTTGGTTTGCACCTCTCTCCGAAACCACCTCAATATAGATAAATTTGCTCCCTTACCCAGTGAAATAGCACAGATTTTTTAATACACTGGAAATTCATATGTTTATGTAAAGTCTTTCCATTCCATCTCTAGTTGAAGTGCATGATCAACTTTCCATTCAAAACTGCCAAAAATGCCTCAGACTCACAAAGTCGGAGAGTAGGAATTCAGGCTTCATCATGCATTGAAGGAAAATAAAATTTTAAACTGTCCATTTTTATTTCACATTTCAAAGCCTTTTATAAATCAGAAAAGTTAGTTTCCCAAGGTGCAGCTTTGCTAAGAACAAAACAGGCTCAACATTAGTCTCTGCTCTTTCATTACCAGCTCTCAGAGATTAAGTTTCTTTACAGAGACTGGAAAACATATATCTTAAAATAACATGGCCTTTTCTGCTTCTTCTTAATGGAAAATGCAAATAAAAAACACTAAAATATTATTAATCTATCTCTAATATACAGTGGCTCACGATTCATTTCTTGATGTAATACCTGCTCTGATTCTTCTAACTAACTTTATTCCACATTATTTATTGCAAAAGTTCTTTCAAAAAGCACACATGTAGCTTTGTACCCTAGAAGGGAAGCTGGTGGTGCACCCTCCAAGGCTCCCAAAGTGCAAAACTCATAGATCCTAGACAAAGTGCATGCCAGGGAAATGGGCAGAATACTATGATCACTATTCTTAGGAGATCTGTATTAGGTTGGGCTCAGACAGGCACAGATCTTCATTACTTTCTTATTTCTTTTCCAAAGGGCAGCTTTCTGCAGTTATATTCAAAGCAATGTCTTCATGCAAAGCCCTGGGCTGTTTCACACATTAAAAGCAGTTCTATCATAGCTGAGCAGACACAACTGGGACACATGGCAGCAGCCACTTGGATTCACGTCATCATGATTTATCAAGAACTGGGACATCTGGCAAAGATTTTACCCAATTAATAACCTTGAAAAGCATCTGAACATTATCAAAAAGATGCAGTCACAGCTGTGCAGGTTTGTAAAAGAGAATCTATGCCATCTTCCTTGGGTTAGTTCAGGGATATCTAGAACTGAAAATACGCATATCTACATTGGTTTGGTCTCCAGTGTTGAGGTTCAAGACTTGCAGCTTCTCCCCACAGAGCACAGAATATCCCTGACCAGTGGCATGTACAGCAAGAGGAGCCTCTGGGGAAGAAAATCAATCCTTCCTGTTAACAAAGCCTCTGCAAAAATCAGGAGAGCAAATCTCAGGAAGGACTTCCAGAGTCTTTAACATGCCATAGCTAGCAGCCTGCTAGAGCTATGTACCAGCGTACATGGACTCCTATTTTATGCTATTCATGTTTGGTGTTTGAACACCCAAAGTGTTTGGAAGATTTGGAAGGAAGGACACAGTGGAAGGGTATATGGATGCAGAACACACTCCGACCGCTGCTAGGTCACCTGTGACACCAAGCTGGCACTGGTGCAGTTCAGAAGAATGAAGCTTTCTAATACCAAAGTACCCACCCAGCATTGCCCGCTTTGCTTGTGAGCTCTGACCCACCTATCACCAATGCTGGTGACCTACAA
Organism: Rhabdornis inornatus; assembly: GCA_013397075.1. Taxonomy (NCBI): domain Eukaryota; kingdom Metazoa; phylum Chordata; class Aves; order Passeriformes; family Rhabdornithidae; genus Rhabdornis; species Rhabdornis inornatus. The sequence goes on from VWZS01004875.1 coordinate 132,040, forward strand.
ATCATGTGGTGATGAACAATAATTCCCTCTCTCCCGAGCTTCTGATGAAAATCAACCCTTACTTCTGTGGTAGTGGTATCCTCTACTGTCACAGGCTTTGACTAGATCTTCATGGCAAGGACAGGTTATCCAACAGAGCTACAGGCAGCCTGAATCTGGTGTTCTGTGTGGCCAGTACCAGGGAAGCAGCCCTGCAGCAACAGCAGAGACAAGGTCCAAGCTCGGATCCCTCAAACCAAGGCTGGCTGCTAAGAGCAAGGCAAGGAAATTCGCACTATTTTACAAGTAGCTTAAGCAACTTGCTACTGTTTTGTGGGTTGGCCATCTGCTACCATTCAGTAGCACAAACATTTTGCTGAAGCTGCAAAGCTTCCTGAAACACAGTGATTTCCTTCCATACAAAAAGGCGCCAAATTACTCAAAAGCTCCTACACACACTTTGAAGTTTCACTATTTGCCTTCTCAGTTTTTATAGGGACTACTTGCAAGAATAACAAAAGTTTAGAGGTTTTAAAAACATATTTATACAGCACAAGCAGAGAAAAAATATATTTGCAAATGTCCAGCTGCCGAAAAAGCCAAATGGTTCATTTCATATTGCCAAAAATCTTGCAAACTCTGCGTCTAATTTCATGAGGCTCTTATATTTGGATTCATAGGATCTGTTTCTGCCACCCTTACTACAATTACTAGCAGCTTGTTCTGCAAGGATCCAATCCTAAGAAAACTCTTGCTTCTCCCTGTCCTGGTTTAGGGCAAAATTTGGGAGGAAACCTCTGAATGAGGTCCCTCTAGGGAAAAAGACCCAAGCAGTCCTTCCCCCAGTCAGCTCGGGGAAAAAAAAATTTCCTCGGAGAGAAGTGGAAAAAAAAGAAAAGAAACTGTTTATTCAACAGGCAACACACCTCCCAGCACAAAAATGAACAATACCAAACAGCAAAACCTCTTGCCGTTCTGAAGAGATGACAGATTCAGAAGAGTTCTTTCCGTGGGCTGCCCGGCTCACTCAGGCTGGTATCAGTCCCTCCGGTGCTGGGGAATGCTGTGGCCCAGGCCAGGCCCAGTGGAACCTGGTGTGAGCTCCTGGTGCTCTTCTGGGTTTTTCAGTCCAGAGCAGGTTCAAACAGTTCCAGGAAAAAAGGAAAAGAAAAGAAACAATCCACGGAGCTTTTCTGCCTCAGCTAGCCAGAAAAACTAACCAAGAGCAAAAGGGGAGCTCTCTCTCGCTGTCTACCGCAGACAACACAGTCTGTGAGCAGGAATGCAGGGGAGCCAGTACAGTCCCTGATAACACACTCTGCACTTCTTCTTCCCCCCCTTCACTGCTGCGACCAGTCTTAAAGTTGCAGAATTTAATATTCAACACCAACAGAGCAGACGATTTGGGGATACAGGCATCATACAGGAAAGCAACAGGTAGAATGGTAGGCATGTGCTAAAAATAATTCCCCCTGTCTTCAAACACACCACCTTCTTTCAGAAATGTCCATACTAACTCATCAGATACTCTGATGCTTACACCCACCAGACCCTGAGGTCCACCAGTAATCTGAGCTCTCACTTCAGCTCTCTCCACTGGGCTGAATCCTTCCTCTGCCCTGCTGGTGTTAGAAAAAACATCTTGTTTTTTCTTCCTTCTTGTTGCGTTGTGTTATTTTACTTCTGTTTTCCCTATGTTAAATGGTTTATTCCTCTTTTAAAATCCCCCTTTGATTGTAGTTGTGGTTGCCCTAATCCCCACCTTTTCCCTATCTGTCAGCCCTAATCCCCTCCCATTTTTCCAGATTGTTCCCCATCCATCACCCTAATCCACTCCCTTACAATTGCCAATCCCCCCTGGCCCCCCCCAAACTTCCAGTGTGTTCTATGTCATTTATCCCTCCCTCGATGTATTATTTGCTACAACTTTGTATTCCCTGCCTATGTTTCCCCTCATTGGTTGATTATGTATTGATCCCCGCCTCACATTCCTCCCCCAGAATGCCCTGATTAGTTGTTGCATTGTACCCACCCTCGGGACCTCCCCCATATTTAAGTTGCTGCAAGTCCATTCTTTGTGCCTTTTCTGGTCTACCGTTTGGTTGTCTCATGTTCCTTCCGTTCCCTCTAATAAACCTGTTCCTGGACCCACAAAAGGACTCCTCCTGATCCTTTATTCTTCCCCGGACACGCTGTCAGCCAAGAGGGCTCTCAGCTCTAGCCGCACTCCTGGTTTTTCAGTATCCGGGAGGCGGCCCACTCTCGGTGCTGGTCTCGCCCTCAGAGCTAGCTGGGCAAGACAGAGCAGGGTGGGAAAGGTGAACCGCATCACCTTCTCCCTTCTGTTTGTTGACACACACATGGGTGGTTCCTTCCCTCCACTCCCACTGGGACTGTGGACACTGTCCTCTCCCAGACACACTCCCACAGCCATGCCCACACCACGCTGCCTGTGACTACCCTGTGCTAGCATAACATGGGACAGCTGGCTTGTCACCACCACAAGGAAAGACTTACGCCAGTTCAAATCCATTACTCTCTTAATTTCACTTAAGTAGTAGTTTGAAATGTTTCCATCACTCCAACGTTTCATACTCATTCCCATTCCCACGTCACATCATCAGCTGCAGGTTTCCAGCCCAACCTGCACAATGTGATACCAAACACAATCAGAATCCACAATGTCTCATACCACTCATCATTCTTCCCTGAGGGTAGTTTAAACAGCTGGTTTTGCAGAGGAAAAAAAGTGTGTTTGCAGAGGTGTCTGGCCCTCAACAATCAGCATTTCCAAGGGGCATGGCACATCCTGCACTGGGGGTTGACTTGCTGGGCAGATGAGTAGCACATATGGTCTGAGACATCTTGTGGCAATAAATTTGTGCTCAGCAACTGAAACCCAGCACCTCTGACCTGACTGGGAAGAGCTTTCATGAAAATACATACAGTGCCCACTGGGCATTCAGCCCCCTGACTCCCATTTAAACATGTAGTCAGGCTCTTGGAGGACTGGCTTGACTTAGAGTAGCCATTAAGAGTGAAGAAAAGGAACTCAGTGCCCTGGCAGAGGAATCATCCCATTACAAACAAAATAATACATCACTGTACACATCTAACATGGAAATTTGGCCTGCTAATATTGCTGTTTAAGGTTTAGACTTTCTAGGTTTTCAATACTGTTGCTGTGCTATCATGGAAGGGCTTTTCTGGTTAATTTAATTTTCTTATGGTTTTGTTTCTTTGTAAAGACAGCAATTTTCTTTCTGAATACATTTAGCTTTGGGCAACTCGGCAATTCACAAGACATCAGTCATTACTTCTTGTTTGGAAAATTTCAAGTACAACAGAGTAGGGTCTTAGCTTGGGCAGTTTTTCAGCACTGCAGCATGGAAAAAGCATTCAACTCATTTTTAAACCAAGGCCAGTGGAGCTTGGAAAGGTGAGATGTCACTTTCAAGGTTTTTCTTAGATTTTTGAATGAAACCAGGCCTTGTGACCCCCAGCCCACCTCCCCATTAACGCAACCTTAGACACTTACCAAATACATATATTAAAAATACATGCAACCTGAAATCAGCCTGAAGTCTCAGACCAGTAAAGGCAAATGGAGCATTTCCATCGCTGCCATTTTGGGAGACCAGAAACATCAAACCAATGGCACAGCTGGGACAGAGGCTGACACAAAGCTCAGCTCATACAAGGCTGCAAACACACAACCCACTCCTGCCAAGTGCAGCAAGCCCTCACTGCTGCAGCCTCTTGGAGCAGGAGCTGAGGATCATCTGCAATGCATCCTGTGCTAAAGAGCACACAGTTATGTCACCAAGTTCGGCATGGCTTCAAAAGCTGATGAAAGGGAAAGCCATGCAGACTATGTGAAAGTGCAGCTCAGTTACTTATGCAGGGGCAGATTCTGATGCTGTTAGATACTTCCATGGGGCTGCCACATGAAGCAAGACACTATCCAGCAGGAGTTACAGCATCTAAATCCAGCTCTCCATCTATCTGGCTCCAGCCTGTGTCCTGCAGAGCTCTCAGACCTGCCCCAAGATCTCAGCAGCAAAGGCAAAATTAAACACTGTCTTCCTGAGGCTGAAAACATGCAGCCTGGCTACTTCTCAGGCTGTGGGATGGGTCCTAGGTTTGGGAACTGGGTGCTGCTCCCACACTCCCCTCCCTCAGCAGCGGGAGCATCCAGGGGCTCTGATAGGGCTGGCCAGGCAGATGCCAGGGCTTGGGCTGGTCTCTGGGTACCACAAGCTTCCAGCCATGGCAGCATGTTTTGCAAGCTACATTTGCTATTTTCCATTGCAGGAATTTTAAAGCACACTCGGTAGATTTTCCCTGATGCCAGCTAAACCCTTCCAAGGACACCACTCTGAAAGAAGGGATTAAACACTTCATAATAGAATACCAAAACAAATTACATTGGCCATTCAATTTCTCTTATTTCTGTCTTTTTTTTTACAGACGTGGAAACACTAACATTCCAGCTTCAGCAGTCCTGCACTTTTTCCCAAAAATAAGTTTCAGCCAAAATATTGCAGTCAACTCTACAGTAAACATGATAAATAACCATTTGAAGAGTATTTATTTTACAAGAAACATATATTAAGAACAACCAACTCCTCCAATGGAAAAATAATCAGTTTAGTGCAGGAAGAATACAACAGTTGGAAAGATTTGCTGGAACCAGGACCATTGCAGGATGCCCAAGAGGACTTAATAGCTATGTCATAGTGGAATAGCTGCACTGGAACTGTGAAATATGAACACACTCCAAAGTCCTCAAAGAGTAATTTACTCTGTTTAATGAAGAGCTGATTTGATGACTCAGTTACTCACTGAAGAGGGATGATTTAAAATGCACACTTCTCCAGACCACTTTTTAATGTGTACATAGTTAAATTTGGATGTACATTTTATGTGTTCTTCCAGGATGAGGAGAAGCTTGGACTGCCTTCCTTACCACTGGATTTCAGTATTACATTTGATGTAACTAACAATTTCTCTTTGTTTAGGAAAAGCTCTCTATTTAGAGCACACAATTTCTACATGTCTTGGGTCGTTCTTCCACTTTTCCTTGCTTCTCCACTCCTTAAGACTATTTGCTTTAAATACAGACCTGCCAAATGCAAGCACCTATGCCAAAATGGAGATACATGCAGGCTGATTTCAGAGGCACTGAAATGTGTGCCTCTGCCCTCACCACAGCTCAGAAATGTGTCACAGCCAGGGTACATAACCCAACCTGACACATGGGAAAAGCTGCTCTGTCCCACTGCACAGATGTCATTTATGAAGAGCTAACAGTGGGACAGAGGTTACAAGTTCAGTGAGAGTGAAGTACAGTGACTGCTGCTTGAGAAAGGCACAATTTAACCCAGAGAAATTTTAACCATCCTCGAAGTGCTGTGAACAGTACAAAACATGCTGAAGTTTAAACACACATTTGCAGAAACTCTGAGTAGGAGAAAATACCTTATATGACATCCCAGACAGCAGTTCCAGGGAACTGGGGAGGGGAATTTGGCATTTACAGAGCTATGTGACCCAGCAGCCATGTACCTTAGGAGGGCAGGACACAGGACAAGACATCTGGAGAGAGAAGGGTACTAGGTCCCGTTCAGCACAGAGGAGCAGAGGGAGCTCAGTAGCCTGCACAGGTCTTGCTGGGGACCAGAAACAAATGAGCTGTCAGCACAAGCTCTCATCTCCCCAGGCAAATCAAGGCCATGCAATGAAGGGGACGCTGTGTTAGTGCTGTTTGATGTCGCTCTTGTTAACTCTGCTACCAGCACAGCAGTTAAGCACTCAACCATGTGGTACACTGTGGAAAATGTTATTTTTCATTAAAAGCTTGTCTAAAGTTTAAAGAGGAACCAGGGAAAGCAGACACTTTCCAGGTGCTTGTACATCCCCCAGCGGAAATGAATCCAACTACAGAGGTGCTGCAGGCAAGAGCTGCTGGTGCCTCAAGTAAGAATAAATGTGAGAGCTGGGATCAGAGTGTCCATAGTCAATCTAGCCAGGTACAAGGGCAGTGCAAAATCCCGCTGGTCTAAATGCCTCTTTGGTAAGAGGCAAGCAGTGGAGATGCAGGACACCACCCCTCTAAATCCCTAGGCATACAGGGTGTGGAGGAAAGTTAAGAAACGTGTGTCCCGAGACTCAGAGAACAGACAGCAAAGAAGAAGATATCAGCAGTTCTTGGTTTTCTTTATATCTTGTGCAATTTAAGCCACTGTCTTGATCTTGGCAGTGCTTATTTTGGCATGTCAGTTAGTGAACATTCAACACAGACTGTAGGTTTTGCAGCCAACAGTGCAGCAGAATAAGCAGCGGTATAGCAAACACATATAAGAAAATGCAAACATGATTTCAAAGGCTTCCTGTTGGGTCATGCACAGCAAAGGATCCTTCAGACAACTTCACATTTCTTCGAGACACCCATCACTCCTCTACTGATCTGAAAATGTAAGCCATACCACTCCTCAGGGGCTATGATGTTAGTGCAAACATAGCCAAAATGCAAGTTCTCAGCACACATGGAAGCGAAATACTTGGGCTTCTCATGAGACAGAGGGAAAGGATCTCCCCAGCTTCAGTATCAGCTGCACTCCTCTGGATTTCACTGCCTCACAACCCAGCAGCTCATCTCTCCCCCTCGTGCTGGGCAGGAGCACTGGCTGCAGAGATGAAGCCATCTTTCTCATCTTGGGGAATAATGAAAACACTCATAGTTCCAAGTGAATTAAATTTCATGCGTGTTCAAAGGAATAAAAACAATCGTGCAGTGCAGCACAACAGTGAAAATGTTGCTGCTTTAGGGAACTGTAAAAGAGAAATGACACGTGGCAATTTCAGGGGTAGAAAAAGACAACAGGGAGTGGTGGCACCTGCCTGAATGATTAGTACCTAGGATACTCATAGTATCTAATACTAATAGTATTAGTAATACTAATCCTAGGACACGATTAGAGTCTGCAGGGCTGGGAGAACCCTCTCAAGGCTGCACAAAAGTGTGGCACACTTGCAGCTCGGGGGAGAAATTAGCAGCATGGAGCACATCGATGTCCACACCATTTCTTCTGGGGAAGTGACCACTTCTCCTGCTTAGTGCATTAGCAGTCTGTGGGAAACATGCCAATCATCCATGCTCCTTCCTCTTTCCCAGCAGAAAGCATAACAAAAGGTAAATGTTACCATGATACATGCACGCACCTAGCTATGGTTCACTTGGGCAGGCAGAGGGGGGAGTAAAGGAATACTAATTTATGAAGACAGGTAACTCAGGTTAAACAAGATAAACAGATCCTGACACTTCAAATCTAAAGGGGGGGCGGGGGGGGGAAGTGTTGATTTGGCTGCAGTTTTTTGCATATTTGGGATCCCACCCAAGCTATTAAACACAGGTTCACTCTAGAGGTCTTTGTTTAGGAAGAGGTTCCAGTCCTGATTATACTTGAGCTTCAACAGCATAAATTTAAGAGACCTAATGCCTAGTGCCAGCACATCCCAATGCCAACTTAGCCACACTCCTGAGCACTTTCTCAGTGACAGATGGAGATGTGTTACATAACTCCCAGCTAGAGAAACCATGGGTCCTAGACATGCACCAGAAACTGAGCCTGGTGGAAATACTGCTATGCTTCCTTCATGTGAAGACAACAGCCCACCTGCAGACAGCTGCTTACATAGTGAAGGAGATATGAAGTCCAACCTAAGTTACCTTGAGAACTTAAAAGTCACATTTCAGTGTCCTTCATAGGAAATACGACCACTGAATGTGTCTGAGCTATATTTTTGGGCAACTGGATGCTCACTCAACACACCGGATCATAGATTCAAGATCCCATCCCCCCTGCTGGGGTGTCTTTGTCTTGCTGCATCATCTACTCAGTTCCCTGTCTAATTTCTTTCTCTATAGATCAGCTTCTGGAAGTATCTTCTTAACCACACATCCAGCCAAAATCAGTCCATGTGCTGTCTGAAGAGCTGGAATCACAGACTTGGACAGCACAGGAGTTTTCATACATCTGACACACCCAGAGACTGGTACAGAGCTATACAGTTAAGACCATTACAGCACTGTCCTAAATAACTGAGAAGATACATTCCTTAGAGCTAAATGAAGTGGAAAATTTCCTTGGAGACCCTTCTGCTTTCTCTGTTTATGTCAGAGAGTCTAGACAAGGAAGGAAAATGAGAGTTAGTGCTGCTGTCAGAAAGGCTCTTGCATAGCCTCTTAATGTTTCTCCCAAATTTCTCCCACTGGCTGCAGGTGGTTCTTGAATACCGTTTGTCTAAGCTAATAGGATGGGTGAGTGACTACTGTTTTCTGTAGTCAGCATGCATTCTTCCACATGTGGGATCTGGCAGCAAGCAACAAATTGCTCCTGGCAATACACAAATAGGATCTGCCCCCTAAGTTGGCTCCAGCACAACACCCTTCTCTTACGCCTTCTTGGCCCGAGGACTGCCACAACAATCCTGGGCACTGGCCCCACACTGACTTTCTATTTTGATAAACAGAACACAGTCAATGACAGCACCAGCCCAATGCCAGACCCTTACTGGGAAAAATCTTTCCCAGACAAAAATTGAAGGGCTCTTTCTTCATTGGAGCCTGTCTGTTGAGCAAAGGCAGCCTCCCTGTCTCACAGGCTCCAAAGTGCAGAGTGAGTTTGGGACAGGTCCCTTAGACAGAGCACATGCAGTAAAGGTGGTCAGCAGGACCATTTCAAACACAGCTAGAGTCTGAGAAAGAGGGACCAAGGGCAGCAAAAATGCTCAGCAATGGCTTTTACCCCCTGAGAAGGAACTCCAGCTCTCCTGCCTGAGACTGCACTTGCTTGTCCTGACACAGCCTGTGTTCAGTTGCTTATAAACTACTCTCTAGACTGGAGAAGGAAAGTGGTATCCACTCAGTGTGGCCAACACACCAACAATGACAAGGGAACACACGTGCAGCCCACACCCAGTCCTGTCCAGGCAGTCTGGGGTTAATAGCGCAGTATTCCCACTCCAGAAGGTTTTGGTGTGCTCCAGAGTTCCATAGCTGGGAAGCACGCAGAGCTCTGTGCAGCACTATGCCAACACATTTGGGTTTGTTCAGAAACTGGCCTAATTTTTACAGCATATTGGTGTGGGACTGCAAACAAGGAAGGACTATATGGATATTACATGCAAAAATTTTAGTGAGGTATCAGAATCTCCAAGAATCACTTTAGACATTACATAGTCAGGGAAGCAAGAGCCCACACGCACTCAACAGCTAACACTATTCCTCAGAGGCTATGACATTTCTCACAATGTTCCCCTCACTAGCAGAACACAAATTCCTCTGCTCCCTTCCCTCCTCCTCTCACTTGCCAGCAGACAGACCCAGAGATCCAGTTCCCCCTCCATTTAGCACTGCCACAAGGAAGCACTATTACAAAACTGCTTCCAGGAGTGCGATCCCAAGCTTAACCTGGATGAGCACAGCAAGTTGCAGAGAAACTACAGTTCAGGTTAAGCAGATCATTCCTTTCCAGTTGTTTAGCTGCACACTAAAACCAACCAGAAGCCACGGGTGACATGAAGTCCCGGGCTCTGCCGCACAGCCCAGAGCTGCAGGGAGGGTTGGGGAGGATGCTATCGTCCTTGGCTGGCTCCTCTGCGGCTCGGGTGGGACAGCCACCACATCCGGAGCCTGGGGGCAAGTGTCTCTGTGCCGCTCTGGCTACTGTAACCCCAACAGATACAATCTGGCGCTGAAATGCCTCCGTATGTGTGTCTATACCCTCTCTTTAGCCGTGGTCTGGTGCAGACCTTGTGGCCACAAGCTGAGGAGATTCGATTCAGCATTGCCTGCGGTGCAAAAAGTGCCGCGGGGGCTGCAGTGAGCGTACATGCTTCCATAAGGGAAAGGACAGGGCAGACCTGCCACTGCCTCCCACAACGCCACCTCCAGAGCAGCTTAAACCTGAGCCTGCGGGCGCGGGGAGCTCTGACAGCAGCGCCAGCCTCGCCCAGGCTGGTACAGGGTTCGATCCACAGGACTCCGGCGGCAACGATGGAAAGAGGGATCTCTCCCGGCTTCCCAGGGAGATGCAGCGCTGAGCTGCTGGTCAGTGCCGCTAACCACAGCAGCGGGGCTCCTCAGCAGAGCCCAGACAGGACGATGGGACCAGCAGGAGGTTCCAGGGGGGAAAAGGCATCCACGGGCTGAAGGCAAGCGGGAGGCAGTTACCCTCCGATGCCACCTGCTCACGTCTGGCTACGAGCGTCCTTGTGGGCTGCAGCCCTGCGCTCCGGAGCTGCCCGAAACGCAGCAGAGCCGCAGCGGGCTAGCTCCGAGAGCCGGGTGACACTCGGTGCCGAGGCTTGCCCGGCTTTGAAGCTCCCCTCCCCGCTCGGGTGTCCCTCCGTCCCCATCGCGGGTGGCGACGCACACACAGGGGGCAGCGGCAGGTGCCGGGACAGAGGTTCGGCCGGCTGGGCCGGGCTGTGCCCGAGATGCCGCCACAGCGCTGTCCCGTGCCGGGCGGGGCAGAGAGCGGCGCCGCCGGGCATCCGTCCCCATCACCGTGTCGCCCCCGAGCCCCCCTCTCCGCGGCACCTCCCCGCCCCACGCCGCCGGGCAGGACACGCGTGGGACGGCAGCCTCACGCCGCCCGGCCCCGCGCGGGGCAGCTCCCCGTACCTGGCAGGGCGGCGGGCAGCAGGGCGGCCAGCAGCAGCAGCNCCCGCCGCGGCGGCCCATGCCCGCAGCATCCCCTGCCTTGGCGTGCGCGCACCTGGCTCCTTCGGGAAACATCTCCCCCAGGAGGCGACGAGCTCCGAGCCTGCCCCTCGGCACCCAGGGGAATTTCACCTGGGCCACGCGTGTTACACGCGCCTTCGTGCTACCTTCTGTCTTCTCCCCCTGTGGCACTGAGTCCTCCTAGCTGCGATGGGCATTCAGTCCTGCGTGGGCATAGGGTTCACTACACCAAACTTTCTATACCGGGTTGTCTTTCCTTCTTCACATCATCTTTTTTTCTTTCTGAACTTCCACCCCTTATCTGGCTGGGGTTTTTGCTTCAGTAGCCTTGCACTGTCAGATTTACAAGGCACTTCACAGTCCGGCTTGTCTGGCTCTTCTCACAACTCTCCAACCCATATCCCCATCTACTTTTTGCTGCATTGCTGAAGGATATTTCTGTAACAATTAATAATGGGTCCTCTGCTGTGGAAACTAAGCAAAAATAAAACCAGAACAAAACTAAATGGGGCATAAAAGTTCTTGCCTGCTATGAAGGGAGACGAAAGATACTGGGAAAAATAAACACCAACTTTTTGGGGAAAAACAAAGAAACAAACAGACCAAATAAACAAAAGCACAAATCAAAGGAAGGCAAATAACAGAGGCAGGCTTTGCACGGGAATCTGGCTCCACACCCACTTCTGCCCGGACACTGGCTTTGGCATGCTGCTGCCCAGCTCCATGGCTGAGCACATGGAGGACTGACACAGAGCTGCTCCAAAGTCTCAGGCTACATCTCTGCTGCTGGATGTACCTACTTCTGGGACTCTGGCCCTACTCACCACTTTGGCTCTCCTGGCCAAGCTGCTCAGGGTCCCACAGCCCACAGGAGCACACTGGCCATGTCCCCAATGGTATCAGTGAATACACAGTATCCTTCGTGCCCTGCGTGTTACATATGTGCATTCTCATCGTTTGCAGCATCTAAAATGAGGTGCATCATATTAGCTGATGAGCTGAATGTGTGTTCACAGCAGAACACTGTAGGCTACATAACCTGTGATGTTACAGTGGGATGGTGGTGGAGAGCTCTGTGGGACACAGGGAGCCAAACCTGGCAGCTGTCCATCCATACTGGATATGGGGCAGCCTCCTGCAGAACTATGCCTGGGTTTTGTTTCATTGCAAGGTGACAACTGCACTCTGTAAGGAAGCCTGGGAGCAAGCTGAGACTGGAGCAGCCATGCACAAGGTAGGGATTGTAGTGCAGAACTGAAGCAGGAAGCAACACTGGGACAAGCAAAGGGAGTCCTGAGTTGTGGGCATCTCTGGAAGGCTGTCTTTCACCACTCTTGGAATATTTCCTCCTAGAAGTTGACTGCTACAGCCTGGGAGAGGCTTTTGAAAACAAAGCAGCATACCAAACAGAAGGAGTCTCTAGATGACAAGATTTCAGGAAGCTTGAGTTAAGGCACATCTGTAATACCACCTTTTTAGTAGATTGCTGTCTGTTGCAGCCTCCTGGCTTTGCATCACACCAGGCATCACTATTCACTGTACTCCTCATTGCTCTGAACGATGCCCCTCCTGCTTGAGCATCACTGCTTCATTGTCTCCTTTTGGCTTTGGTTCTCTCCTTCCAAAGTGGTATTATCGAGGATGTGGTTTGCAGTGCAACAGCATCAGTCATATAGTGAGGAATGGAATGCCAAAGTGCACCTTTGAAAGGCCTTTTCTGGATTATGAATCAAGGACTGAACTTGAACACTGACTGGTTAAAGACATGCAATTTTCACATGGGACACCAGCTGTTTCTGAGAGAAAGTACACTTCACTAGCAAAGCATGACAGCTAGAGGAAAAAACCAAGAACAACCACACTGAGAGATCTGGATATTTGAGTCAAAACTTTTAGCAAGAAAACCTGGGTAAAAAGTATATATTAGAGTCAAGGGTCTCAGCATCACAGAAATACAAATCCTGCCTGTTACCACAGCAAGAGCTGTTCTGTGTAAGGAAGGTATCATTGTACATGGTGGGCATTTGGGAATTGCAGTGGATGTAGTTAGTGGAACAATGTGACTGTGCCAGTATTCCTTGACAAGGATGTCTGAGCTTGCCCTAAGAGAAAATGGTACCTGGCAAGTCAGGAGGAGCAGCCTTAGCCTGCCCCTCCAGCACCCACACGGCCCCCCACACCCCACAGCTGGTCATGGGTGGTCACGGCTTCCTATGGAAGCTGACATTACTCAGCAGGCTAAAGTCCACTTGCTGCTTTTTAAATCATCGCTTTGAAAAGGGAAAAAACATGGCACTTACTAACTGGAGGCAAAATTATATATAGGTGTATTGGAAAGGGTGAATCTTTGCAGAGTACACCAATCTGGGAGGGGTTTTATTTTCCTCAGTTGTTTCTTCATTGCTTGCTCTATGCAAGTGCATCCAGGAGATACAGAGGGTTGAACATGCAGGAGTGAAGCCATCTGTCTGGATGTAACATGCTCATCTGTATTGGCTGTGCAATCTTGGAGATTTTTCATTTAAAAGTAAAAATTCCATTGAGAATGTGGATTACTCAGGAAACAACCAAGATGCCATACTGCAATGAGTATGGACTTGTTCCTATGACAGTGTGAAATTTGTTTCTTTGCAAGAAAAAATTTTCTATAGTTAGCCCAGTTGATATTAGTGTAACATTTAAGATTAAATTATAGCTTAAACCAAGACAAGGGATATTTGGGATTGCTGATTCTTTCTCTCTTGTTTATGCAAATGCTTCTCTTGAAGCCGTACGAGGCCAGACAAATAATCACTGTACGATGGAAAATCCTGAGCAGAGAAGATGCAATGCACCAGCAGTTTGTTTTCAGGATTTCTAGAAAACTCATTGAAACAGGTCTTCAGCTGGCACAGTCTAGCAGAGCTTCTTGCCTCACCTCCTTTCATTCTCCATGGAGCTCTTTTATTTACACCAGCTAATGGAACAGCTTTTTGCATTTGGCAAACAAACTTACTGACTCTTGACTTCTAGAGTGTTTGCCATTCATGCAAAGGAAAGATAGCTGTGGGCTGTGAGATAGAAATGGTACTCCCAACAGTTTGTAGGAACAGGTTTACAAATGGAAGACACAGACAGACAGAGATATATAAAGGAAGAATTTTTGTGAGCCAAATTGTCCAGATCCTTATAAGTAATTTGAAGAGCTCTGTAAAGAGAGTTTCCTCTGTAAGTCTCTACAACACTGGCTGCAGCTCACTTGGATACAAGCAAGCAGGATTAAGCCCCAGCATCAGGCAAAGTGTGGCAGCATGGGCTACAATACAGGCATGGTTCAGCACCCAACAGCTAAAGTCACATATGCTGTGGAGTGTCTTCTACAGAATCTGCAATCACAGCTTCAGAACCAAGTAAAAACATAGCAACCTTTTATTAAATTGCTGTGACATTTGCTTTATTTATTATAAAATATTTATTATATGCACAAGAAAGGAGGAATGCCACATTAAACACTGCCAAGAAAGTGTCTGACCACTTACTCTAATGGCAACCACCGTTCCACACAATTTTGTTTAAATAATCTACGACCCCTGTCTTGTAAATATTTTGCATCTGTTTAACACTAAACCCGTACAAAATGCAAGGAATATTTAAATGCATAAGCCTAAGTGTCTATTTTACTCCAAAATTAACAGAAACAGTTTTAAGCATGCTAATCATGTAATTCTTTTGAGTTGAAGTGTACAATTCTGTTGAGGGCTAAGTGTACAATTCTGTCCTCACTAACAGAGAGAAAAGAGACTGAAAGATCCAGGAAATATCTTCCAGCAATATAAAACTATGTGCACCTGGTAGCCACTCCTTTTCCTTGCAGGTTGCCCTATTTCAGTGTGAGCTATAGGTTGGTAGAAGCACAAATACCTGCATCATATAAAATAAGTGCTCATTTTTAAAAAAGAAGACAGCATAGAAGATATATTTGTCATGGGCAAATCATAAGTAGCTAATAATTTATTTGCTGAATTTTGCCTTTTGTTCTGGTTTACTTGCCTGGAAACAGTTTCTTTAATGTATTTGTTAATTATTTACATTTATATGTTTTGGTAACCCTCCCACTTAAACCAAAAGAAAAATTTCTGGTTTTTTTAACAACAAAATGGTTCAGGCACGTATTCTTGAAGATATGTGGGGTATTTACCCAATCCAGCTTCTAGATAGGGATTCAAAAACAAAAACAAAACAAAACAAAACAAAACCAAAACCAAAACCAAAAAAAAAACCAACAAAACAAAACAAAAAAAAAACCAAACAAAAAAAACCACCAAAAAAAAAACCAAAAAAAAAACCACACAAAAAAATAAATAAACCTGACAGAAGAAAATGAAAAGCTGCTTAAGTTAAATGAAATTGCCAGATGAGTGTCAGTTGAATCAGAATTCTTGTATGCCCATCTGGTAGACTCATTTAAACAAAAACTAAAGAAGAGGAGATTATGTCACTAAAGAATGCTGCAAACAAACAAGGAGTAACTACAGTTTTTAGGCAGCTGTAGAGCTGGCATGCCTTGTTTCTCCTGTTATGTCTGAAAACATGTATTTTCCATACTATTCTTCTATAGCAATGTCAGTGTTTTGGATTTGGTTGAACTCAGTGGTCTTAAGGGTCTTTTCTAAACTAAACGATTCTCTGATTCTATGACTTTCCTGGATAAAGTGCCCAGCACTACTTCTGTTGAGCTCCATTTTAGTAGCTCCTCCTGGATGCCAGATGCCCACCAGAGCCACTTTAGCACTCCCCTCCTCAGCTGGACAGGGGAGAGAAAATATAGCAAAAGACTCATGGGTTGAGAGTAGGGAGAGATCATTCAACAATTATAGTCACAAGCAAACAGGCTTGACTTGGGAAAATTAATTTATTTATTTCAAATCAGAGTAGGGTAATGAGAAATAAAACCAAAACACCTTCCTCCTACTCCTCTCTTCTTCACCAGCTTACTTTACTCAGATTTTCTCTACTTCCTCCCCCACTGCAGCACAGGGACACAGGGAATGAGGTTGTGGTCATTTCAGCACGTTATCACTGCAGCTCCTTTCTCTTTAAGAGGAGGACTCCTCACACTCCTCCTCTGCTCCGGTGTGGCGTATCTCCCCTGGGAGACTGTCTTCCATTAACTTCTCCAATGTGAGTTCTTCCCACAGGCTGCAAGAATTGCTCCAGCATGGTTCCCTCCACAGGATACAGTCCTTGAGGAACAGACTGCTCCAGTGTTCTGGGGCTGGGTCACAAGTCCTGCCAGCAAACCTACTCCAGTGTGAGCTTCTCGCTCTCCCCATGGGCCCACAGTTTCTTCCAGGAACCTGCTCCAGTGCACGCTTCCCAAGAGGTCACAGCCTCCTTCAGAGCATTCTGTTCTGGCATGGGGTCCTTCATGGTCTGCTGCTGGATCTCTGCTCCACCATGGACCTGTATGGACTGCAGTGGGACAGCAGCCTCACCATGGTTTTCTCCATGGCCTTCAGAGGAATCTCTGCTTGAGTACTTGGCACCTTCTCCTGGTATTTGGTACCTGCTCCTTTGGTACCTGCTCCTTCACTGACCCGGGAGCCTGCAGATCTGTTTCTCTCATGTATTCTCATTTCTCCGGCTGATGTTGCTGTTATGCAATTTTTTCCCCTTCTTAAACATGCCATCCCAGAGGTGCTGCTACTGTCACTCATGGGTTCAACCTTGACCACTGGCAGATCTGTTCTCGAGCTGACAGGCATTGGCTTTATCAGACATGGGGAAGCTTCTAGCAGCTTCTCTTAGAAGCCATGCCTGTAATTCTCCCACTTCTTGCCACCACAATAGAAGGTGGTAGCAATGCTGCTTCTCTCCATTAAACTGCTTCAGCTTCTGGAGCAAATTAATATTTTCCTTTGAGTGTTTATACATATGGAGATATCTGTGTTATTCTACCAAGCTGTTTTGTCAGAACAGTGAATGTAATAATGCCATGTCATGATCCCCTATTCCTCATCTATTGGTGAGACTGAGTTGACATAACTCAGCCATTGCTGCCTTGCCAAACACCTTTCAACACTGGGACTAGTCAGCATTAAAATAGCAGAATATAAGTGCTGCTTACAAAAGTCTTCACAAAATTTGTATTCAAAGCCTCAAGAAGAAGTTCCCTGTGTTCCTGCCTAGTGTCACAAAACCCAGGTCCAGCTTTGGAAATGACAACCTGATGAGAAGCAAGGTGGGTAAATGAAGAAATCCCTGAAGCATGTCAAATCTGGGTGCTGTTGACTGCCTGAAGCACACAGTCCCTGGCGGTACAGGATCTCTGCCAGTGTGATGCCTGGACAGCAATGTTCACACCCTGGGAACTGTCAGGACACAGACTGATTGACACAGGCTTTGATGATGCGTGCCGTCAGAGGTGCAACACTGTCTGTCCAGGTTCAAGGCCATTTCAGTGGCTAAAGCTCAGTCGGCACAACGAAGTGTCGAGTCCTGAAAGCTTCATCATGGCAAGCAGCAGTCTAATAAAAGGTGTGTCAGCTTGACCACTCTTACCATGGGTTCTTCCAAATTAAACACGATTGTGGCTGCTTCTAAAACAGGAAAAAATGCCTCATCCCTCTGTACTGAGCCCTCCACAATGGAAGAGCACTGAACTAGAATGGCACATGGAGCGATTCTAAGCTTCCATTCCTTCATGGTACTTGTAAACCGCCCCCCCC
>VWZS01004875.1:149498-242469 GCA_013397075.1 Rhabdornis inornatus
TGCAGATGGTGGTAACTTTGAGACACAGGAAAAAAAAACCTTTAAGTAGAGACTTGGTGAGTTTGAGGCTCTACACAAAACCCTGACCTTTGCCATTTTGCCAAAATAAACAGATTTTCATGACAGCTCTAGGGGATAGAGGTGATCTGAGTTGCATGGACAGGCCCTGCAGCACAGCCTGTCTACATGATGGAGAGTTTAGGACTTCTAGACCCCCATTTTCACTCCCCTCTCCTTAACTACTACAGCAGCCAGCTACTCTGACAGAAACTAGGAGCATTAAGGACATAGTCCATGAGGGGCTACCCTTACTGCTCCTCTTTGTCTGAGGAGACCACGGCCAGCAGCTCAGAGCAGTGATTGCAAGGACAGTCGTGTGCTGCTGGCCCAGGGAGGGTGCCTGGGATGGGGATGGAGACAGATGGGGAGCTCTGATCCTGTGAGGAAAGAGCTCTCACTAAGCACAGCAGTCACAGGATTGTAAGAGGATGTCCTTTGTGAATTTGAGAGCCTCAGAGGATTAATCTCCCAACTAATAAATGTCTGCTGGGCCCATACAAACTCGATTGATTGACAAAGTTGTCCAAGCTTTTTTGCCCTGACACTCCCCTTGCCCCACCACTAGGAGCAAGCGATAGCCCATTCCTGATAGGCACCTCCATGAAACTCATGTTCCCGGAAATTTAAAGTGAGAAGACAACTCTAATTTTGCAGCAGTAGAGGAAATTTGTTCTCTAAGATACTTCTGTTAAAAGAGAAGACTATTGTTATGGCTCTATTTGGCAAGAAAAGAACTAAAAAGGATTGATCAACAGCTTATGCTTACTGTTTCCTTAATGACTGCAATTGCTTTGCTCTCACAGTGTTTTTTTAGGGATATTGTTTACTCCAATAAACTTCAGCCCTACTCAGGATACTTGGAATTCAAATAAACTGCATTGCACTGCATTTTCTGGCAGGCACCCAGTGCAATGAATTTCAAACTAGCGTTTGATTTTGACAGCTACAAGGCAGAGAGGCATCTTACTAGTCAAGACTAATTCTTCCTGTTGCTACACAGCATGACCTTATGAATTTACTGTCAGTCACATTGCTGAGGTCACATTATCCCTCAGTAACAGTACTCTGAAACCATGGTAAAGTGCAGATGGTGATCTGCAGTTAGGTGACTTTGCATCTGTGGTATTTAAGACCTGAAATTAACTGTGGGTGTATCTACTGCTATTTGGAACAAAAATAAAGGATTTTTAACCTTTAGGATGACTCGCATAGACTTAAAATATTTGGAGTTATTTGTGGTTGCAGATTTTAAACAGATAATTGAAAAAGTGTGGGACAGACATAATGACTTCTCATTAATTAAATAGAAAAGAAGAATAAATGAACTTTGTGAGGTCAAGGAATCATCCCCAAAGTACTATTCACCACCCCTCCTCCCCCCCCACCCCAACATTATATATATTTTCAAGTCGGGGTTTCTCAAAGAGCTTTACAAAATGCTGCTTGGTGAGCATAAAGTATCACTCAGATCTATTAAATACTCTGGCCCATGCACAGAGCAGGTCATTTAAGGCTATCTTTAAAAGGCAATCCTGGCCAAGGCATCCTCCCTCCTGCTCATTTTGCATACTGGAATTAGCCAAAGGCTCACAGGTTCCTCACATGCTCCAAGCAAATCTCCAGCAGCACTGAGAGGTTTGTGCTTCCTCTTCTTCTCCAGAAAGGGCCCTCCTGCTGAGCAGCTCCATTGCCTAAATCTTCATGTCAGCCTGGTGACTGGAAACAATGCTGCCATTGCACAAGCAGATCCTCAAAACATTGAAGGGTTGTGCCTGTTTTCTTCATGAATGGTCTTCCTGTCACCAGGGCCATGAGGAAGGCCAGATCCATGTGCAGCTGTGGCTGCCACCCTACAAGACCCAGCTGCTCCTGCTCCTAAGCTCAGCAGCAGGAGCTGTTGATATTTGGCTCTTAGGACTCGTTGTCTGGTTTCCCTGAGATGGATGCCCGCAGAGTGGCCCAGTGTTGCCTGGCTGATCTCACAGGGGCAGCTCAGAGGGCAGAACTGTCCCTGGGCACACCTGGGGCTGCCCGATGGGGCTGGAAGACACTACCAACACAGCCCAGCTGTGCCTGTGTCCCAGGCAAGGACATGCTCTGCTGAACATGACACTATCATGCTGTGAGGAGCACAGCTCTCTTCCTCTTGCCTCAGAATAAAGCTTTTTCAATGCATGGTGGCTCTGCATACTTGAAGCACCAGTTTGGAAACAAAGCACAGGGCAAAGCTCTTCTGGGGTATTTGTGTCATTCAGAGTGTTCTACCATTAAGCTTTGCACTGATGAAGTTCTCTCTCTTCTTCAGGGACATAGTACTTTCATTTGAGACATATGGCATGGGACTGTGGATTATGGACTGGTGGGATTCAGGTACTACAAAGGGAGAGAGAACTCAGCCTGTCACAGGAAGAACTAGTAGTGGTTTGAGTACACCACGACTGCCAGAGTCACCTCTGAGTCACAGGCACCCACATTTTCCTCCCCTTCTGTTCAGAATTGTAAGAGCCCTGGAGTCCAAGTAACATTTTCAAAAGGTCTTTTCCAACTGCACCTGCCTCCCTGTCCTCTCCAGCACTACTGTTTTGCCTTCCCTCAGTTTTCCTTTGCCCAATCATATTTCCTCCCTTTTTATTAACTTTTCACTCCTTATCCTCAAATAGCATCTCACCATTTCTTCATTCTTGTGGTTGCTTTACTCCTTCCTTTTCTTTCCCACATCTTTCTTAGCAGTTAATTATTCCAGGGATAAAAAGTGGAAAGAGGTTGCTGTGCTTTTCTTCTCATTATCAATAATTCCAGCACCTACCTTCTCTTTCTTACCCTGTTCCCCTCATCACGACTTCATCCAACTTCCCTCCATGTCCCATCCTGACACTGCTGTGCCATGATAACTCTTGGATGACCTCTCTTGGAGGTCATGACTTGGAGGTCATTGCCTTTCCCTCACATCATTACCTTTTAACCACAGCCTCACTAACTCTCACCTCCACACTGGTGCCCATCTGATTACCTGGCATCTTTCTTTCATTGATTTGCCGTGCAGCTATGGTCTATATTTCATACAGAAATTAATCCACCAGAATGGTTCTCACCTTTGCCCTGGACTACTCCCTCACTGGTCTGCTTGGCTGCGATGTTGGTACCTGGTTTACCACTGCCCTCTGTGTTTGACTGGTCAATACCAGATTCCTCTGCCCTTTTCCTGGATATTATCTTTCACTTATGCTGTCCTCTGGATATGACTGTTTCTATGCCTCAGCTTTCTTACCTTCCTCAGCCTCTCTAAAATCTGTCATTTCTTTTCACATCCTTTCACAGCCCTTCTCCTTTCCAGTTTTGTCCTCTTTTGCACACACTCCTTTCAGAACATTACTCCCAACCATTTTCTTAACTCTCTATTTTTATCTTCTTGCTTCCTAGCACCCACTGGCTATACCTCATCAACGGTTTCTCTTTTTACCTTTCAGACCTTCCCTAGGTGATCATTCTTAGCTTCTATCATCTTTCAGCCTTTGATGTTGCCTTGCTTTCTCCTGTGTAGATTTTCTGCAAATGACGAATTGCCCTCAAGGGCTGATGTCTGCTCAAGCCTCATCTCTTTAACAATGTACTCAATTCTCTCATTTCTGACCCTAAGAAGAATGGTTCCTCTTCCTTCTGTCCTTCCTTCTCCCAGCCTCAGCTTGGAAAAAACAATAGTACCATGATCTGTCTACCATAGAAAACTAAAAAAAAAAAAAAAATCCAGTGGAACTCATGAAAATTGTGAAGTGAAACTGGTTTAATGGCATCAACCAGGTCATCTTCACTTTGAACAAGAACACCTGCGCAGACAGACAGAGATGAAATTTAACTAATTCCCTTTGCACTTATACTTCCAGGTAATCTAGATGACCTCCACAGGCCTTTGAAAAACTCTCACCATGTCATGGTCATTTCTCAGCAGTCTCTGGTGCCTTGCTCTTGTATGTCTTTCCTTCTTCTGCCTGTACTTCTGGGCAGGGTTAATCTCTTTTCTCCTGCTGTATGAAACCAAGAAGAACCAGACCTCTACACCTGTTGGACTCCGGCAGCATCAGAATGAACAAGGTCTCTGGCAGGTGTGCCTCAGAGTAAGGGCTAAGGTGGGTGGCAGCACCCCATCCAAGCCACACTGAAAAGGGAACAGCCATCAATTTTCTGGGAGATGAGACTGTCTGGAGCAAATCTGCTGCTGCAAGTCAGATGCAAATCAGTATTTCCTCATACTTGGAATACTTGGCACAGTGATTATGAAAATAAATGACAATCAACTCTTTTTCCAAAGAAGTGGGTACAAAGATAATTTTGATGCAAATTCTTTTCAGAAACCAATTTTCCCCATGAGAATGCTGGCATTTAAATGCATTTTAAGAGCTAAGAAAACACTTAATTTATTCTTTGTTTCAAGACAGGAACACTGTGTTTCAGATTTGTCTCAAAAACTTCCTGAGCAAGTGGGTTTGCCTTGTTAACCTCACTCTTAGTTGTGGTCAGCTTCTGCTAGGTGCCAATAGTGCTTTGAGCCTATTGATTGTTTTTCAGGATAGGAAAGAGATTAATGTTTTGAATATACATCAGAACTTACCTTCACTGTTCAAAAAGGACACATAACTGAAACAGAGATAAGGCTATTGTTTTAAAATAAAAGAAGCAGAAAATTATTTTTATTTTCTTTTTCATGAGGACACTGAACTACTCATTCTGGTTCACTAAGTCAAAATTTTTGCTACCCCTCTTGGGTTTTGCTATCTTGAGCAAATGATTTTGCACCATTCATTGAAATGGTGTAAAACTGAAGGAACTGAATCTTCACTGATCAGTGTTGTCAGCATCTAGATGGCTAACCAAGGGAATCTGTTACATTCAACATTGAAGTGATTTCCAGTGGGTCCATTACAACTTCTCAGTTGAGGCGGTGGTAATTTAGCCTTAGGACAAACAGGGCCTGGGCAGACTGCCCACTGGAATTTTTCCAAGCCTCTAAAAGGACAATTGAACATAAAGGCATCATCTCTAGCTCAATGAATCTGTCAACTGGAAATCATTGCTGATAAGAGAAGTACTGTAAGGAACAATTGCTATACATTTGCTCTGTTTTTATCTTCTTCCCTAGGTGTCAGCCTTTGGCCATTCCCAAAGACAGGATCTAGGTGAAACTTTGGTTTCACCCAAAAAGACATTTCTGGCACTGTGACGTGAGTTGCCACTACAGAGAGAAGCTACACTGGTCAAACAGTTTCAGTAGAAAGCTCACATAAGGGGAAGGGGTCAAAATCTCATCCCATCCACATCATCCATGAAAAGGATCTACATGGACTTCCACCAAAGATAACTGGACCCAAACTTTATCTTTCTGACCCATAAAAGAGCATGAACAAGGGCTGCTCCAGTCAAACACTCCCTGCATCATGCAGAGAGGGCAGCTATCCTTCCTCCCAAACTAGAGCTGAGGAAAGCTAAGGAAGATGCTATGTTTTTAGTCAAGTACTGTTCAGAATGAAGTCTTAATCCTGAGTACATCCATAAAGCAACTAGACAAATCTATCCAGCTTCCAGTTATCTACTACACATGACCCAGCATTATCCAGGCTGCACTTAAGCAACTTGTGTAAATAAGCAGAAAGCCATGAGAATGCTTCTTTCCTTGCAGCCCATTGGTGTGCAGCATCCTAGTAACACATGTCACTGCAGACACACTTATGTACCCCTGCTGCTCTGTCACAGCCTCACAGAGAATTGATTCAGGTTCAACATCTGAGACACTTGTCCCTGAGGCACTGTGGGGTTTGGGTCCCTGCTGTCCAAAAGGCTTCCTGCTACAGCAGTGCAATGATTGCAGCTGACAAGTTAACTCCACGTCAAGGCAGCAGTGGTTTGGGTGCCAGAGAGACTCCTCCCTGAGAGCTCGCACAAGCCAAAGATTGCCAAGAGGTGTATGGAGCCCAGCATTGCAAACCTCCACACAGGAATCAAGCTGACCAGCTTCTGGCCCATGGGGACACAAGTCAAGGCCAGGTTGGACCGGGCTTCGAGCAGCTTGGTCTAGTGGAAGGTGTCTCTGCCTATGGCATGGGAGCTGGAACTGGCTGATCTTTAAGGACCCTTCCAATCCAAATAGTATCATAACTTCCAACCCAACTGTTATCAGTCTGTAACAGTGGTGCCTGCTGGGACTGGGGCAGCAACATGAGGCAAACATTCTTCTCTCTCCCATTCATTAGTTTCCCAGTAATCCCAAAGAACATCACTAGCATCTCCCAGGGGAACAATGATTCTCATATTTGGTACAATGATTCTGTTCTTTGATGTGTCTTAGGTGATGATATTCTGGCTTAATTAGATTGTGCTGGTACCAGTGAATCTGGGATCACTGAGATTTCTGAGTCTGAGGTGCTATGGCCTGAGGAGCTCTCATGCTGATCCAAGATTTCATCTGCAAAACAAGGAGGAGATAATACACATTTCAAACACACCAATCCAAAGGACTTGGTGGAATTCCTTCAGTTCTAGTTCACAGACAATACCTTAAGCCCCATCTTCTGGTGAATTACTAAAGTGCAGGGAGAGACAACACTCCGAGGCAAGTTAAAGAAAGAATTTTCAAGACAGCACTATTAAAATAGAAAAGTGCCTGACTCTTCAGAAGAATCCACTGATCTTCAACAAAGTGTCGAAAAAATAGTTTTAAAAGGCATCACAGTGTTTTTTAAAAGGCATCAAGTAGTTTTATCATGTTGGATTCCATTTTCTTCATTTGATATAAACTGTCATGCTATAAAATAAACTATATGTTTTAAGCAGTCTCCTCACTCTTCTCAGTAGTGGCAGTGAGCACACACAAATCAAAACGAGTCTGATCATAACCACAGGCTGAATTATGGGATGACTCTAGGAAGTTGTAAGAGAACAGGAAGAAACAGGGCAAAGGCCCAAGAAGATGCTTTTCAGTTGAAAAGCACCCTCTGAAAAGAGACTTCTCACTAACTTGTGCTTACCAAGATGACAAAGCATCCATTTCTGAAATCTCTTTAAGTTACTGAAGAACCTGAGGCACAAGTTTTAAAATGTTACCTAGAGATAACACATCAAGCCAAAATCACATCCATATCTTCTTTCCCATCTAAACTACAGCAACTACTGTTAGCCACAGTGAAGTGTCTCTGAAGTAAGGCAAGCTACAGAAACACAATCTCTAATTTATATGTGGCCATAAAGAAAGATGGAAGAGAGTTCCAGCTCCTTTTGGCAGAATTTTTCAAAGTCTTTAATACCAGCAGCTCAAACTTAACAAGACACTGTTCTAGTCCTGATGGAACTAGAGATGAGAAATGCTCCCAAATAACCCCAATGAAAGAGGTTGGAAGGAAGAGGCAGATAGAAAGACAGCAAGATTCTGTTCTCTTACTGTAAAGTCACCTAACAATGTAGTTTCAGAAATTTTAAAGTCACTCACCAATACCAAGAATAAGGATTACAAGAATATGGTAACACTTTCATCTATTAGTCCTATTGGAGAGCAACTGAAAATTCCTCTCTTAAAGAGAAATGCTCTAATGATCTATAATAGTCAAGTCTACTTTCCATGTGGAATGAAGCACAAAGATCTGCCAGCACAAATGGAAACAGCTGGCCACCATATCTTGCTTAGGAAGACTATGGTTTGGATCATTACATGTTACTTCTGTCCATAATCTGACTTTCAAAGTTCCACATCCACTGCTGTCAAGAGAAGATGCTGTGAAACAGAACATAAAATGTATTGCGCCCTGTGCTACCCTCACACAGCAAAAGAAAACATCAAATGAAACACAGTTCTCTTCACACAGGGTGACTGCCATCTCTCAGCCCAAGAACTACTCCCCTTTTTCTGGGAGAAGACAGCAGGTAGTGATGATCAGGTGAGTGTCTATGTATGGCCAGTAAATTACTTTTCTCTTAGATACAGCTGAACACAAAGTACACTATTTAGAATATTTATAACAGGACAAGGGCTGTGAAAGATGGGTGACCTGGTTTTCTTCTCACTTTTGTGGGGAAACTAAACACAAATCCAGGGGATACAATCATGGCAGAGGAAATAAAATTAAGGCTTGCAGGTCTACAAGACTTCACTGTTTAAAAAGAAAATACAATTAAATAATCATGTGGCACACATCCTCCTTCACACATGCTTCCTCAGTCTGTCACCTCACCTCTACTCAAAAGAAATTAAGCTAGACCCAGCTACACGAGCTTACAAGGTTACACAAGGGCTTACCTGCCCTGATGCAGAGGTCTGCTCAGGAGGATGAACTGTATCAAAATCATTCCAGCATAGGTTCAAGTACTTTCTCAAAGTTCAGAGCTCTTGCTTATGAATCCCTCAAAGCAAAGTCTGTTCCTTGCACAATAAAACTGTGGTGCCACAGGGGGGAGCTTGGAGCTTGTGCTGTTGCTAAAGCTCATCACTTCCAGATCAAAAGAAAAGGACAGCTCAGCAGCATTAACAACTGCAGCGACTGGAAACGCTGTTCTGGAAAGGCTGGTTAAAAATCATGACACATGCATACATACTGCACAAACACTTTATTAAAGATGTTCCTTTTCAACATGATCTTAGGAGACACTCATTGACTTTGTCTTGAAAAAGCAGACTGACCCATAACTTATAGCAGAACAGACCATATTTTCCCCCAAATGCACTTGTGAAAATATCTGTTGATTTTCTTTGAACACTTGCAAGAGAGGGAAGCCATTACATTACTAATACCTTTATCTTCCTCCCCACCAAAGGAAGCAAGATGTCCCAGCACAGCACTAAGAAATACCTACCTTTTTTTTACACATTATTTTCTAATTGGTGCTACGTTTTACTGCATGTTTATTCATTTTCTTGTGGTGGTACAAAGTGTGAGCAGGAAGATACGTGATTTTAAAAACTTGCAGAGTAGCTATTCAAATCCATAATAAAAACATATTCTCATGTAAAGACTTTTAATTAGGTAAGAAATGTGCTTCCTTTGGACAGCAGGCTTGGTTCACAGCGATATCTGTGCAATTAATTCTTATTTATTAAAAAAGCATCTATGAATCAGTAAATGGAGCTATTGACTCTGTTGCAAACCACTATGTCAGTCTGCTTTGGTACCTCTGAAGTGTTTGTTTCTGTGAGCACCGAATCCCAGATACTATCCCTAGTGTGCAGCTCCCAGTACGCTGGCTCTGTACATACACACCCCAAAGGCACACCAGGCAACACTGACAGTGCACCTGGTGCCTCCATCCAGGGCTCTGCAGAGCCTGAGCAGCACTGGCACTGGTGTCAGACCACTGGGACTTCTGCAAAATGATCCCTTTTTCTAGTAGATTTACATTAAGATTCTTGTTGGAATCTGGGAAAAAAGGCCCTACCCTGTATTTCCCGTTTCTCAGGAGACTGCCAGAGTCATTGTGATTTTCTGTTGCTGGGACTGCTGTCACATTCTGCTAAGACTACAGGAATCCTAAATAAATGAACACAAATCTCCCTCTGATTTCCATCTAAAAAGTTTCTAACTAGGTCTGCTGCTAAGTACTTGCTCTTTGGAGACTCATGTTCCCAGCAGTTTGGAAATGAGAACACTCAGGAGCAGACAATATTCAAATAAAAAGGTAAAGCCTTCCCAGCAACAGGAGGTGGGAGAAAGCTGAATTTCCCAACATAAGCACTGGCCTCAGTAGTGTGTGCTTCTGTAAGAGCTGTTTTCTGTTCCACCAAAAAGGCAGCTTTTGACTGCACAGGGCACAGCGAGGTGAGCAATAACTGGCTGTTCTGTGACTCAGAACAGATTTCAGGTGCAGCAGGAGTGATGAGGTCAGAACAAGGACAAACAATCAATTCCCATGCAAAGAAGCTTTACCTTAATTCCCAAACTACTTATGTCCCCCATTTTTTTTTCTAACAGCATGCGGAGCACCTCACTTTCACATTTTGTATCCTTTTTGCAAGACAATTATTCTACTTCATTATGATTATTATTTTGTGCTGATTGTCACAAAAAAGTAAGTATACACTTAACAAAAGTTTGCATTTAGGAACTCAATATTCGTTTCACTTATGCAGCTTCACATTTCACATTCACTTCATATTTCACATAAATGTCCTTTCTAAATATGCATCTTCTCTACATAGATATGCATGGAAATGTTCAGATGCATTCCATGAGAATACCAAAAACATTTCAATCCCACTAGTTGAAAAGAAATCAGCTGCAGTGTCACAGCTATAGTGCAGGACACTGCCACTGGACTGATTCACAGAGAAGGAAAGGATTTTATCTTATTCCCTGCCTTTGACATCATCCAACAGGATCTGCACTCCTGTGGAATGAGATGATGGTGATAGTGAAATGGATGGGCCCCCTTTCCATTCAGAATCACATGCACTAGAATACAGTGAATAACTGCTTTTTATGAGACTGCCTAGTCCTAAACTGGCCACCTTTCAAGGAAAACAGATGATGCTTACTTAGAATACTATAATGTTTTTAATAGGACACACCCTTTTCAGAGTTGGTCTCCAGCTCCAAGGCAGGATATACCTTTTATCAATTAAAGTAGGGCACCTCTCTTGAGTGTGTAACTATTGGCTTGTTGCACATCAGGTAATTAATCTGATTTTGTGGACAATGCTGTGAGTAGGCTGCCAGGGAACCTGTCCTGGAAGAGATGGGGAAAATGAAAGGCACACAACCACACTGCCCCAGAAGCAACCTCCTATGGCAGAGTACACATTTTGATGTGGATCACTCAGCTTTTGAGCATGGTGCACACTGAGGGGCTGTGTGCTTATTTTTTACCCAGTCTACCTCACAGATATTATTTAGAGGATTTCAAAACGATTAACAGTCCAAATACTTACTGTGAGTACATGGTCACAACATGACCTGTAATACTGTAGGCACCTCTGAAAGGACAGACAAGCAAACAGAATTTATTCCCTTCCTGTAGTGCACATGATGTAGCATGTTCTTGGGCTTATGTGTTACAGCTGGACTTGTCTAAACAGGCTTGTTGCCTTCTAAAGAAGGGATCCTGCTTCCCAGCATAGAATACTTCTGCTTCAGGCCACTGTCTTCACTTCTTTCCAGATCATGCTCTGGTACTCATCACATAATGAGTTGGTCCAAGTCACTAATCTGCTGTAAAACTATTTCTCTTTTTTTATTGCTGGATTTGTTTTCTGCCAGATTAGTGACCTGAATTGACTCACGGTACAGTAAAATGGAACCAGAGAAGGGGAAAGGGGGGAGCAGGAGCTGGGAGTGCAGAGGTGTGTGTAGGTTGGTGAGAGCAGGATCTCCTCTTTAAGTAGCAGTAAAAGTAATAGCAGATGTAATAGCACCTTTATAAAGAGCCAAGCAGGGAATTTACTTTTAGATGCTATGCTGCTGCACGATAGTCCTGGAGACACAGTGGACTGGTCCTGGGGACAAGATTTGTACCTCAGGGCATTGTGTTCTGCCTCCACGTTGTGCTAGGTCTCAAAGGTTTGTGCTGTCATCGAGTGGTTGAGAGTGTTATGTTGTTTTGGTGAGCTTACTCCCAGACTGTATGTCAATCCAGAATTGATTCAAGGCTGGTTTTAAGCCATCCATACAGCAGTTATTGACAGAAGAAAGCACTATAGCACACATTGCACTTATTATTCTGACACTTTAGGAGGGATGTAAATGGTACATCAGTCTCATGCAAGCCTGTGCTGCCTGAAATTTAACTATTTACTTGCTACTCTAAGTACTCTTTGCACTTCAGTAAGAAAACATACTACTAAAAGTAGGCTTTTATCACTCTCTTTAGCCATAAAATAAACTAAATCCTAATTTCCTTGTTCTTTACACTGGCTTCTGCCTCCTAATATCCTGTGCCTGTAATGAAGGTTCAAACAAAAAATGGCTTTTCACAATTACTTAGACAGGTCGCAGACATCACTTTCAACTTAAATAAAAACCAAATGAAATATAGCACTTCTGGCACACAGCAGCTCAAGCAGTAGTCAGTCTCAATACTATATATTTTAAAATGTTACATATTCAAATAATAGTTTAAAATGTCAGGACATGTTCACTGGCAGACTGGAGGAGCCTCAGAGCCTTGTAGCTGAGCCCAAAGGGAAAGCCTTGTTATGCTCCCAGCTTTTCCTAGTATTGAGTAGCTCTTTCACCCAAGGACAGTTCACCTGTGAAACTGATCATAAGTTACTTAGTTATTGCAAGGAATTTTACCATTTACATTAAATAAAACTGTTATGACATCTGTTGCACTGTGAGACTAATGGAAGCTTTGAAATTTGAAGGAAACAGAAATACTTGAAAGCACTATTAGTCCATAATTTTTGAAGTTTTAATTAAGTTCCAGAAGAATAAAAAGAGAGTAACAGAGAGGATTGAAGAAAAGAGGGTGGAAAAGATGGGAAGAAAAAGGAAGGAAAATGGAAACAGAAACAGAAGGAAAGCACTGCTTGATAGGTAGCTAGCAGGCAACTTGCAAACAGAGATTGTAAAAAATGAATAGGCATTCATCTATTACTCCAGTTCAGTGAGATACTAAACTCCTCAAGGTCAGCTCAGAACCCAACCTGAATTTTGCTGAATCTATAAATTCTTCAGATCAGGGATCTTTACTTCCCTCCATTTTAACATACCCCAATAACATTAATTATTATGCCTCTGGTACATTTCGTAAGCATTTGAGGTAATGAATCTATTACACAAAACACTGTACTATTCTCCTGCTGGAAGGCAACCCCCACTCTGACTTCTAGAGAATGCAACTCATAGTTAGGAATTTCGGTAATTTAAACTTCCTCCCACCAGTGCATGCAAATGAGTGCAAGTACTGACAAGAGCTGCATTCTGACAGCCCTCATATCCCTGAACACACTCCTGCAGCCCTTTTGGGGAGCTCACTTACCTCATAGCTCTCCACCTCATGAGACTGCACAGCGAACAGATCTTTTACCTATTGCTTTCAGATTAAAAAAAAACAAAAATAAAAAATCTTAAGGACAAGTATGTGAGAAATGAGATAAACTAGGTGATGGTGAAGAGAGGTAGTAGAAATTAAGATGTCAGTTTTTATGCCTTCTTCTGTTTCTGACTTCTGTGGATAGTACAAATGCCACTAGCTCTGTTTTTCGTGATCTCTAAAACAGCAGGAACTGCTGATGACAACTGTGTTTAGGGATTAAATATTTGAGGGTTTCATGGAAGTGTGTGAAACGTACTTCACAATATACGACTCTCTTAAGCCACATTTTCCAATGTCTTGTTCCTTGTGTCAGATGTTCATATCAGTGTCTCATGAATGTGAACTGCATACAAAATAAGAAGTTTCTGTGGGTTTTATGATTTATGTTCGTTATCAACCAATAGGGGGTCATACAACAATACAAAATCAGGCTGAAGATTGCTTCAACAGGACAGCTAATTTATGGCAGCATTAAAACCTCCCTAGACCAGGTGTTCAATATATTTGCCACGCTTACCATTTTTTGCTAAAAGGTAAGGCAACCTTTCTTGTTGCAAATAAAACACTTGTTATCTTCAAATCCACTGAGGACCTGGTGGTCCAGCTTGTTTTCTTCGTCTTTGCCTGACACTTTCATGGCTTTGACTGCCACTACTAAGTCTCCCTCTGCTTTCTCTTCTTTGGCATGATGACCTCTAGCTCTCGCAAACTTTATCTTGTGCTTTCTTCCTTTCCGATGACTCTTTTTGCTCCCTCCTGGAGCACTCTGCCTGCTTTTGCTTTCCAGAACCCTTTCCCGCAGTGTGGTGCTGAAGGCTCAGCCCGGTATTGCTCCGGACCCTCTCCACGCAGAGCAGGTGACAACAGCAGGCGCCTCACGACATACGCCGGCCATTTCACAAGCAGCTACGATTATTAACTCTATCTATTACGGGCTCCTCTCGCAGTGCTTTCAAAGGCTGCAATCGCCTATTAAGCGTAGGCGCAGCTCCGTACTCCTGCCTTATTCCGCAAGGCCGAACCCGGGATCTCCTGGCGGCGACGCTACCCGGCCAGAGGCAGGGACAGTGACAGGGGCAGGGCCCGGGCAGGGCCGGCCCCCTCCCGCCACCTCCCCCGCTTCCTCCCGGCCCCGCCTGTTATGTTTCACTTGCTTTTAATTCCCGGGTCGCAAGATGGAGGCGGCGTTGGGATGTCGGGAGCTGCGGCTGCTGCCGCTATCGCTGCTGCCGCTGTCGCTGCTGCTGCCTCCTCTGGCCGCCGCTCTGCTGGGTCCGGCCGCGCCGCTGGGACAGGTACCGCCGGGGCCAGCCCGATTATCTCTACCCTGCCACTGCCACTTTCCCTGTCCCTACCCCTGTCCCTGTTCCTCTTCCTGCCCCTGGCCCGCTCCCTCACGGGGTGAGCTGGACCCTGCTGCGGGGCGAAAGGGTTTCTTTCCCCTCTCCCTTTGCTGGTTCGTCTGTATAGGATTCGATGTGCCGTATCTGACAGGTCTGAGGGGGGAGATGGTTACTTCTGTGCAACGTAGGTGTGTGTTTATCTTGTGTTTTCAGGCTTGTCCGCCTGCATCTCCATGGTTCAGTGCCGTAGACGTACGCACTGCATTAGGTCCGCACTTGTGCCTAGCCTGCTCGTGAATCGAACTGAGGAAAGGGTTTTGATGTATTGGTGTATATCTGTAAATACACAGGGCATTGCGTTGCCTGTTTTTCTGTTCCAGTATCTATGCTGTATCTTGGTGACATCAGTTTTAAATTTAGTGGCTTTTTAAAAGAGTGGAAGGAATATTTTGGGTACTGCTTAGAACTTTCCAGTGGGAATAAAAAGGTTTGCCACAGAACCAGGTGAGTTCTGACCTGTAGAATTACAGAAGAACTGGGTACTTCTGCCTGAGCTTGAATCATGATCAGGTATATCCTCTGAAATTGTTGTAATTGTGAATCCAGAGTGTAAGATCACGGAGGGAAGAGTTGTGAGGAGTTTGTAGTCAACTTGTGTAGCCAAAGTGAAGTTAACTGTTACCTGACCAAATTTATTATGTCTTTTTTCCCTCCAAAGCTATTTATTTATTAGTGTAATTTAAGTAAAACATTTCCAAGAAAGCCTGACAGAGGGTCTGCACTGACACATGCAGTGTTGCAAAGCAGGATTCATTCCTGGCCTTACTTCCTGGTTTCTGCTTTTCTTCATGAACTTTTGAAGAGAGACCTCCTTAGCTCTGATTTCAAAATGGGGATCCAGATCTTCAGACACCTATAAAAGTGCCTGAATGCCTGAAGTGAGGTGTGCCCAAGAGAGCAGAGGGAGCTCAATCCTTGTGTGCTTTGCTTATCCCTCTGAGAAGGGGAGTGCTGAATTTGCTGAAAGGGTTATTAAGTGACAGTGTAATACAGACTTGTGCTCTTGCTCAACTTCTACCCAAAAACTGTCACATTTCCACACTGAAACTACAGCTTGGTAGCATTAAAGTTCTCTGTTACTGCTGGCAGTTTTAAAGGACATTGAGGCACATTTGTGTCTGCTGTCTTTGGATGTGAAAGCATGAGCAGGGCACAAGGGTGCCGGGGAAGTCCCAGATAAGGCAGCTTGGGGTCAGAGATAGAGCAGGTATGTTCTGGAATGTGAGTAGGGCTTGACTTAGGAACTGTGATGCCTTATGAGCACAGCCGTGCTGTTTGTGGGGTTGAGTTTATCCATTTGTGCTGTACTGCTCAGGTGGTCTTGTGAGCTCATGATTCACTAGTTTGGAAGTGTCTGCCCTCTTTTAGTTTTATATGGGTCTGGAGGCTTGTGTATATGCAGAAAATTTCCTCTAAGAGTCAAAAAGGGACATACAAATGTTTACCTCAGTGTTTTTTTTCCTTTTAAATGTTAAACTTAGCAAAATAAAAACTTGTGTTTTCTCCTGCACTATTTAGTTTTATACATACAGGACCAGTTTTGATGCAAAAGGAACAGTGTGTCTTGAGAAAGTTTTGAGTAGAAGAATCAATGTTTTTTTGGCACTGAGCTGTTTTTTGGTGGGCTGTTAGGAACAGAAATGCCTAGGCAGTGGCAGAGTGGGAATGCCATGCTGTCAAGTTGCTTTCAGAAGCCATGAGCTCAGTGGCAGTGGGTGATGGGGTCAGAATAACTGTGTTTCCTCAGGATAGCTTGGGACTGCAGAGTGGTTGGGAGTAGGCAGGATCAATGTATTCAGCTTTGCTTTGGCTGGACTGTACTCTACAACTCTGTGAGCTCACTGCCTGCACTCTAGTAACAGCTTCACATTTTGTTAACTCTTCCATGTGGGGATTAAAGCTGATGTTAAGGTTTCCCTCCTTGCTGGTGGCAATCGTGTTACAGAAACCATAGGGGAAAAACCTTGAGACACTGGAATAGCATTTTGTAAGGCTGAAATGCTTTTGTTCATCTTTGGAATGTGAACGCCTCAACTGTTGTGCAATATTTGTAATTTCTTTAAAAAGCTGTTTTGAAATCTAGACTCTATTTTTTTTTTTTAACATTAGCATGTCTGTTGTGGTTTTTATTTTTCCTAAAAAAATTTGGATATGCAAAACTGGACCAAAAATGGATTGATTTTAGACAGAATTGGGGGTTTGTTGTTGTTGGTTTGGGCTTTTTTTTTTTTTTCTTTAAAAAAAATCAAGGGAATGATGCAATAAGACAACTGACTTTCACGTTAAAGTAATGTTTCTGGTGCAAGGTCAGGAATAAGGTTTTGTGCTTTAGAATATTTTTTTTAATGTGATGATAGGAACTGGCTAAAAGCATTACTACCACCATATTATTTGCTTATTCTGTTTACCTCTTGATAATTTAGGCTAGCAGAGTTCTTTCTAAATAACATACTTGCCTACCAGACTTTTTTTTTTTTTTTTTTTTTTTTTTTTTTTTTTTTTTTTTTTTTTTTTTTTTTTTTTTAGCTCAATTCAGTTGCCTGGAAAAAAAATGTTTTTATATTATTTGTTGTCTGCAAGAAACCTCTATTTGAATGGGTTGTTTCACAACAGCGGGAAATAATCTTCACTACATCAGCCATTTGATGCAGTCAGTACAATGTATTTTAATCAAAGAAGAAACTTGTTAATAGCGACGTGCTGGAATGTTTCTTCCATTGCTTTATGCCAGTTTTTCTATCAGTGGCCCGGCATGTGTGAATTTTAGGCCTGAAAGAGCTGACATCATCTTCCCATGTATATTTGATTAAATTAAAGCAGTATGATGCAATCTTGTCTCTGTGATGGGAGACTGATATTCACCTTTAAAACTCATGATAAAATATCATAGTATGAGTTGGTTTGATAGGGAGGGTACAAAGGCAGTTAATTCTAGTACCACACATAGGGGAAAGAGAAGGATAAGCCACGTTATAATAAGAGTCATTGTAAAACAAAGGAGGAATGAAAGTAAGTGTGCTTGTTCAGAAAAGCAAAAGCATCATGTTAGATTATTATTATATTAAGAAAGAGCTCAGCTTTAGCTAATTGAGAAAATACTGGATGTAGTTATCTTACCCTAAATACTGTCATGCAGTTTAATAATGCCAAATCTTAATGGAGAAAAATTTGTACTAAAATTTTCTGAAATATGAGGGACAGATTATCGTCCTGCATACTTGCGAAATTCTAACTTGTCATGTCAAACTTTTGCCATGGTTACTTGTCAATTCAGTCATGCCTGATTGCAGTTAAGACTCTACAACATAGTTCTGTTTTGATTCTTATAAAAAAAATATGTGAAGCATGGATCATGGAGCCCTGGATTGCGATATATAATTACACTATTTGGAGCCACTTGTCCATGTGAGTACCAGGACTCAAGTGGCATGAGGTCGTGTGGTAGTTTTGTTTATCTATTCAGACACTACTTTTCCCATAATCTCGTCTCAAATTTAGAAACAGGTTGTTAGTTTTGTCTGTTTTTGACCTGTTTGGCAACCTGCATTGGACTTTACATTTTTCAGTCACAAACAGGATATCAGCAGTGCCTGTGTAATGGCTGTGAGGAGACTGTCTGCCTTTGGAGTCTCTGTACAGCTGGCCATCTTGTAAGGCATTGTGCCATCTGTTCCTGGGGCTGCCCACTTGGCTTCCCACAGGCCTTGTAGTGCAGAAAGAGCCTTGTTTGGAGAGCCTCAATAGAGAACAGCTGTGCTTTAAGTGGGCCGGCTGCTAGCAGCACAGTCTTGATGGGCTTTGTATGACTGATGCAGCTGTGTAGGACTCAACAGTTACCCCTGTACTGGGAGAAACTGTACAGTGCACCCCATCAGGTATTCACTGCCTGTGGATGAAGTTTTTCCATGATTCTTTAATCAGATAATCAGATCTGTTTGAAGTTCCTGCATGATTGGACCCATCAGCTTTTTCTTTTGCAGCATTTTTCTTTAAAAAAAATTGTCTTAGGTGAACTTTTCTCTGTAGATTTGTGTGGTGTTAGTCATTGAGAATTAATGAATATTCCCTTTTAACTTACACTAGATGCTTTATATTCTTTGCTGACATCTTTTCCCCTTCATGTTCTTGTGCTGCTACTGCGATTATACTGCCCCAGTTAACAGTCCTGGGTTCTGTTGCAGCACACAGTGAAAGAGAAAAGGATTAGAAAATGATCACTACCTGCTTTACCTCTGCTGATCCAAGCTCACAGAAATTAGTTTACTGTACCTATGCCATCACATTGTTAGTGCTGCTGCCTAGCTGTCCTAGAAAAGAATGACTTATATTTCTTTGCAGGTTCTGTGGCCATTACCACTGTAAATGTCACTGCTGGAGAACTGAAACAGAGATGAGAAATCATAGGAAATGTCTTGGGAGAGATATTTAGATCCTGTAAAAGCATTAAGAATGATAGGGCCATTTTTAGTGCAGATTGGAGTTTTGTGTGAAGGCATTTACCAACGTAGGAGGGGACAAGGGGCTGGAAGTATGGAATGAGGTCAGTGGTAAGCTGAAAGCGCACCGCAGTTCTTAGGGACTTGAATTGCTTTTTGGGACTGTCCTTTCATTCTGGCTCTGTCAAAGCACTGCTTCTTAAAATATTCCAGTGAATTCAGAGCCTTTTAAATTACAGGCCTGTCTGCAACTTGCATGATACTGCATTGTAAGTTACACAATCAAGCTTTATACTCATAGTTGAGGCTTCTCCAGAATTTGATAGTGCAATAGTATGAACTACTGCAGAATTCCTGTATTCTGCTCTCAGTGGCTTTGTTACTGCAGGATTGGCTTGCTATGCTTTTACAAAATAAGGGATGTGGGGTTACGTACCTTTCTTAGTACTGAAGTACACAACCGCAAGACATATCTACAAAGCACTATAAAACACTTTCTTCCCTTCCACCCTCAGGTTGTGAAGTTTATTATGGTAACATAAAAAAAAAAACTCCTCTGCTGAAATTAAAGGATGTTTTGTAAGCGTGTGAGTCTTCAGCCCCAGGACTGGAAAGATGAGGATTTGAATTATCACTGGAGCACTTTCTAGCAGTGGCTTGTCAGACTAGGCATTTCATCCTGAAAGAGACTGGTACAAGAGCTGTTGGCCTGCAACATCTGTTTCCCTCCCCTTTAGGAGGCATAAACAACGTATGGCTCTTGAGCACTTATCAACATGCAGATATTGTAGGGGTACCAATCAGGCTTGTGATAACAGGGGCAGTGCCATGCATCACTTCTTCCCTGCTGTGGGTGAAAGTGGATTAGCTGGGATGGTGCTGTGCTCTCCTGCCCAGCTTTTCATTGCATTGGGCATGTATCTTGTTGTTTTTGCCATCCTGTAGATTTTGTTATGGGGTATGTGTAGGGTCAGGAAGATTGGCCACAGCAGGACCTATTGAGTTTTGAGTGTGACACTGCAGGAGACACCAGTGGGAAGCTATGGGAAGACAGCAGTGTGGAACTCACCTTCAAGGAGGGGTTAAGACTGAGCTGGAGCACTGCTATTTTCCATGGGAAGATAGGAAGAATAATGAACAACCTGTCATAAATTGCAAAATGAGAGCATATGGCAACTGAGTAAAATGGATGTACAGGATATGGGAAGATATCAGTAGAATTTCTTGGATCTGGATGTGAACAGACTAATCTCAGGAATGGCAACAGTATGAGTTCTCTGCTGTGTGTGAACACAAAATTGCAAGGGTCATGATACAACTGCTGTAGGGAGATACTCATCATTGCTCTGAGTTACTGAGGAGCTTTATGAAGCTGTACCATTAAGGAGGTGCATCACCATCACTGAGATGGCGCTGAGGACAGACATCTCCTGAGGAGATGCTTCAAGGACAGACAGATGATGCAGCAGAGGCAGTCTGACAATCTGTGTCCATCAGAACAAAGAGCCCAGCTCATTCTTCCCGTCTGTGTTCTTGGAGCTCTTGTACTTGTCCAGCTCTTCCTTGCTTATTCATCTGACTGGGAAATGGTCTGGCAGAAAAGGGAAAGTTTTTGTGCCAATTTAATGAGCTAAATTACCTCACTGACTTGGGAAGGATGATGTGCAGGAGAGATCTGCACTCTCTCTTTCAGTGGCAGAGGCAGCAAGTGGTTAAACTGTCTTATTCGTCTGCACCTTACGATCTGATTTTTTGAACCTTTGACAGCACAGAAGTGATCTACTGAAATATTTTATTTCTTAAACATGTAACATGCTCTTCAAGTGCAAGTTTTAAGTATGTTCCTGAATTCATAACAGTGCTTGTGGATACTCTGTGAACAGAGCTGACAGCTGTTTTGAAGGAAGTGAATCATTGTATGTATAGCTAACTTTGTACATTTAACACTCAATTGTTGAGCATATCTAACTTCCTTCATGCCTTTCAAATAAAGCATTTGATTAAAAAAAAAGAAAAGGAGGGGATTTTCCTATTTTTCATCAGTCATTTTCTTGTAATCTCGGTGAGTCCCTTTGTAGATGTCGAAAAAAGATTGTGAAATACTTTCTGTGTAAAAAAACCCTCAGATGTAATTTGTGGCTTTAAACATGAAGGACTGTTAAGACTGCCTGGAAAATCCATCTTTTGTGCCCTTTGAATTCCCAGAAAACAGAAAAACCTAGGAAGTGATGCCACAAAGTTTTGGTAATTTGTTAAAAGACTTACAGTTGTGAATGCTAAGAGCTAAAAGATCTAAAAGTTTGGTGGATTTTTATTTTATTATTAATATACACAATTCTTCAAATATGAGAAGAAAATAAGTGGTTTGAGGAAATTACAGGAAGACAGGATAGAATGTATCTTATGTTTATACTGTTAATCCAGTTTATATTTTCAGTTACAGACTTCACTTGTCTGACTAATTTGGTAATTTTCATATCCTTTGAATAGCTAGGATTTAAGTTTTGAAGAAAAGTCAATATAAAAACCTGTTTCATAGAAGAGGCATTGAGGAAGAGATTTCTCTTTGGTTTGGTGGCCAGATAGTTTTACTACTGATAAGTCAAATGAGTCTGAAGTATTTCTAAGTCACTTTGAACCAAAAGGTTATCTGTGTTAGGTTTTAAACCATTCTTCTCATGATGCCAGATTCCAGCTGAATTGGACTTGGAGGTGGTTTTTCAGTTTTTGACTGTTCTGGCTACTTGAGTATGCTTATTAACACCCATTATTTCAATGATTTTTTGACATTATAGTCACGCTTCTGAAGTTTTCTGCTCATGAACTGGGACTCTATTATGTTAGGTATTGTATATTTCACGTATTTTCTGGCTGAAAATCTAGTGTTGTGTAAAAATACTAAATGAAAAGTCTTTTAGTGTATTTACATTTTATTTATTTTAAATTCTCAGCATGTTCAATTTTTTATTGAGACATGACTCACTTTTTAACTGTTGGTTGTGAAACAATGACTTAACTACAGAGCTAAAGAAGATGCTGAAGGTATGAGACATTTTCCAGAGGAAGATTTTCCAGAGGTTGGGCAAGACCTCTAAGATCAAGTCCAGCTTTTGTCTGACCACCACCCAGTTAACTTGACCATAACACTATGTCCAGGTGTTAATGAAATTTAGTTATACAAATATGGAGCTTAACATTATTTTTGAAGAGTTGTGTGAGGAAAGCAGTGTGGCAATCATTACTTTTCTCTATGTGCAAGCAAGATTTGATTTTTGTGTGTAGTTTTTTTCAGGGACAGACCTGGGAGATTTCATGTCCCATTTGCAAAGCAGCCCCTGAAATTACAAGGGAGAAGTGAGAGGACAGAATGAATGATTTCGTAAATTACAGCAATTAGGGTTTGAAAGAAAGAAGCAAATCCCCATTTTCTGTGAGTTTGAGGTGTCCCATGAGGCATAAATTGGAAATCATAACCCAAGAAACAGGATTTCTGCTGACAAAACTAAATGTTCTTTACTGTAGACTAACATGTATTAAACTTCACTTTGAAGACTAATTGGAGTGCTTAAAAAAACATTTACAGATAATCTGATTTTTACCTTTTGGGGTCTGTTATTTTTCAGCTAATATGAGAGACTTCCATTATATCCTTGTGAAACAATTTATTATTATTATTATTTAATTTTTATTATAAAAAACCACAAACTATACATAGGAGGATGCAGATGTCGTTCTTTCTCATCAATCCTCTTTATTAAAAAGAGAGGTGAAGAAACCAGACTAATCCTTACATGAAACAAGAAAACATATTCTTTTTCCTTCTGTCTGCTGGAAAGAAAGCCTGGGAATGTACTCTGGGGTTAGTATGAAATCATTCTACCAGGACAGTACACAAAAGTTGCCTGCAGTGGCTCATGTGTTTTGTCAAACTTATATCTCTTCTCACTGTTTTTTTTTTCCAGGAAGCAGTCAGAGTTGGTGTTACGATGCTGAACAGCAGTGGAGAAGTTCACAAAGGACAGGTTTGTCCGGTTTTTTTGTTTATTCAGTGAATTAATATGCAGCGAAGCAAAGTCTGCAGCAGCTGCAAGTATATCCTTTTTTCTGACATCAGTCAGTATGGAGTGTGTTCCTCTGAGACTAGAATTGCAGCACAGGGGCAG
Organism: Rhabdornis inornatus; assembly: GCA_013397075.1. Classification (NCBI taxonomy): domain Eukaryota; kingdom Metazoa; phylum Chordata; class Aves; order Passeriformes; family Rhabdornithidae; genus Rhabdornis; species Rhabdornis inornatus. Next base: position 172,569 of record VWZS01004875.1, read on the forward strand.
GAAACATACACTCATTCTGGCTGTCTTTCTTTCAGGTTCTTTTTAACATCACCTATGTTAATGGACAGGTCTATCTAAATGACTTTCCCATGAAAAGCGGGGTTGCCCACGTAACATGTCAAACAATAATATGTGAGTATTCTCTTTTTCCTTTTTTTTTTTAATTTTCCTCCCTCTCCTGAGGTATTTGGCTTCCCTGTTATCTAGTAACCAAAGCTTACAATGGCTATGTGTTCTATATTTTGTTAACCAGAGCATTGTGGAAGCAAAACATTTCCCAAGGTAGGACAATTTTGATATTAAAATGAATCAAAAAAATCTTACCGCCTTTATCACAAGTCAGATTAACAGGCTTGTGTGTAAATGGTCTAATCTGAAATCCAGACTCTGCCCATCTTTTCAAAAGAATGTTTTGCACTACAAGCTAGACAATGTAAACAGAAGGATGCAACTCCACCCTGCTAATGGCTGTGTCCCTAGGTTGGTTGGCATATATCCAGAAGGAGATTCAATAACAAAAGTATGAATTGTTGTTAGGAAGATCTTTTAATGATATCACTTCTGTGTCTGTTGGACAAACAAGTTTCTGCTGGATAGGATATTATAGCACAAATATTGCACTTTTGCTAGGGTCCCGCAGTAGTAAATGACTTCAAGTTGTCTTGAACCTGCTGTTTTTCCACTGATTCAATGCTACATTTTTTGTGAAAAAACAAAGTAGTGTGGTGTTTTTGGAGATCCACAGAGCGAACTGTAAATTAATTAAGCAAGGACTATTAGGCTTATTTGATTTAAGCTTCTGTTGTATTGAGAACAATCTTCTGCTGCATGAGATGCAGTCAATCTCTAGGTTGGTATCTGAGGTCGTCCTCATCAGGCACTTACAGAATACTAACACTTTTTCAAATTGCTTCTCTGAGCTGTGACCTTGTTGCTTGAACCCTTCTTTCCCAAGCATGATCAATTATTAATTTGACAGTAATTATTTTCTGGAGAGGGAGAGCAGTAATCAGTTTCTCTTTTTCTGGTACAAAACCATGGCAAAATGTCATTTACTTGCAAAATAACATACTCCAGAAAAATAGGTACCATTTTATTGACTAATTCTGAGAATTCCTGAGCATTCTTCTGTAGTTCCTATTAATTTCCCAAATCATAGTTATAGCGCTTGCAGTGACTAGTTTTGAATCTGACACAGTGAGGAAAATACTTGACCTGGGAGCTAGAAACCTGGAACTCTTTATTTCCATGTTTGGGTCTGAGTCCCCAGCACAGTACCTCTCTCTGTTACCTGTAATATAATGTTTCTACTGTTTACTTACTCAATTATTGACAACAGATTCAGGTATTGTTTGTAAAATGCTAAAGAAATACCAAGGTACATACTAATAGAGGGAGGAAATACTCCTGAGTGTATATAAAAACAAAACTTGACCTTAATAATCATGCTTTTGAATATTAGAGACCATGTACTCTGACATCGTTGTCAGATCATTCTTGGCACCTACATCCCCACTTGAAGTTCCCCCAGATGTCAGTTTTGGAAGTGTATCTGTCACTCCTGTGAATGTAGAGGTGGTTGAACAGCCTGACACATGGTAAAAGCTGGGAACACAGGGAGCTTCAGCTGCCTGGCATCTTTAAAGCTTTGGGCCTTTAATGCATGCTTGCTGCTCCAAGTCAGAAAACGATCAGCAACCAGGTCAGTGCTCTGGCTCACACCAGTAAGGAACTTTCTTTCTACCACTTATTTTGGCAATGGAAGACATTACTAAATTGTGCCAGAAATTATTTGTCTATATTTTAAATAAGAAAAGTAGGTTTATGAGGACCGGGATTACAGCATAAAAGTAGTGGACACACTGAGTAGCTACTGTGTGACTGAGAGACCCAAGTTGAGCCTAATCCCACATCACCTGGCAGGCTCAGCACTACAAGTGACACACATAGCACCAGTGACTGATCAGCAGGGATGGTTTGGTCTCAGTTCATGTCCCTTGGTATCTGCATGCTGGAGAGATCCCTCACCTCCACTCTTGTGCTTCTCCAGGACTTCAGTTCTAGCATGGCCTCACCTGCAGCAGAGGTGTGGTAACTGGGAGAAGGAGACTAAGACTGTGCAGAAACAGCCAGGGTAGAAAGGCAGTTCTGTGTGTACTTGTAGAATATTAAATTGTTGAAATAGCTGAAAGCTTTTGGGTAGGAAGAGAGGTTGAGGTGTCACCAGTCACCTCAGACTGAAAACAGAGAGAGGGACTGACAAATATGTAGGAGGGAACTGGCACTCATCTTGAGCAGGAGATGCAGTGTGCCTGGAAAAGAGCATATTTGTTTCTGCATTCAGAGGAAGGGGAATGTTGTGTGAACCAAGATGTTTACACAGGTGGCTGGCTAGGCTGTGCCATTGCTTTTATGAACTCCTTTGGACAAATGAAATAAGAATGCAGCAATAACCAAGCCACTGAGCTCTGCTTAGAGTGCTTAAATGTCAACCTCAAAGGCAGAGATGCGACACTATTTGCAGGCTCCCTGAGTCAGGGGATTTTACAGCTCTGCTGTGTTATGAGACCTGTTCTGAGTGTGATTTGGTGACATACTGGTAAAAAAATCATGGCATCTGTTTTAGCTGTTGCCCAGATTACTACTGGTTATAAAAGGAGTTACTGAAAGTGTTAAGGACATCAGCATAGTGCAGATGTTCTGTACTGCTGTTCTGGCATCTCTGTTTTGATGCTAGTGGTACTCTGACTTCTTCATTCAGGTGCTGCATGTGCAAAGGCATCTAAGTCATAGTTGCACCTGTTTTCTCTGTGGCAGGGTACTGCTTTCTGGTTGAGGTGGTTTCTCTTTGAAAAATCATGAAAAATAAATTGTGTGTTAACAGTGGAGAACAGAAGCTTGGATAACTTACCAGATCAGCAGCGCCTCGGAACCGTCCGTGTCCGCATCATGGTTCACGAGTGGCCTTTGGCATCCACTTCTGATTTGCAGCTGATTGTCATTCAGGAAGAAGTGACAGAAATTGATGGAAAACAGGTAAAAAAAAGCCCTTCTACAACATTCTGCTTGTTTGCAATTTAGGAGAGGCAAGTAGTTCCCAAGGATTAAAAGGTTTACATGTATCTGGCTGGTGATTTTAACATGAAGTACATATTTAATGTTAACTAACACAGTACTGAGGGAGATAACAGAAGAGTTGGCAGTATAGTGGGGGTGTTTCATGAGGAAACTTCAAGTTTGAATGCTTCTATTCATATTTTAATAATTATCATTTACTATATCACATGCACTTTGAATAAGTGAACTTGTGCAAGCAAAGCCAGACTCACAAGCAAGAGTTGATTTATAAAATAATGTACAAAACAAACAAAGGGGGCATGGGCTCATTCTGCCTCTTGAGGTTTTCCCCATTATTTATTCCAAGCTACCAAGAGGTTTCAAGCAGGTAGCCTGGGGAAGAGCTTGCAGGAGGAAACTCTTACGGCAAGTGGGCTTATTGTGAAAGCCCACTAAATCTGAGAGCTTAGCCTTAGAAGACTTTGCACATAAGATAATCTGAATCTTGGTAATGAAGATGGATTTTGAGATAAGCAAGCACCTCCACACCTCCAGTTCTAACTGTATTTGCACAGATAGCAGGCAATGTGAGGGGTTGCAATTCTAGCTGAGATTGAAATGTGAAGAACTGAGTTCTCAAAATCACCTGTATGTTATAGTTGATACACTAACCAAAGAGATTCTGTGGAAAAGATCGAGCTGCTGAAGCCAGCAACTGCTTTATTTCTGTGTCATATTTCTGTTTCTGCACATCTGCATCTTACATGAGGCCAGGCTTTTTTGAAGCTGGCTTGTGTTCTGCTGCCTTTTTCTTTTTTTTAAGGGGTAATGATGATAATACCATTGATTCTTGATTAATTGCATGGTCAGCATGTAGTATTTTGTACAGGGATCTGTATCGCGTCAGAATCTTACTCTTAGTGAAAAGCCTCACTGAGAGGTCTGTGGCTTTTCCAATGAGATCTTTATCCTGCTGATAATAGCCTAAGATACCATGGTTTGATGCAGTTGTTACACAACAGTGGCATTGTATTTCAGGCCTCAAACCAGACATTACAATACATTTCAGATTTTCATAGGAACATAGTAAAAACAACCAGAAAGCTAATGCTGTTTCCTTGATTGTTCCTTTAAGTCATGAGCAGTCTCACATAAGCACAGTAGAGGAGCAGAATCACTTCCCTCAACCTTCTGCCCACACTGCTTTGATGCAGCCCCAGGACAGAGTTTGCTTTCTGGAATGTGAGTGCACAGTGCCAGGTCAATGTTGAGCTTTCCATCCACCAACACTCCAAGTCCTCTCTAAGGCTGCTCTTTATCCATTTGCTGCCCCACCTGTACTTGTGCTTGGAACTGCCCCAACCTGGAGGCACCTTGTGCTTGGCCTTCTTGAACTTCGTGAGGGATCCACCTCTCAAGCCTGTTCAGCTGCTTCTGGATGGCATCTCTTCCCTTCAGGAGGCCGACCACACGGTATCATCAACAACCTTGTTGAGGGTGCACTCAGTCTCACTGTCCATGCTGCCAGCAAAGCTGTTAAACAGCAGCAGTACAAATACTCATCCCTGAGGAAACCACTTGTCACTGATCTCCATTTGGATATTGAGCCATTGACTGCAACTTTCTAGAGTGCAACCATCCAGCCAATGCCATATGCACTGCCTGGTCCATCTGTCAAGTGCACGTCTCTTGTTTGGAAACAAGGATGTCAAGCACAACGCTGTCAAATGCTGTGACACTTGGCTTTCAGTTGTTGAAAACAAGCACTGTTCCTGCAAAAGCTAAAGTGGCAGTCGTGCTTCAGCAACACTTTTAATGTTTGCAAGTGCTTTCACTACATATCTGAGTTTTCCACGCCCTAAAATGCCTCCCTGCAAGAGGATAGTGATGTACTATACAAGATTTGGTTAAGAGCTAATGGATTGACTACCATGTGCTTTTGCAGAGAGAGAGACCCAGTCTGTTCAGCATATTTTCTGATGTGGTATGGTCTACAGAAGTGTGATATGTGAAAACAAAGAATACTAGTTCATGTTATAACAGCCCTATGTATGCATCTTAGTGGCCTGGAGTTTTCTGGGTGTCCTCTGCCAGCCTGCTTCAGTCTTGCTTTAAGCTCAGTAATATCATGTTTGCATCTTTTGTAGGTTCAGCAGGAAGATGTAACAGAAGTAGATATTTTAGTAAAGGACCTGAGAGTACTTAGACATTCCAACTACACCGTGCCTTTGAAAGAGAGCATGCTGTATTCCACACCAAGGGACAACGATGTGTTATTTACACTGCCCAACCTCTCAGGAAAAGGTACCTCTCAGCTGTTAATTAGTATTTTCATCCATATTCGATGTGTTGCTTTACAGGGTAAGAGAGCATCATTTATCCCTTGTTTTACATAGTGAAAGAGTTTCATTAAGAGGGTTTTATTGTATATGTCTTGGTTTTTATTTTTTTAAAACACCTAAATTCAACTATTCATATTAGGTATTTTGTTTGTTTTCAAATCTGTTCTCCTTTGAAGTACTTGATACTTGGCAGTCTGCAATCCAGACATCTGACAGGACTAAATTTCTCTCTCAGATCCACAATGAAAATTTCTCTACAGCTCCCCGTTTTTCCCAAGAATGAAAGAAAACTGTAGAGGAAATACCTGTCTGGGTCAATTCCAAACCACAGAATAGTTTTCTGTTACTAAACTTGAGTAACTTAAAAGCAATATAAGTTATTTAATGCCTTAATTTTATTTCTGTTTTGTTTAATCAAAAACTGTCAAGGATTTAATTGGAGTAGAATATTTTGATCTAGTCCATCACCTTTTAGCCTGATGACAGCTGAAATTTACAGCTAAGGCCATAGCTAAAGGCAGCACTGTAACACTGTTTCTGCTTCTTATCAAGTTCACTACTCAAGTAAAAAAAAAAGCCTTCTGTGTTCTTGCTGTAAATGTGTGAGAACTGTACCCTCTGTAGAGAAACACAGCATGTCTTTATTTTCCTGCAGAGTGAGTCAAACAAAAAGCAAACTCTCCACTAAATCTAGCTTTTCTTCTTCAGATATTCAAGATCCACTGCAAACTACCAGTCAGTACCTCATCCAGCAGGTAGAAACTACAGTGGATGAAGAGACATTACCTGGCAAGTTACCAGAGACCCCTCTTAGGATAGAACCTCCATCTTCTTACAAGGTGCTTGTGTTATTTGTTTGCTTGTTTTAATTATTAGTATAATTATTTACAGACAGACAACCACTAAGACCAGTGGATTTCTGCAGATAAACAAATCCCAAATAAACCAAAAAATGCCCCCTCCTAAATAACCATTCAGCAGTGACAAGTCCAGTAGGAATGCATTGGGCTTCTAAATCTTGCCATGGTCTGACCACACAGGTACTTCATGATAGTCAGTTGTGATACTTACATTAGCCTGAGCTAAGCATTTATGACAATTTCAAATATTGCTTAGCTTTAAATTCCACCATTTTCTCCTGACTCTGCTGAAGTGCTTACCCCTCTGAGAAATGGACCACTGGTCTCACCTCCTGTAGGAAACACAGTAACAGCTGGAGAAGTTTCAGTTCCAGCTTAGGCAAGGATGGGTTTCATGGCCTCCTCTGTGGCCAAAACACTCACAGTTACAATCCACTGTCTGCTTCGTTAAAGCAGACACTATTTTCCAAAGAGGCCTTTAATGAACAGAGAAATAAACCTTCAGCTGTCTCAAATTTTGAACAATAAAGATATCTGAGCCACCAGTGAATCCCATCATGCTTTTATGTATGTTTAAGCATGTATGAGTTTAAGTAAAATTATCACCATGTAATGTGATTTACCAGTAGCTAAAAAACCCCGAAAACCCAGCAGTTGCTTTGTTTTGCAATCTTTGTATTTTTACCTGTTTTGTAGGTCATGTGCCAGTGGGTAGAAGACTTGAGAAAAGGATTGTGCAGATTCTGGTTTCAATCTTTACCTATCTTGTTTAGTTTCATGGAAGTTGTTGTTGTTGGAGTTGTTGGAGCAACTCTTATTATCAAAGTCTTAAAGGTGATTCTCCCTTCCTGTGAAAATAAGTAAGTAATTTTTATAATTCTTTTTTTGCTCTGATGAAGACAAAATATTGACTAAAAGAATCTTCCAAGAAGGAGGCCCATTCTGTAGGATAATGGTAGCAAGAATTCAGTGAGAAAGCTATTTGTAACTTTCCATTCCGATGCACTCCTGACACATAGGCATTTCAGAGAGACGTGGGAAAGTATTTAATTGGAAATGTCTTTAGCTGACCTGTCATACTGCCACATTTTTATCAAGTCTTCTAAGGACTACATGGTGAGATGCTATTAACATAGTTCAAAGAAAGGACGGTAGAAACTAGGGCTAAACAATTCCAACATCTTCAGATCTTTTCCTACTCCTACCATGTTGTAGTTTTACAGTAGTTCTGAAAGACCTAAAATTTGGCTTCACAAATTTGCATGGGAATTCTCCAAGGGGGACCTACCTCTGTAGGCAGCTTCCAAGCCAAAGTGACTGGTGCTGGCTTAGGTGGCAAGAGGTCACAGATAAAGCTGATTGCCTGCAAGGGCTGTATCCACTCGCTGTGTTCCCAGCAACGCTAACATTTTTTGGGAAAGCAAGGTCTCAGAACAAGGGGCAGAAAGATGAATTAGTAACTGCAGGTAATAAATCACTGTAGAATTAGTGCTGGAATGGGCAAACACCTGCACTTTAAAGCAACCTTAGCTCTGGAAGAGCTGTCCCTTGGAACTTTATGTTCTTTGAGAAGCAACTGACAGCACAGTGTGCTTCATCAGTCCCAAGCACAGCTGATACCTCAAATGCAGCTGATCAGCCGTGTCTCTGAATGGCCCTGCAGGCAGTTAATTTATGTGTCCACTCAGGGGAGTGGCCTTGGTCCTTCTGACAAACCAGGAAAGTGGAGGGTTGGAAGATCAGGGAGGTTGGAAACTGCAGTGACAAAAGAGGCAGTGCTTCCCCTGGCATTTCACACAGTGTGCTGTTAGATGGGAAGGCTTCCCTGGTTAGAGCAGAAACAGTAGAGAAGCACTTTGTACTTTCCCCAGCTGTAAGCAGTTTACCACTGGCAGTAAGTAGCTTACCACTGCCGCATATGAAACTGAGCTAAGTAGAACTGGGAAGAAAATTCTAATCCAAACAAAAGGTTCAGCAAAGTGGATGGTGGCCTGTCCATAGCAGAGGTCAGGATGGAGCAGAGAAACCAGCTTACAGTAATTTCTCTTCCCCGTTTTGAGGAACATGGGGCTTACTCATGCCTTGTTAGAGTGTATAAAGAAATTGAATGGCCCCCTCCACTTCAGAAAAACAAATCAACCAGACAAAATCCCCAAAAAACCAGCCCCTAAACCACACAGTTATTTTCTTGCTACCTGTTTAAAGCAGTCCTCTAAAGCATGGTAAAGGTTTAGCTCAGGATTGTAAACCAGTAAGATTGAGCAGAACATCTCATCTGGCAAATGACAGTGGCAGATGTGAGTTGGGACCACATCTGAAGTCTTTAATGCCCTTCTGCGTTACACTGATAAAACTGGAGGTTGTTGCTGAGTCCTGGAGAATCAGCTGTAGGTCCTGACAGCAAATGGATTTAGGCTACTATGAAACTGAGCAGATGGAGCCTACACTGCTGACATTTCAGATGTAAAAACTGGGCAAAGGGAGCTCTCAGAAACCACAGACAGTACATTTTGGAAGCATTTTTCTTTGCAAGTTCATGTAAAAGAAATGAGAGTAATACTTAGTTGATGCATTGATTTAAACGAAGTTTGGGGAGTTAAAGAGTAAGTCTAATTTTTAGAACACAGAATCGTTTTATGTATTGTTTTCTAATGCCAGGTAACCTTACCTTTCAGAGGCATCCTTCTCCTGGATCAAGTCAGCTTTGTACCTGTAACTACCATCAGCCTGCCTTCAGACCTTTCAGACAAGAAAAATAATCTAAATGAGAAAGCATGTACTTAATACCGTATTTACTTTGGAATTACTGTTTTTTTAAAACACACTTTTAGTTGATCTGATATTTGGCACCTGATCTTAATATATTGGTTTTTTCCTACTAAGAAAACTAAGTCAGTTGATTAACTGATAAAGGGCCACTCAGGCCAAGGCCCAAAGCTGACTTCCTTGTGCCTCTCCGTAAACAAGCAGCCTTTTCAGAAGCTTCAAAGTAGAACAGCTGCCTTTTCAGAAGCTTCAAAAATAGAGCAGCTTTCCACCCTGGGGGCTACCATTGGTTTTAACTTCTGTGAAGTCACTTTTCCACACCTTGGACAGGATTCTGGCTGCCTTCATGTCCATAAACAAAGTCAGCTGTCCTGACTAACAAGATGATGAAATTCAGGGTGTCCTTACATCCACAGATAGCATTCTTCAGAAAAAGATGAGGAAATATTGCAAACATCAGCTGTGCCTGCAAACCCAAGCAAAGCTGCCCCACCTGGTGCCAGGTTTCATAGGGTCAAGTGTGTCTTGCAAGGAAGATACCACTACCAAACACTTGTGTTACTCAAAAGATCTGACATTTTATATATGCAAAACAAAAATTTGAACAGCAGATTTATATTTCAAGCACTTTACATATTTATGGTCCCTTCCACTCATAAAAATTGTTAGCAGTTGTAACCAGTTTGCTTTTTGTATCTGTGACAGCAGTACTCTATGAAGTCCCAAAAGAGAAATGAAAATTCCATTAAATTCTACAGAAATACTGGCTTACTGTTGCTGAGTAGGCCCAGTCTACTCATGCCAGTTTGTACTGTTAACATTTTTCAAATAAACATTTAAGTTGTTTATTAGACTGTGTTAATGTGTGCATTTATAGTTCGGTAAAAGAGCAGTTGGTCAAACATTTCAGACTCTGGGCATTATCTGTTTCTTAGCTTTTCATTGTTCTTACTTATAAAAATTGTTTGTCAAAAGAATGAATAGGAAAAAAAACCCCTGAGAATTGTAACTACTTGGCACTAGGCTGACCAGTTATCATCTGAATGATCAGAATTACCCATGTTCAGCTGGAGTTGTTAGAGTGAGAGAGAAAAGCTGGGATTCCCCCCTTCTCCTGCCCTAAGGAAACATTATCATGAGTTTAATGAGATCCAGGTTACTCAGATGCTGATCCTACAGCTGGTCTGTGCCAGGAACAACTCTCATTGTCTCAGTGAACTGAAAGCACTGCAGTGATAAAAGGAACATTTCTAACACTGACTTGGTCTTGCAAAAAAACCAAACCAGACTTCACCACCCAGCCATGTGGTGTGGTACACACCAGCTCAAGGTAAGGGGGATGCTGCTCAAGCTTCCCCTTGCTTTTTATTTTACTTTTTGTTCTGGTACCTTGTGGGTGGCAGAGGGATTGCAAGGATTAGCACAGGACTGGTGACGGCACAGAGAACAGCAAGTCTTCAAACAGGTGTAGACAAACTTCTTTGTACATGGGTATTCCCTGGCCCCTCCATTAGTGTAGTTCAAGAAGAAGTGATGTACAAGGCTGAAGTTAGTTTCTTCTGGAAAAAAAATAGGATGTTCAAGAAACACAATAGTTCTCTCTTAGTGCACAAGTACAGTAGGAATTACACTGCAGATGGAAACTCAGCAGCTGTTTGCATGTGCTCTTTGCATCCCTCCTGATGAAACTGGAAACCAAGCACCTGCAAAAGCCACAAGGAGATTTAGCTGTTCTAAACAGCTGCAAAAAGTGCATGGTTAAGCCTGAAAGTGTTGGTACTGCTTCAAAACTTGGCTGATTTCTGCGAAGTTACAAAGCAGGAAAGAAGTATCACCATCAGGTTAATGAAATTCTAAAAATAGTGCAAGACATGAACACAGTAACTGCCAGACAGTTTCTGCTGCTTTAAGGACCTGGAGTTATCAAGTCTTTAAAAAGTTAAAGCTTTTGTGTTTCTGCTTTAGCATGCACATGGTTGTCCCAAATCACAAGTCTCATGCCTTTCAGAAGAGTGCTACTCTGAGCTGGCACCAGTCTTCACTATTTTGTAAATAGATTATAAAATCACCTCAAACTAAGACAGTAAGGAAAGGGCAACTGTCCTGCATTCCAGTCATGGTAGGTCTCATTTTTCCAGGACATGAACTGATCAGGATACATGTGCCCTGTAGGGGAAGGTATGGGGGAGGGACTGGGAACTGAAAAAAAACAAAACACAACAAAATCCATCTACCCAAAAGAAATCTCTGATGGGATAGTGGTAGGTCTGTAGAAACAGCAACATGATCTCCTCACAAGCACCTCACTGCAGCCCTTCTTGCCTTCAGAACTGTGTATCACCACATTGCGTGTTCCAAACCAAAATGAACCTCTGAGCCACAAATTCAGCCTCTATCACCTTTTCTTTCCTGTACTATGCATTACAGAGATGCTAATTTTGTTCATTCCGAGTGAACAGGGCTGGTTGAGTGCTAAGCTACTGCTTTTAAGTTGAGGTTTACTTTAGGAGACCTTTAGGAGACTTTATCTCAAAATACATCACTTAGACTAATGGCCCCTTCACGGACTGCTGCCAAAAACCAAAGCATGCCTACTCTCCCTTCTTATGTGGGAGACAGATTAAGTATTCTGGTTTGTTTGCAGTGAATAATGAGAAGAAATCTCCTGCAACAACAGCTGACAGCTACACTCTCATCCTTACATACAGAGTACCCACATCTTCAAAATATTGCGTATTTTTATTAACTCTGACACATGACGCTATCCAAAAATAGTAAACCTGTTTTCCATTCTGGAAATGAAAGTCTATAAATGTACTCACTTGTATACTCACTCAACTTTTTCCTTTCATTTCTGGGTTCATCATGCCAGGTCCACCCAGGGATTCAGGAGCTCTCACAAGATCTCAGTGTCTTGAGCCTCTCATTGCTGACACTGCTGGAAGTTCCTTTTCAGCGTGTCCAGCTGTCACTCACAGCATAGCAATGAATTTTAGGCACACGAACAAGATGCTCACAATAATGGCATTTACACAGCTGTGTCTTTGAGATGCACTTGCCTCCTACTCAGACTGCAACTTCGTGTTACCATTTGTCCTTCCCACCTACCTTGCAGCATCTGAAGAGACACATGAACAGGAATTCCACAGCCAGCTTTATACAGCATGTACCTACCAGCTGGAACAAGTCCAGACCTATTTGATTCATGGAAAATCATGAAGTTTACCCATAAGCAGAGCTGCACTGGGAGGAGCTAGCAGGAGGAAGTGTTGCCCAAACAGTAGAAGATGGATAGAATTTAAAGGTGGTTTAGTTACAATTACCACTGTTCAGCAAAATCTAAAATTATTACCTGGATGATTACTGCAGAACTATTCTCAGATAATAAGTGGCATGGAGAAGTAGTTAAGTAATGAAAAACAAGAATTTAGATTTTATGTCAATTGTAAAGTCAAGGTTATCAATTGAGCACAAACACAACATACGCTGCCTTATCAGAACAGCCTTACCAAAACAACCGTGTAAACCAGGACCCAACTCACCAGTCTAGCCTTTTGCTGCTTGCAGTACCAGACAGTCAAGGAAGAAACACTTATTTCAGAATTAATGCCAGAAAGCTTTTGATTTCTCAGACTAACAAGGAAACTACACATGCAGCATCACTGCCAGCTGCACAGAATTAGTTTACACCAGCTGGATGTATTTTAATATTATTTAACAGCTACTGTAAGCCCGTAAAGATCAAAACCCTTGCTCAAACTTCACAGACTCCATTGACTGTTCCAGCAAAAGGGGTGGTGTTCCACATCTCAACCCTTGCACAGGTTCTTTAACAACAGTTTGAGGGTAGAATTCTCCAAGATCAGCTAGGAAAACTATCTGTGTAACTGCATCTCGTTTGTCGCATTTTCAACTTCTCAGCATCCCTGACTCACTTAGCAGGGCTAATTTGGGGGGTTTTATTGACAACAGCAATTTTTCAAGAGTAAATACTCAGACTAAAGGACTTCTAGTATTAAAGTAATTTTAAAATCTTGAAAATCAAAAACCAGATACCCATCAGCATTTGAGAAAAATGGGTGACTTCTGAGCTAGTTCAAAGAGAGCTAGGCAGAACTTGCATTTTAGAAAAAAATTTATTTAGACATCTGTTGCTCTTAAATTACAAAAGTTAAAAAGAGCATGCAGTGCACTGACACATCACAAATTACTTCTAAAGCTGTTTTAAGACACAAGGTGGTTTCTTTGAGAGAAGACAACTCAACATGATCCAAACTCAACTATCCATTTCTCATATTTCTCAATGTCCGCAGCAGAAACAGATTTAGAAACTTTCTTCAAAGCTATTTCAAAGTCCTCCATAGTTGTTGGCATGTGCATTTCATCTCGGGGAAGATTTCTTATTTCTTCTGGTGTCAAGCCTTCAATACGCCTCCTCATAGCCATCAATGATGCATCTCTAATCAGGAAGGTAAGAAAATAAAATCATTACTCAATACAGGATGGTGAGTTCAGTTGTTTGAAAGGTTCAACACAGCATATTGGAATTAAGCTGCTGCATTCAAAAAAGACTCAATAAAGAACTGTAAACATTTATGAGAAAATCTCCAAGTGCTTGTACAAGCTACAATACCATGTAATCCATATTTTTCAAACATGGCAATACCAGGTATCTGAACAGCTACTATTCACAGGCTAGGCAAAAGAGCTAAAGACAAACTGGTTCAGCTGATGTCACTGAATGCCTATGATGTAGCTGCTGTTTACAGTATTTTTAAGCAGGAACAAGGCAATAAAAATTTCACTCCTCCTAGATATAGAAGGAGTAGCTGGAGTGTTTTGAATGTTTCTTGGTTTGAACAGGAATCCCACTTCAAAGACAGGAGTATCTACCTCCAACCTGTACACTCAAGAGCTAAATGTTAAATAAAATCTGTTTTGTCTGTAGCTCCTCAAACTTCTAGCCTTAACAAGCACTGAGTGTTTTTACAAGTGTGTCATTTTCTTCCGTGTTAGGTTTGACTACATTTAGATTTCCAGCAGTAAATCTGGTAGCAGCAGGTGATGACCTGGTGAGGTGATAATTAGATAACACTGGAATGATGATGTTACTGCTAATTCATTGTTATATATCTTATTATAACAAGAAAACGCTGCTTATCATCTAGCAGTAAAAAAGATGGAAGTGTAATCTCAGTGATACCACAATAATATATTGTGTCATATCAGAAGGTGAGAATCCAAAAAGAGAAAAACTTATAAGTTGTCTTCTGGAAGGATTTAGAAAAATGGTTTGAGCATATTCTGTTTCAGTACCATCCCCTCCCAGTAAAGGAAACCATAACAGTCAGACTTCAGGAATTTACTAAGTAATTCACAGAATATTCCAAGCTGGAAGGGACCCACAAGGATCATCAAGTCCAACTCTTAAATGAACGGCCTGTACAGGGATCAAATCCATAACCTTGATATTATTAGCACCATGCTCTGACCAACTAATGAGCTAATCTCAGTGTTAATAATAAATTAAAATCTCTAATACAGGAACTAAAATTTCAGAACAACCAAAATGTTGCTTGCTGAACTGCATCTCAACCAAACATCACCATGCTTCCCTGTTACCACATCACTTGTAAACCATAGGCTACTGTTACGCAGTCGGGGGGGGGGGACACGAACGACATTCCAAGCGTCTAATTTGCTTCCAGACAGCAGTTAAAAAAAGAGTCCAGCAAAAACAATCCAATCAACCAACCAAGCAGCCCATCATACCTTAACACACTGACAGAGCTGAAGTGGAAACTGAACTCCTGGTGCTTTCTGAAATGCACTCCTGGTGCCTGGAGACACACCAAAGCTCTATTCAAAAAACAGGCAGCCACCCACTGGAAGACACAGCAGGGGCCAACTCTGTTCTAAAGGCCTTTTAACATTGACAGTCCCCTCAAAACTATGATTCTAAGCTAGTTCACACTCACATCTAATCTGCAATTTGGGTGCATTTTGTATTTCCTGAACATGGTTTTAAAATGAAGGTTCACCTTCATTTCTCCCTGGTTATATGTGACTGCTGGGAACTGTAGTGTTACCTCTGACTGGTTTTCACTCTGGCTCAGCAAACTTTGGACTTCACCTCAAATTCTTTAAGATAGGCGGGTCATTTCAGCAAACCAGAGATCTTGGTCCACTTACGTGTTGCTTGTGTCACTAGCAAGGACTGTCATACAGGTTTGAACTTTACTGTGCTTATATACTGAGAGCCTGAACCATAAAAAAGCACTTTTAAATGACCCACATCTTTTTGTCTCAATGTAAATGAAACAATCGTATCCAAGAGCTATTTCCCGACACCATGAACAACATGTAAATACACAGGTTAACATGATACTTTTAGTGATTTCAAACCACGTACATCCAAATCTCAGATGCTGCTGCCACCTCAGTCATCACTTCAGAGACTGCCATAAATAGAAGATTCAGATGTTTCTTTGTGGTTTTTAAATCTGTTTACCCTTTTTTTTCTGTTTAATAGTATTTGTACAAAGGGGCTTCGGTTAAAAAAAAAATCAAACATAATTGTGCACAAATACATACGCACATAAAATTCACTGAAAAACATTACAAGTATTTTCATTTCTAAAATAAGTGTATTAATATTCAGTATAGAATTAATTACAACAACAAACACTGACAAGACTGAAGGAGACAAACTGCAGCTGAAGTGCACAAAGCAGCAGACCAAATAAACTCTTTCATATAACATGAATGCATTAGCACAAACTCACCCTATAGCAGAACCGAGACTGATCAAAAGAACACCAGAAATTCATCTCACAAACCTACAAATGAAACCAATCTCCACAACACAGATTCAGAGCAACTAACATACCATTCTTTTTGCAGACACTGCGCAAGGTTTGTTCAGCAAACCGTACTGAGGCTCCAAACTTTTAGCTCAGTCTGCAGCGGCCCCGCTGACAGAGCCTTTAGTGGCAGCTTTGTGTACAGGCTACTTGCTTTCATCCCTGTGGCACAGCACATTGTCCTCTCAGCTGTGCTGACACGTGTCTGCAGAGCCGTGCTAAGAATCTAGGCAAGAAATAACCCGCATTGGAGGAAGCAGCCGGGAGGTGCTTTTACTCCAGCTCTCTCATCCTGCTCAAAGCACAGCCTCACAAAAGTTGGGCTGGAACAACCAGGAGCTCAAGCCTTGCCCTGCCACACTTCAGTGCTACTTCCAAAGCCTGAAAACAGCATTACACAGGTGCTTATCAGATGACAACAGCATCTTAAGCAGCTTCAGTTCTCTGTCCTGTACTGCAGATCTCAGAGTCTGCCACTGCCACACGTGTGCCAGTGCAAGTCTCTTGATGTAAAAGGACAACTGACACTTGTCTCTTAACATATCAATCTTCTCCTTCCCAATTTTTCAAAGAAAATATAAGGTAAGAATTAGAAGATATTTTTAGTTAATTATTTCAGGAATCTAGGCTGAAGAATAGGCCCACAAACAACTGTATGCCAACAGTACAGAGGAGACAGGGAAATAAAGGAGGTAGCAGAAAACTTTAGCCAGTCTCATCACAAAAACCAATGTGCTGAGTACGCAGCTCTTGTACCATCACACAAGACTCTACACCATTTCCAAATCATGAAAGAAGAAAACTCCACGTTTTTCCTTTGGTTATTCCACCCTCTATCACTGTTGCCTCTTACATATGGATTTCTGCAGAAGTCATATAGCTCAAGCAAAATGACTGCAACTCTACAGGTGAAAGTTTAGCATCCTCTGGACAGTCCTCTTGCATGGCATTTAGTCGATATGAAAGAAGACAGAATTTTACCTAAATCACAGCTTATTAGATTACTAGGTTGTAACTACTCTTCAAATGGAAATTTAGGTAAATATTAATGCAGTACTTCACCTTTCAGCCATACATAAAAGACAAGTTACAGTCCATTTTTATCCAGTAATTTTAATAATGTACACTGGTTATCTTACAGTTTTCCCAAATTTGCAGCAGTAATAACACAAATGATGCAATGTCAACTTACCTGCATACATTGGTAATGTCTGCACCTGAATAACCCTCCATTTTCTCAGCTATGTTTGCAAGGTCAACATCATCGGCCAGTTCCAGCTCTCGCAGATTTATTTTTAGGAGTTCCTCTCTACCTTTGGCTAATCACAGAAAAGAAAATGAAGTCTGTACAATTTGCTTTTTGAAGATAAATAATAAATTGAAGGAGGATAAGAGGGAAGAATGAGAAAAAGCTGTACTTGCTACAGAGTCAATGTTCATGTTTAGATTTAAGCTGGTCCTGAATCCATAAGTGAATCTGCATACACGTATCAATTAGATTTTTAAACCAAGTGATCAAAACTACAGGACTGTTGATAAAATTTAGAATTTAGAATTTTTAACCACTCCTCTCCCCAGTTCTTCATACCTGATGGTAAAGGAATGTAAATTCTCTTTTCTAGCCTCCGTCTTAGGGCTTCATCGATATCCCAAGGAAAATTAGTAGCAGCAAGTACCATGACCATCTTAGAAGGATCATCATTTTCAGTAGCCCCCCCAACACCTGCAGTGGAGAAAAGAGGAGGTAAAAGATACATATGTCTTTTAAAATTTCACCTACAGAGAAAACAGTTCCGCAGTATTAAAGCAGCTACTCTACTGCACTTTAATGAGCCCAAGCATAATAGAATCACCAAGCACAACAGTTTGCTGTTTAATCTCTGACAGCCTGCAAGCATAAATGGAAGCTTGGTTTAAACAGCAGCAGGGGCATAGGCCACTGCTCAGACCATGAATTTCCTCTCTATCATGGCTAGAATGGTTTTACAGAAGAGTTGTTTGTACTTCTGCCACAACAGTGGTTCAATTTTCATGTCAACATCTTGCAGCAGCATGTGAGGAAACAAAACAACACCCAACACCATCACCACACCAAAAACCAACATCCCTCACAGTATTCACCAACAGCCACACAAGACCAGCATGACTCCTCTACAAGGTGTCTTCGCTTCTGAAGTCAGGCCAAAGGTTTCTTAGGTACAGGTGGACTGTACAAACTGCTGAAGTGAATGTTTAAATTTGGATTTTGGACTAAATCAGAACTTCTTAGAGACAGATAGAACACCTCCATTTCTAAATACTATGAATCTGCCACAACGGAAAGAAGGTAATTTTGTTAAAGTTGCTGCTCTCTATATCTACTGTTTTTGCTTACAACAACAGGATTAGGCTATGGGATAGCCTCTGTACCTAGTCTGCCTGAGACTCTGCATATAAAACACCATTTATAAATGCCTAAGTAAAAGGATTCAAATAGCTCTTACTAATAAAAATTAGATTATGTACATACTTGATATGAGAACAGTATTAGAGCTCTGCTGCTCTTTAAAGACAAAAATAAAAGGGTACCAACATCAGAGGAGGAGAAATAAATACGCAAATCCTCTGACTCATGGAATTCTATCACTAATCAGTCCATAGATTAGCAATTCTCAGTAGTTCTTTTCCTTCTCTCTGCTCCCCAGAATATAAAATGGATACCTCTATAGCAACTCTGCGTTGTTACCCGCTTTTAAACTTTGTTGATATTAGCCACGTATCTGTAAGTGAACTCAGTATTTTAAAATGAAAACTCTCCCAACCACTTCTATAAAACAGAAGACCTTCACTTGTTATTTATATTTTTAGGAGAAAAAGAGATCCCAAAGAAATTAAATGGAATGCTGCCTTTGAAGTTTTAAATAGAAACAGGTAATAGTTTTTTTGAACCATTTTTTACTTAATTTTAAAGAAGTGAGTGATATGCCAGGCAAAGACTGAAAAGCAGGGTTTTTCTGCTGCTCGTTTGAAATCTTGTATTTTTCACTGAATCTTCCATAATCTGGGTCATTAATACAAGATCATTTCAAAAAACTGCTTCTAAAGAATGAAGTTTTCCTTTTTTTTTTTTTGTCCCTGAAGTTTCCTCCAGTCCAGCAGCTCCCAGTGACCAGGTTATTTACCATCCATTTGAACCAGCAGTTCTGCCTTCACACGTCGGCTGGCTTCATGTTCCTCCGAAGTTCCCCTGCGGCTACAGATGGAGTCTATCTCATCAATAAATATGGTTGTTGGGGCATAAAATCGAGCCTGAAGAAAGCAAAAGATAAAGCAGAAGCTGAAATAGCAGTTCACTCCCATTTAAGAAGCAGCAGCATATTCAGAGCTGAGCAGTGATGTATTTACCCCAGCTTCTAAGTATCCAATTATCCCCACCCTTCCCTCTCTTGGACCCCAGCACTCAGGTACAGAGCAGCTGTGCATTCATTCAGAGCATTTGAGTAGAAGAGCCTTTGGCAAAGTCCTGTAGTTGTTAGGGCTATAAACAAACATTTCATAAGCTATAGGTAGTTTCCCACATTAGGAGTAACATTTTTAACTGTGAAAGTCATCACAGAATGCTTGAGTAAGATTTCAGTTAAAGCCAGGATGAATGTTAAGCTGGGAAACCATGACATGGAACCTGTCCAAGCGATAGGTCAACTGCAAAATAACTGACCTTTTCGAAAACAAGAGCATTTAAAGACAAGGATCCAGGATAATAAAAGCTACTGTACTGAAGCAGTTGAAATGCTCTTCATTGTGTTATCTGCATTTTTGACCAATCACATTAAATGAGCTGGTATCCTGCCTAACAAACTATAATGTAAAATATCTTTTATTTCCTGCCTTTTCTGATTACTGCAATTGCAACTCTGCCCCCCTTCAGTACTGGGCACCCTAGCAAATACTGCACACAACTTGCTAACACATGGAAAAAAGGACAACTATTTTCTGAGTATTATTTCAAGTATTATGTGCTCTGAAGCCAACTACAGTTTGGAAGGCCACTTCTTTTAACCACAAACAAAAAACCACCCACAAAAACAACAAAACACACAGCCTAAATAGGGTTCTCACCCAGAAAGCAATTAATTCCATCCCTAGATTTACATTCAAGTATGTTCTACAGCATTCACCAGCTTATAGTGAGCTACCTCTAATGTAGCAAGCTAATCTTGAAAATGAAAGACAACATATTTTTCAGCTTTTATAAATCCATTTAGGAATAATCTTGAAATGCAAATGGACAAATCAGAAATGCCCCAGGCATTTGAAGCTTGGAGAGCCGTTTATGAATGCTGAGTTTGAAACCTTGGTAAGATTTCACTGTTCCAGAAGTGATTCTACTTCATTATCCCACTGTTCATGTTCAGAAACTAAAATCACCATTTCAAACAGCAGACGAACAAGTTTCTCAGACTCTCCTCTGTATTTTGAGGTAAGTGTGGAGGAAGAAACATTGAAAAAAGTTGTCTTGCATTCAGTGGCTACAGCTTTTGCTAGGAGGGTCTTTCCAGTACCAGGAGGACCAACCATCAGCACACCCTATTAAAATAAAAAAGAACCACTGTTAGAAAAAGGATCAAAACAGAATTTTACAGTTTATCCAGGGTAATAGTAAACTACTGGATGTAAACTTTCCCTTGTAAAGTTATTCAAAGGTAAGTAATGAATATCATTGCTTACTCAAACACGTAGCTGAAGACTGTGCAGGTATCTGGCTGATATCTTTATTTTGTTGTTATTATTTACAATACATTTTGTTACTAAAACATGGGAAGAATTTATTTAAACTGTAAAACTTTTGAAGTTTCTTGTTCTGCCAAGATCCAATCTCAAAATCCTACTTACGGTCGCAGCAGCAGATTTTTTCATACCTTCCACGGTCTCCTAATCCCCTTGAAAAACTCTGGCATCCACATTGGTAAAACTACAGCTTCCTTAAGCAGCTTTTTGGCTTCTACTAAATCAGCAATGTCATCCCTGACAAGAAAGAGAAAGTCGTTTGACAGATTCAGACAGCAGACAAAAAGAATCACTCCACAGCTCAAAAAACCACACAGTTAAACGTTTTGTTACACATTGGCTGTCCATAAATCTAATTCATTTTCCTGAATTATTGGCATTCTAATGGCAAAAGCCTGTAACAGCTACAATTGACATCTGCCTGGCAGACTCCAAATGGATGCAAAAGCAAAAAAAAAAAAAAAAAAAGAACTATTTCACTAGAGCACCACTCTCAGTATTCAAAGAAAGACAAGCAGAAGAAAGCAGGTTGGTTAAACTTAGGCTAACTAACAATTATGCTTTCTTGTTTTGCTGAGAGGTTGGATGTCCATGAAACTTAAATATCATCTTTCATTGTTACAAGAACAACTTGCTGCAGACTAGTAAATGGAGCAGAATTAAACAGAATTTTTAGAATTCTTTTTCAGAGTTACAAAAGTATTAATTCTTAGATACCTTATAGGCTGGTCTTACTTCCTTGAAAGTAACTTTCAGGGCATTCCTCTTATCAGCATGTGCCCAAGTAACATTTTGGTTTCAAAACACATCTATATGAAGAATTAGTTTCAAATCTGAAGTTGCAATTTAAGATTCAATATAAAAACTGAAACATATATTCAAATATTGAACTGAAATACAAGACAGTTGCATGCTCACAAAGTGTTTTGTGGGACTGTTCGGGATTTTTAAAGCCCACTTTATTTGCCAGAAGATTTTTGCTCAGTTAATCCTCACAAAACCATCTAAGCTTGGAAATATTTGGAACACAAAACACCCTTTATATAAGGTTTAATATTTAACACATTTATGTAAAGGTACTGGCACAGGGTTATATTTTATAGTAGTGGCCACATTACATGCAGCAACATTTCAAAGGGTTCCAATACTGACATAAGTTCTTTGTTAACCAGTTTTCTGTCTTGATATGCCCCAGAGCAGCAAAACAGATTTTCAAATGAAGAGATACTGACAGACATTAGAAACTTTTACATTGCAAAACAGTATCGCAAAAATTGATTTTAGGACTCAGAAAATTTTGAGAAGCTTCATACAACCAAGTTGGACAGGACTTTAGGCAACCCGATTTAGAGAAGGATGCACCTGCCATGGCAGGGTACTGCCTTAGCTGATCTTTAAAGGTCCCATCCAGCCCAAATTATTACATGAATCTATGTGTGGAAAAAATTTTTTTGACCTCTAGAAGTATTCAACTACAAAAGAAGTTTAGTTGCCTATTTAAAGGCAGTATAGAAAACCTGTATGCACTTTTTATATGTAAGTATCTGTTAAAATACTTAATTCTTGTCATACCATGTGAGAGGAAATAGAAACAACTCAAGAGACTAGCAGCAGTACTCAAACTTACCATCGAATGTTGGGATTCTGAGAAATTATATCTCTTTCCAAAGCTTCTACTAAATCTTTGTCATATCCAGTACTATCAAATTTCTTTGGTTCAGACTCTGAAATCTCAGATGTGGATTTGTTCTACATATAAAGGATATAACAATGTAAATACATAACAATGGTTACGCTACTAATGAATTTTTACAAATCCACAACAGCATCGTATTTTTAGAAGGTGACAACATAAACCAGCATGAAAATTATGAAGCATCCATATTACAGCTGCACTGCAGGATGGATCTGTGTGTTTCACTCAGATTTCTGTACTGCCCTGGTCCCATTTCCTTCTCCCCAAAGCCAGCATATTTTACTGATACAGTTTTTTTGTTTTGGTACATAGTCAAAACTGGATACACCTATCCCAGTGTAACAGTTCCCGCCTCTTCTCCCACAGAAGTCTGAAACTATCTGAGACAGAGTAGGAGAAAATTACCTGAAAGACTGACTACAAAGTGTCACACTGAGAGTATCCCAAGTTCTTAGAGTGTCATAAATATGCCATGTATGTGGGACACGAAAAAAAAAAAATTAAGCATGACTTCCATATGTAGAATGAGCAATGGTGATCTGCAGGGAGACCACAGGGGTAAAACCAGAGCTAATTAACTGATACAGAAGCATGGAAATGAGCAGCAGAGAAGCAGCTCTGCAGCAGAATTGAAGCAAAGAACCTACATAGTTGAAAGGGCTCAAACAGCAGAGACCATGCAACTGAAAGGAAATAAAATGCACTAGACATACCCTGGTTTTATACATTTAACAGCAAGCACTGGTGATGGCAGAACAACTGCAAAAGAGAAAAAGAGACCTATCCTGTCTCTCTGTGGGTATATTCTGATGGAGAGAGGATTATCACTCAAAGGCAATCTAATTTAGCTCCTAATAAAAGTAGTAGCTTACACAGATAAACAATTCCACTCTTGTAGATTATACTATCTCCACAGGCCATGACATCTTGCCACAACTTAAGGCTGCTGAAGCGAACAAACTATTGCATGGATATTTGGTTTATCTAGATCCTGAAAAAATATTAATCTACTGTTTCCTGTATGGTCCCTTACCTTGGTTATCTGCTAAATTTATAAAGACCAGAGTACAAAGCAAAGATTAAAGCACTCTGATTGCCAAGAACAGATCATAGTACAAGTATACTGGGGTTTTGTTCGTTTACAACTGAAGAGTATGGAGCTACAACATAGCTTCAAAAGAAAAAAAAAAAAAGAAAAGGTAAAGGTAAAGGTAAGGGTCTCATTTAAGGATTAATTAAATCTTTGTATGCTTTGGAAGAGGCAAGTCAATCTTGGTTTAAATTATACTCAAAGCAATTAAGCCACAAGGACGTCCCATGTGAATGAGCTCCACCATGCTCTACTTCAGAAATTCAGTGTCATGATTTCAAACAACTGCCTTCAAGTTGCAGTAAACAGAATGTGTCAGGCTGGAAGGGACCACAGTGGGTCATCTGCTCCAGCCTCCATGCTCAAGCAGGGTCATCCCACAGCACAGGATTGTGTCCAGATAGATCTTGAGTATCTCCA
The DNA here is from genome assembly GCA_013397075.1 of Rhabdornis inornatus. Classification (NCBI taxonomy): domain Eukaryota; kingdom Metazoa; phylum Chordata; class Aves; order Passeriformes; family Rhabdornithidae; genus Rhabdornis; species Rhabdornis inornatus. The sequence goes on from VWZS01004875.1 coordinate 196,430, forward strand.
GTGAGGGAGACCCCACAACCTCTCTAAACAATCTGTTCCAGTGCATGGTTACCACACGGTAAAGAAGTCCTTCCTCATGTTCAGGTGGAACTTCTGTGCATCAGCTTCTGCCCATTGCCTCTTGTCCTATTGCTGGGCACCACCAAGAAGAGCCTGGAAACACCCTCTTGGAACCCCCCTTCAGATACATTTACCAGATCCCAACTTCCCAGAGTGACTGTTTGTTTTTAATTAATCCATAACCAATACTGTGCATGAACAAAAGAAACCTTACAAGGTGAGATTTAAATCAGCACACTGACATGAACAGAAGAAACACTTTATAGGCATGTCATTTTATAACACACTCAGCAGAAAGAAAGCACAACTGAGTTTCTCAACTCCATGAAGTTATTTGCAAGTTTACCTTTTCCTCTTTTCCTTTATTTTGCTGATCCTTTTTTTCCCGGCTGCGGACTGCCTTCCCTTTATCATTGGGGTTTCGAGAGGATGGACGGTGAGAGCCTCTGACAGCTGCACTTACACGATTATTGTGACCTCTGCAATCACTGCACGGAGCAGACTGGCGCTTCCTGGGTCCTGGCGAAGGTCTAATTAGTTGTAACATATGCAAAAAGCCTCAGTGTAAAGCCACTGGTGAGCACTACATAACCAAATCAACTGGTTACAAACTGAGAAGCAATTCTGGTCAAGATAAAGATCTGTATGTCAGGAACAAGACAGGTATTTTTAGATAGTGACTAAAAATCCATTTTCCCTAGGCCACAAGCTCAGCGTCTACTTGCTTAAAACAAGTGCCTCGCTTTGTATATTTCATCAGTAGAAGTAGTATGGAGCTTAGAAAAAATTAACAAACAAACAACAATTCAACAATACAGCTAAAGTAATCTAACAGTCACTTTCTGTCAAAATGCACAGTTCCGTGTCTGCTTTGCACATACTCCTATCCCCTCCCTCATGCTACCACAGGAATGCGCTAGAACCTCCACTGAACCAGCTCAGATAGCTACTCACAAAAAAAGACAGTAAAAAAAAACCAAAAAAACCCACTAGACACACAGAACAATGTCTCCAGCATCCTGAACCAGCTAATTAACGCCAGAGACAAAAGTGAAATAAAAACTCAAAACCAAGAACCAAACAACCCAGCCAATAGGGTGTGGGGGAAGCTTGACATTAGCCAGGACTATGTAGGAAAAACCCTAGAACATTCTGGATTAGGCTGCCTCAAAATGACACCTCCTTCACCACAAATGGTGTCAAGTTGCTTGTGTGAGTGTTACACATCTAAGCTTAAGAAAAAAAATTACACCACAACAGGCTGAAGTCAAAGCACACTTTGTCCTGATAAATACTAGTTTAGGCCTTCAGTTTTCCTCTTACCTACGTTCAGCAGGTACTGGCAAAGACCAGACTTCTGCATCGTGAGCTGGTAATTCTTGTTGTGAGGCTTTCAATGGAGTATTGTCTAGTTTAAAACTCTCCAGTGTTTTCATTATATCTTTCACATGCTTAGCTTCCACACTTATCTCCTGCCAAACCTGATTAAAACAAAAAAAAGGTAGATTAAGCACATTGGAAATAAGTTTGTAACAGTCCTCTGTTCAAGCCCATGTAATGCCTGGATGGATTCCACAGGTTTAACAAGCTACCTAATTCTACTTCAATAAACAAGAACTATGCACATTAGATATTAAGGAGGTTTTCTGCCTTCTTCAGCACATTTAAAGAACAAACAAAGATTTTGGATTCAACAGAGACTTTGACAAATTTGCAGATTAAACAGGTATGACAGAACCTAATAGACTAAATATCAATCAAAAGTATCAACCTAATAAGCAGAATATCAATGAAAAAAAAGAGGGTTTTTGTTGAGGACAAATTATCAACTTGCTATTAAGGACCTTAGTCTCACTAAAACATTGAGGGAAACAAGACCTGAATGATACCAGGCTAAAAACTTTAGCATAACAGGGGTACCCATCAGCATAGCTGTCAGGGCAGACAGTGCAGTGGCTCCTCAGAGACATGTTCCATTGACTGTTCTGCCACTAATGGACAAAGAAGTCATAAAGATGACTTAAACAAGTCTATTTTCCCTCAAGACATCACAGAAAAGTACTGTTTACCTGCTGCCATTTCTGTTGCAGATAGGTATCTCTCACAGAGTACAGATACTTATTCATTTGGTCAAGAACTCCCTGGTAGTAGACCATCGCAGAGTCATAATTTCCCAGTAAGGCATATTCACGGGCCAACTTCACATTCTCAATGATCATAACAAGGCTCATGTTCAACATGAAGCTGAAAAAAAGCCAGGAAATATTAAGGAAGTAAAAAACCAACCGAGTACTGAAACAATTTTTTGCAAGTATTTTCATATGCTTATTATCTCATTTGGCATATCAAAACATAGAAGCTGAGAAAATGCTGGATACCAAAAAAGGCCTGAAATAATTGTCATACATATAAATAAGATAATTGATGTTCTATTAGTAGAAATTAAACTTTTCATGTCATAGCTTTGTTTCTTGTAATGGAGATTCTGTCAAAAAGCCCATGTAAGATAAGTAGATTTAAATGCATTATTATAAGTCACAGTTGCATATTCTCTTTAACTCTTTACTCTACCGTAAGATAAATTAGTATTTTACTGCACCTGGCCTGTGCTGTGTGGTTAAAAAAAAAAAAACAAACAAAAACACCAAACAAGCAATAAATCAAAGCCCTTCTTCCTAATGCATTATGTTTCATTAATTTTTTTTCACTTTAACATTCTGGGCATATGAATTTTAATAGCCTGATTTTGCATTGTGGAATACACTATTCTTCCATTAGCTTGATTTTACAATTCTTCAATTTTATTTAATGTTTCTTTGAAACAAATATCCACCTTCCATGTCTAGCTTGCACCTTCCTATCACCTTCATTCTTACACCTAAAAAGAAATCCCTGAAAGACATCCAGGCTGTTTAAGTTATCACTGAAAGGTAAACGAAAGCCACAATTAAACATTTAGTGTGTAACTACCTGTTTTATTGATCAAACCATGCTGGTTTTCCCTGTCAATGGTGCTTGTTTGTGGTTTTTTGGAGCAAACATCATAAGACTGCGACTACTTCCACTTCGCAGCACTAACAGAATCTGCGCTTTTCGATTAGAATAGCACAGAAGTATTATTTATACATGTACAGTACAAGTGGACTCATTCTTTACAGCACCACTGTCCATAGAGCAGATGTCCCACATTACTGTCAGTGTCTTGTATACCCCATCCCCTTCTTAAGATACTCATGCTGTCTCTGCTTTTCTTGTCTCATACACACCGAGAATTTCCCCACTCTCCTTATAATTTCCTAACCAGGCACAGCAAACATTAAAATCAGCAAAAAAATACGCCTGCAAGGGTCATCCTGCTCTCACTTTGGTACCTGTACCCAGTGCCAGGAAGAAGCAACTGCAGACAAGCAATTCCAGCTAAGCCCTGGGATGAAGCATACTTGATACAGATCAACTATTTAAAGAATGTAAGAGGCACTGAATTCACATGCGCAATAAACAGACTTAAGACTGAACATATTTCAAGACCAGGTCAGGGTCGAGTTCGGACACATTATCAGAGGTTTCAGAAGCCACTCTTTGCGCACACCTGCCAACCTATTGCTAAAATGTGAGCTCTCCATTGTAAAGAGGGACTGCTAAGTACAAATCAAACATTTTAGGGCTTTCATTCCTTTTTATGCACAGAAACACAGCTCAGGCATTCCTGAGCCAACATAGTTTTCTTTTTTTGCTTCCTTCCCCAGCTTCCCTTGGAGCAAATAGCTGCTGTCAAAATTTTCGCTCCAGAACAGCAAAACTCTGGCAGCAGAGGAGCTGAAGACAGGCTTCTGAGAGCCCACACCCATCCCTGCAGAGGGGACCCGCAGGGGTGAGCAGGAAAGCTGCTATCACAGAACCTACAGGGTGTCATCTCACTCTGGCCAGAGACTCGCCCAGCTGGCCATGATGTCTACAAGCTGATACAGTTAATGTGACCACCACCTACTAACATATCCCAGGCTAATTAGGCTTTGGAGACACAGTTTGGCTTGGGAGTTTTGCTGGTTTTAAGCTCAGGAAAAGAGAAAGAGCCTGAAGATGTTTGTCAGCTGCTCTATGGATCATCACACAGATGTTAACCAAGTTTTCCCTGCTGTATTTAGGAGCAAGCTTTTCCACTCCTGCTCATCCTACCAGATACACCTGTTTGCCTGTCCTGAGAATTCAAACCGATGACTAACACCACTGAAATCACAAATTGAGCAAGATGCTAATAGACATTTTAAAAATCAAGTAATAGCAAGTTACAAACTAGACTTTTAAATACAGAGGGAAGTCATAGGTAAATTTTTTTCACTGAATGCTGTAGAGCAACCCAAGCAGAACAGCAACTTTATATATACAGAAAAAGAAAAATAAAGTTTGTAAGAATAGTTTTCACCTGGAAATGCAAAAATAACTAGAATAAAAAAAAAACTAACTAAAGAGGCTAAATCAGTAACATACGAAAGCTTGGGACCAAAAGGATAGCACTGCACATAATCAAAGAGTCAATGACATTTTCAATTTACAAAGGGCAGAGAATGTAAGGACAGAAAGTAGAAACAGACATGTAAGCAGAATAAGCTAGCAACTCGAGGAAAGAAAAAAAAGAAGGTACTCAATCAGGTTTATAATGCTATTGGAATCTACCTGTTTCATCAGTGCTATTGAAAATGCAAGATAATTTGGTTTAAACTAGAAAACTAATTTAATTTGTTGCTTCATCTTGACTCATGAGAGCAAAAGAGCTTCAAGTGGCTTCCCAATATAAGACTCTTGAGTACAAGCAAGGCAGAAAAAGCTGCTGGCTCTGCTTATGTCTGGACACGCCACTGCTGCTGCCACTTGACTTCAAGCACTGTCAGAGCTGATACACTAAGGACAGTCCATGGGTCTGCAGCAGTCCTAACTGAAGATGGTAAAGCACTAATCTGTAGATTAGTAGATTGAAGTAGACTGAAGTTTGTGACAGCAGATCAGAATATACTAGGGCAGCTCAGCAGGGTGGAGGACACAAGAGAAGCGTGACTACACACAAATCCATAGTTAAATCAGAACTGAAGGGATTAAAAACTCCCACAAAACTAATCCTGCACTACTTAATAATTTTTAAAGTGTGTACTTAGCAATATCACATGTGTTTACAAATACTTGGTGCTATCACGTAACAGGATGTCAAAGCAGCAGGTCTGCACTTATCAGCCACAACCTTTCCATGAATCATGACCAGTGGAGTTATCTAGGTTCCAACAGCTGCTGAAACAGTGAAGAGCTCATAAAGTTTACAGTGAACAGGATAAAAGGAAAATAACCTAAGCACTTTGTCTTGCAAGTTTAATTCTTCACTGTGTACAAACACACAGACTTCACAACAATAATAACCACTCTTCACAGCAGCTGTGAGTATATAAGGTTCCCTGAAATTAACCCATCTCTAGTTACAAAATACATTTTATCATTTGCTGCAAGGACCTAAATTATTTCTAGAGTTTAGAATAGTCAAGTCCAGCAAGGGTTGAACCTAACAAAAGCTTGTGACAATGAGGTTTTGGAACCTATTTTTGTATTTCATTTGAAAGATTCCAGCCTAACCATTATCAAGAAAACACTAGGGATATTTCACATTTTCCATAATAACTTCAAGAAATCATCAGTAGAAATGACTGTAAGTAATTTCTGTTCACAGCCATATGCCAGAATCCAGGAACACTGCATCAATCCTGTAACACGAAGAAGTCCCCCAGACTTTAAAAAATAAATGAAGAAATTGATGTGCAGATACCAAAAGTGAATATTAACACTGGAGTGTGTAAATTACTGTGGTGGACCTGCTGACCCAAAGAACAGCATGAGCCATACATGGAAAATACTTCCAAGGAGTTCTTTGCTCCAACCTTAATGTCTGGACTAAGCCAGAGCCTGAATTTTGGCAGAGCGCACACGTTTCCATTATTTCATCCTGCTATACAGGCTCTGACATCAAAGCAACCGTGTAATATTTGCAAAGTTCTCTTGGCAAGCCCAATGAGAAAAAACCACCCCAAAGTAACAGCTTTCAGGAATCAGGAATTTTTACTGATGACACGACGGCCTGCATCACCTCTGAGTTCCCTTTCACCTTTAACACTCTTGTTCATAACATCCACGGCCAGCAACATTTGGTATCAACAAGTGATTGTGTTGATTACTTGGGAAGACGAGTTGCCAGACTTACTGGATACTAAACAAAATGGTTCTCATGCAGTTGCTGCATTTAACAGTAATAGCAGCCACAAACATAAGCATGGCTGGCAGTTTGTGCAAAATAAAAAACATTTTTTAAATCAATCACTAGGTAGGGATACACCTGGCACGTGATTTTATGTTTTCCAGGCTAAGCCTTTCAGAAGGCTTTATTAAACAGGCTTCTTTCTTCCCTCTTCATTCTTTTTGATGAGCAATGTTAAATTAACAAATTTCTCTGGAAGTTTAGAGAGGTCCGCGGCTGAATAGATATTTGGAATTGCTGCCTGCAGCTTCTATCTGGAGAGAAAACTTTCATCACTGCAGATTACCGCACATCAACAAAAAGCCCCAAAACCAACAAAGCAGGTGGAGGAAGAAGGTGGACTTAGGCAGCAGAGCTCGGTGCCCGGGCCAGTGCGGCAGCCCCAGAGCGCAGCCAGGAGGGTTGCGGGGCCGGGCGCGCCGGCCGCACACCTGCGGGCAGCGGCAGCCCCCGACGGCGATGCCCCGTGCGGCGCCGACCACGTGTGAGCCGCAGCCCTGACATCATGAGCTCCGTGCTCGTGGTCCCGGCTGTCGCGACAGCAGCTCCGGCCGCGGGGCAGAGCAGCCGGAGCCCGCCCGTGCTCGGGAGCGCTCGGGGTGGCCCCGCCACGCGGGGCGCGGCCATCGCCCCCCGCCCCGGGCCCGCCTGTGCCTGCGGCCCGGGGCGCACTCGCGGGCCCCTCTCGCTCACTTACTCCTCTCCGGTGCTCGCACCCGCGGTGGCGGCAGCAGCTCCCAGCGGCACCAAAGCACGACCCCTTCAGTTCTTCCGCCCCCTTCCTCCTACAGCGAGTCCCCGCCCCGGCCCTGCCCTCCGCCTCCTCCCGCCGCCGCCGCCGCCGGCAATTTTTGAAGGCAAATCCGGCTGCGTCACTTCCAGCCTGGCGGGACGGGGAGGAGGTCCGCCCGGCCGGGCCGGCAAGGAGTTGGTGTCAGTTTGCGCGTTATTACTAAAAGCGACGGGCTGATTTTGTTTTAAATTTTAAAGAGAAGCGGGGGAAAAAAAAAAATCAAAAAGCGGGGGAGAAAAGAACAACTGCATTGGCCGGGAATCGAACCCGGGCCTCCCGCGTGGCAGGCGAGAATTCTACCACTGAACCACCAATGCTTGCGTGCTAATTTCGTTTTGCCTTCGTCACTCAAAGGTGACAAACGCGAAATTCCCCGCCCCATGCACTCACCTGAGATCCCGCTCTGGTGATCGAGGGCTTTCCTTCGGCTATTTCCTTTCTGTAACTCACAGATGTGAGTTTTGCCGAGTTAGTACGAAGCACCCACTTTTATCTATATGTTCTTTGCTTGGGACGTATCTGCACGTCTTCAAACGTTCATAGGTTGTATTATTCTGGGGAAGAAAACGCATCTGAGAGTGCTGAGGAAAACCTGCTTAACAGCGGAGTCAGACCAGGAAACTGCCCTTTAAGTGTCCCTGATGGAGCAGTACCTCGTCACCTGTCTAAATAGACTCAGCTGCTTAGCAACAAATAGGATCTAAAGGCTGGGTACAATGCAGGAGGTTTATGATAGTCCTTCAGGGTGAACTCCAAACCCCCACAGCAGTATGTCATTTATGTCCTTTAACTAAGTATATCACATCCATTCGCACTTATCTCTCGTTATTTTATTTCCACTCATTCTCAAACTGGTAGTTTTAGTCTAACCCTTTAACGAGTGTCGACGTTTAAAACAATCATTCCTACATTACTGCAGCTGTAAAGACACAGAAAGCTGCTGCTGAGCTTCTAAAATGTTAGATGTATCACATCATTTGGTTGAGAGACCTGGAGGAATTTCCTTTCTCCCCTTTGTAGGTGGCTAATGAATAAGAAATGGTGCTGTACTTCTATAACCTCCTCCCCAAATGTAGAAGAATTAGGATACAACTCAATCTCTCCAATAACACAGTAGTTTCTGCATTAGCAGTTTGAGATATGCACTTAAAGGGGATTTTCACAAAGACAGATACAGATGAAAGCTGTGATACATTGTCCTTTTAAGGAACAGCTTCACGGTACATAATGTATGCATAATAAATAATAAAAATAGTAACAGTAATTCATAAAATTTACTTATTTTGATGAAAGAGGCAGCAGAGGACATGGAAAGAACACCAACAAATTGAACACTTGAACATCAATATGTATACTTTTCAGAACAGGTTACAAACATGAGGTGACAGCCAAGTAAACAGCATTCCTGCTGTTACACTTGTGCCACTTTATTGTCAAACAGTAGAGCTGTTGCAGCATAAACAAGACTTGTAGAAGAGGGATGTGAAGGACAGAAAAATAAATGCAACTGGGCAATTAGTGTTTACATTTCATGTTTGACTAGTCAAAATAAGAATGTGATTTTCACTTCTTATAAAGATTCAGTGTGGGGTTTATTATTCCATCAAGTGCTACACTACAGAAACCAATTCTGAGAAAACAGGAACACTTTCTGTAACTCAGGAATGTCACCCACTACCAGTAGCCAATAATTCAGTCACAAGAGCTGCAATTCTTTCTCTTATTCTGAAATAATTTAAGGAGGTGTCACTGCAACCACGCACTCACATCCCATCCCCCATGTCAAACACTCATGCTGTGTGTTCAGTCAGCAGGGGCAAGGAAGCCTCCACTGCTCGACTGCTGGGCACTGACAAACTGGATACCTGGCACTCCTGGACAAAGGAGATGGATGCTCCAGTGTACCTACTGGAAAAATCAGCAAAGATGCACATTCTCTTCATATGAACATCAGGAATCTTGGAGATCATGGTCCAAGCCACCACCCCATAAGCCCCTAAAACCCAAATGTGCCAATGGGCATTCAGAGATCACATGGCACACATGTAGTTGGATTGCAGGAGACCTGGCAACAGGGGATGCCCAGGCCAGGATTGAGACAAGTACAGAATACTCAAAAAACAGTGAATAACTTACTATGGCCACGAGATAATGTGAGATTGTTAAGTTCACTTGCTAGACACAGAATAAATGAATGATCCGCTTAAGCAGAATTGTGGGATGGTCTATGTATTTAATTGGAGAATCCAAAAGAATTGACAGTATTATAATACAAAAAAGACATTGTATATACATATACACATAGAATATGTCTATATATATCTATATAGATATATATAAATCAGTAAACTTGAATAGTGCCTTTATCATGAGCATCTTAAGGCATTCAAACATTTTACTATGACATTGACCCAATTCATTATCTTTTTGCTTTGGCTGAAGTAAAGCAAACAGATTTAAAGGTCTGATCTGAAACACCCACGACATCTGAAACAAAAGCCTAAGAGTATCTTCAGTGACAGCAGCATCATCTAAGAACCCACCCACTGCACTGCCTATCAGCTGAATAATATTAAAAAGATTCTAAATAAATCATTCCCACTCACAGTTTTTGCAACAGCGGAAGATACATCAATCTCAAAGAGACTTTCTAGCCATATATTCTATAGATTCTATTACAAATTGAGGATAGAAAAGATACAGCAAGAGGGCCTGCCCGAGGATAGAATGCCACTGAATATCAAATAATATTTACAGTACAAGTTATAGGATTATAGAACATTTTATAAATACAATTAATATGTATACAAGGGCACATAAAAGAGAAACTTGTTTTCATGCTTTACAAAGTAAAAGTAACCTGAACTAAAACTTACTGCAGAATTCCACAGCTGCTGGCTAGGAGCCTCTCTTCTCCACTGCCTGTACAAACCAATCCCCATTATAGGTCACCAGTGAAACACCCATGTTTTAAGCAGCAACTATGAAGAATCTCAACAGACTCTGAATCTATGTATGAAATATCAAGTTTCAAAACATGGGTAAGGCAGAGCATGCTGGAGAGTTGTGACAACATACACGTGTAACTAACTTTCTCAGAGAAGAAACTAGACTGTAACGAACTGCACTTTTTGCAAGGAAATACATAATACTGCAGCATATAGGTGGCAAAATTCAAACAAGGTACATTACAATTTCTAACATGTGATACTAGAAAATGCCAGAAGCATCTACCAAATTCTAAAGATGTGAGCACTTCTTGTATTTGTTGAAAAAAGGCAAAAGAGTATTTAGTATTTCAGTACTTGTGCATGTCCTTAAAAGAATCAATAATTTCCTTTAATAAAAGCAACTGGTTTTTCTTTTTAGACCAATGGTGCCTTTACAGGACACTTTTATATCCTTTTTAAGAATTATTTTTAAATTGCCTAAGATCAGTAATAGTATTAAATAGGAATATACCATAGTATAGTGCAGGCAGAGGAGATACATACTCAGATGAAAAGGCAATTCTAAGAGTCAATTTAATGAATTGACATTATTTTCTCTGCACACTTCAAAAATGGTGAGGCAGGCTTGATTAAATTACCTTTAACCAGCAATATATTATACTTTGCTCCAAGACAAGTAGACCAGTTTTACTGGGATACTTACTATGAAGGAGGATAATCTCTGAAGTTTATTTACATGAAAAGCAATCTTTTTTACATAATATATAAAATGGAGTAGTTATGCACTGCAGCCATTTTATAATAATTAAGCTAAATGAAATTAATCTTAAAAGCTACTCTATTTCAACAGCTGTGGGAAAGGCAGAACAGGAATTGTTTTATTAAGCTGCAAACTCATTTTCATTATAGAAAGCAACTAACTAACTACTTGTTTGAGAAAACAACTTCTCATAACCATCTTCTAATCATTATTAACACTTCACAGTACAGGGGTGAACTTCCACAAACATTTTCTTCTGTGACAAAGTATGTTTAGAAGTTTCCTCACTGTCAACCTGCTGCAGTTCCTCAGTTATGTCAATATAAATCATTTTTGGACCACACTAGAAACTGGACCACTCAAATGACCATACTTACAAGAAAGGAAACTCCAAATGCTAACCAACGAGCACTTTCTTCGCTGATCCAGTATTTAGAACAGTACTAGAGACAGTTGCACTGGCACAAAGAGAGACACTGGACTGGAGCACAGAAAGAGAATAAATAGCTATAAGCAAACAAACCAGCTTGCTGAGAAAAGTACACTGGTAACTGATGTTTGCTGCAAGAACAGCTATGGACATCAGTTTCATGATGTTTAGATAGCTATAAGGCCAGTGCAATGGCACAAATAGTTTAGGAAAGCAGTAATGCTTACATGCATGTTATTAGATTATCCATTGGAATTCGATTCCAAGGAAGAAGAAATGTTTCAAAAGATATTAAGTTTACTAAAAATAGTGCATTTTTTTTTTAATCACCATGTTTATTTTAGGAAAAACGATAGAGGCAAAAATGTAATTCTTTCTGCCTCTCAACACTAACTCCTGGTCTTGTCTGAGTAAAGCTGCTTAGAGTGATGTTCCCATCCCTACTCCACGAAAACCTCAACAGGCTCAGAATCTCTCACCACGAGACCCTAGGAGATACCTGAGCATTTGCTGCTGGAAATTATGGAAGCAGTAATGCAGAAGGCACCAGGCACAGCTATAAGTTCCTCATTCTGTTCTGAACTGGGCTGTGAAGGACAGAGCACTGAAATTGTACTTGCCAGCTCAGACAGACCCGTGCACAGCCCTTCTCCTCAGTGCTTGTGTAACCAGGAGGAAAACTGTTCCAGCCAAGGCAAATGGCCTCCACAACAAGTCTCAAAAGTCATAATTTATAATCTTTTCCCACTACTATCTCAAATTTATCATAAAGACACTACTCTAGAATTTATTTTTCAAACTAAAAATTCCAACTAAAGCAGCACTGTACCCACTTCACAGTTTGGCTGTAGTCAGAAAATTGAACAAGATTTCAGAAACTGTTGTTTCTAAGGTTTCTTTTCCCCTTCCATCTATAGAACTGATGACAGGAGACAATCAAGCTGTTTCTGAGTGATCAGCCCTGCTTTGAGAGTACCAGTCCCAAGCTACAGTGTTACTAATATCAAATCAAATTACTATTTAATAAAATACTAGTTCTAATGTTTTATTATCTTACAATCATACTATAGCCAAAACTGACACTTTCTTGTTTCAAAGCTGAGAATTAGGCCCACAGCAGCTGGAAATGTTTCACCAGAAAGGTGGCTGTTTTTCCATCACTGTGAATAAGGCTAAATACAGTGAGAAGTGAGGGTACAGCAGCCCTTTTTTTTTCTCCTCAGAAATGTATCAGAGAACTTTATTAGCATAAAGTAGGTGTTATATTTGGTCAATGCATGGAAAAACTGTGATTAAAAATTCTGAAGCAGAGATTTGTTCTCTAAAATTATTCAATATATGTATAAATAGATACCAGCCATCTTAGGGGAAAAATAATCACTATTTCCTATTTTGAGTACTTAGAGTACAGAGGACCAACAACAATACTCAAGTGATTTTTTTTTTTTACCTTATATCAAATATCTTCTAAATTAAACAATTAACATCACTAGAATAAATTAATTTTTGAGAAGGATTTCCCTGTATTCTGGGGAAACAAAATGTACAGAGAGGGAAAGTGAAGAAATAGGTTTTTTAGCATTAAAAAAAAGCGTGCACATATTTACTCTAGCAATCTTCTTTCAATTCTCTTAAAGGAAAAGACTTTTCAAAAGCTATAGCTGCAAAATTGATTGCTTTATTTTTGACCTTTATTCCTCTACTAAACATAAACCAGATCACGACTCTGAACTCCTCTACCTGCCTGTTCATCATCATCATCATCATCTGACTGCTGTTCTGAGTTTTGGGAACTACTGTACTCATACTCAATGGGCTTTGGATTGTTGTATGGGTAGCCATTGTCATCAAAAAACCTTCGGAAGGTGAATTCATAGAAAGCATGCTCAGGATGTTTTCCATTTTTGTACCACCCATTAAGGGTATCATTTCTGTTCCCCTCCTTATCATCATCACTCCACAATTTATCTGGATCAACTGGATCAAAGTTTGACGTGTCCGTAGGATGAGCAATTTTGGGAATGTAGAAAGCAGACTGTCGTCGTAGATCACTTGAAAAATCAATTGTTTTGAAAAATGGATGAGCTTTTATTTCATCTGCGCCGTTTTTGCCTAAACGATCTTCTGGCCCTCGGCAGAGTTTAATAATAAGGTCGGAGGCCTCTGGAGTCAGTTTAGCCTGAGGTGGAATATGAAGTGCAGTTTGCCAGTTGATAACCTTAAAAGCAAAAAGATGTGTTAGTTATTTATAATTTCACAAAAAGGAAAAAACACATTAAAACAACAAAACAACTGACCACGAAGAAGTAATTCACGATGTCTAAGGTTTTTCACAGTAGAGGGGAAAACACGAAGCTGCTCTTTCAGAAACACAAGGAATATTTTGTCTGGAAATCTGGCAAAATGCAGGTAGTTTATTCACACTCCAAATCTAAACTAGAGTCTGGCACATAAGACCCCTGCTATAAACCAATAAAGATACCATAAAATCCAGCACCTGGAACCTAAGATTAGGCACATGGTTTACAATCCTAAAAAGGTGAGGCAGATGAGTTTTGAGTTATATGATGTACTATACAGACTAACAGATTTCAAGTTAAAAAAAAATCAACACTGCACTACATTTACAATTTTGCAAAAACACAGAAGACTGCCTTGATGCTTTCTCTGAAACAGCAGGGGATCAGGAAGGAAAGGACCAAAGGCTCTGAGTTGTCAGTAGCCTGGAGCAGGCAGTGATCTGCTGCTCCTCCACCTTCCCATGCTAACCACTTGCAGGTACATCACCAAAGGAAATCCTCTGCAGGCAAACAGGCATGGAAGCCAAGAGGTGGCAAAAGAACACACAGATACTGGAAGAGGGAAGGGGAAATGGGAGGAGATGGGAGAGGGGAGAGGGAATAACAACTGGAACATAAAAACAGTGAAAGGCTGAGATGTGATGTGATTTTTAGTTGGGACGTTTACTGTACAACCAGATAAGTTATGAATGTGATTCTAGAAGTCCCTTTATAAATTAAATGCACCTCCACAGTAACATGAAGTTTAAAACCTCCATAGTTTATATCATGCTTGGATAGGCAGCGCTCTCAAACATCACCTTTGTTTCCCTACAAATTAGGAAGACTTTGTAAGTTTCAAGCCTTTTTCAGACTGTTAATACTAGACTTTTAAAGTTACCTTCATTTGTGTTTCCAGTGGTGTTTGTGCCAGGAATGGAGGCTGCCCCACTAGCATCTCAAAGAGAATTACTCCAACACTCCACCAGTCACACAACTGTGTGTAACCTGAAATAAAGTTCAAATGAGGTAGTCAAACCTTTGTATAGTTTTAATCTTGAATTTCTAAGAACAAAAAAGTTCACATGAGAATTCAATTCTATTCAATACTTATTTAAGATTTTCATATTCACAACTATTTATTTTTTTGTTAAAATATCGCATCCTTGGGAAAAGCAGGAGTGTGGGAAAGGTGAAGCAGGACATGCGAATACCAGTTACTTCGCAGTGAGACCGCAGCACAAGGGTGCATTCATTACCTGTTCGTAACAACACTTCTGGTGCAATGTAGTTGGGCGTGCCCACCAGGGAATGGGCCAGGCAGCGCTGGTGCTGCCGTGCAGCCCTGCGCTCCAGCGGCTTCAGCCGATCCCCACACCTGCAGTTCGCCGGGTCACCCCACTCACTGCTGAAATCCATACTGTCCTGGCGGGCATGGTCACCTGCCATGGAGTGACACGGGTGGCAAAGTTGAGGATGATTACTTTAGTTCTTATCTAATACGAAATTTTCTTTATCTGTTAACATTTTGTGCTACAAGACAGAATCTGTTTCAGTTTCAATACTTAACCTGAGAGTTAAAACAGAAATCGAGATGTCAATTTTTGTTTATGACATAAAATACCAACCTCTGAGGACACAAATTTTTAAAACTAATTTTGATGTAACAATGAGAAAACACCAAATCTCAATACTTTTCATATTTTTCTTAACATCACCACATTGGGTGGATAAGGTGTATATTGTTTTTACACTTACATAAACATAAAACCTCTAACATTTAAATAATCAAAAAATAAAATCAGATTTTAAATCTTTATCTTCTCACCAGAAACTGTGTAGCACTCTGGTCTAAGATATGTGATATTTTGAGAAAAACTAGCCAAAATTAATTTAAACCTTGTTTTTGAAGGTATGTTTTTATTTTTGGAAGCTTAAAACAAATTATCACATAATCTGTATTTTACCACTCTCAAAACTGTGATTTCTCTTTTGCTCCAACTTTTTCTTCAGCTGTTGTTTTAAGTAATCAAGTAGGATTCTGAAAAGCCTCCTTAAACCTTTTCATAAAGGAAACAGTAAAGTCATCTTTCTACTAATTTGTAATTTAATTCCTTGTAAAGAATACTTGTGTTTCTCTTACCACTCTGGTAGTATTTTGAGTCATGGGTCCATCGAAAACCAGTACAGAGCCCGAAGTCAGTCAATTTGATATGACCATCACGGTCTATTAAGATATTGTCAGGTTTAATATCTCTGTGGATGAAGCCCATTTTATGAACACTCTCAACTGCACACGTCAGCTCTGCTGTGTAGAACCGTGCCAGATTTTCTGGAAAGACACCCATTCTAATTAGAAGACTCATCATATCACCTCCTGGAATGTAGTCCATTACAAAGTACAAATTGTCTTTATCTTGGAATGAATAGTACAGGCGAACCACCCATTCATTATCAGCTTCTGCAAGGATATCCCGCTCAGCTTTAACATGAGCAACTTGATTTCTAAGCAAGACATCTTTTTTCCTCAGAGTCTTTGTTGCATATAGAGCATTAGTATCCACCTTTCTTGCTAGGCAAACTTCTCCAAATGCACCAACTCCCAGGGTTTTAATTTTTACAAACATTGACTTGTCCATTTTAGCTCTTCTTAGCCGAATGTAATTTGACTCTTTCTGGCACAACATTTTCCTCATTTGATCCCGGGCTTCTGGTGACAATCCAACCTGTGTAGCAAACAGAATTAAATCTGAAGAGTGAACAGTACTCTTAATTCTTGGTGATCTTCTCATAATTAATTACTCACAATTAATTATTCTCATAAGGCTTAGGCAAAGCAAACCAAATACTTATACACAGCACAATAAATAATACTTAAAGGGATTTGGTTTTGTTTTAATTTACACATTCGGATTCTATGAAAACATATAGGAGTTAAAAAAAAACTGAAGTGTGATCATTTTCAACAGCAAAATGCACAAGGTGCCATGCACCAGGAGGTTCTAGAAAAGGCTCTACTACATTCTTAAGAAAGGTAATTTACAAATTACTGATAAAAAACACTGCAAATAATATTATCTGAATAACAAAGTGCATCAGCTGCCTCCCTGATTCTCTCTACAGGGTTAAAGAAAGTCAAGACATCTCCTCAGCCCCTGCTGAGGGCTAAGGAGCTGCCATGGGAATGGCAGCCTAGCTGGAGCAGAAGTCACTGAACTTTCTGACCATGCTCTAGGATTTCAGCTGCAGGAGGGAGTATGCACTCCCTCTCACTCTCTCACTTCCCTGTAGCTACCCAAAACAGATCCTGCTGGCACTGCTTCCTGCTGCCCGCCTATACCAAGCCCATGCCTCTGCCACGAGCCTTGATCTGATATTCCCTCTTATCACAACGCACCCCTTTCTAACAGGACTTCGCTCTCACTCTCACCCCACTGCTCTCCACTCTACCTAGGAATCAGCTGAGCATAGCACATTCTTTTGAAGAGGCTCACTCCTCCTGACAGTATCTCTTCTTGGCTCCCATCTGTGTACATATCTCTGTCTTGATTGAATATCCCTGGTATTCCAGCCAATGCCACCAACATTCTGGTGCTGGCAGCTGAAACACTCACAGGCCACACACAACTCCCCACCTACAGTGTGGAAACCCTGATCTACAAGAAACACATTGATCACTCTCATTGTACTCCAACCTACATACCCTCCTGGTATATTTTTGCTAGTTTCATATCCCTTAAGAGTCCCATTCAATTTTGCTGCCATTTTTCTTGGCAAATTTCAGGGCATGGAATCAGAATGATCCTTCTTCTTTGTTTTAATGTGAATAGAATCTGTCTTCAATTTTTTGTATTTTTTCTCTGTGAAGCTATCCCCATGTAGCTTGATGTTCATTCCTTCTTTTGTTTTCTGACAGCATTTTCAAATTACCGTATGCTACCTTTCTCACACCATCTCAATTATTTTATCTGCCTACCTGGCTTGAAAACACCATCCAACACCAATAATTTCCAAGTTCAACCTATAGCATACTTCCTTATTTCTTCATGGACATGTTGGTCATAAACTCAAATATGGCCACACTGAACCCCTGCAAACATCACAATTGTACTCAAGCACTATTCTAAAAGCTTTCCATTTCTTACTGTCACATCTTATTAATTCTTGATACCAAATCTTGCAGTTTCCATCTCTTTAAAGCCTCAGATATCTAAGATGTTGTCTGCATAGCAGTACTCGGGACCATCAACAGGACTAAGTAACTAGCCTAGGCCTGTACAGTCTGTATGTTAATAGATGACTTTGGCCTTGCCTGCCTTCCAACATAACTTGAAACAAAATATAATAGATGCGACTGAGAAAAAAGGCAAAAAAAATCAATTAGATATCATTCAGTATCTTAAAAATGTTTTCATGAGTTACTGTATGTCACTTAGTAAAGAAAATACTGTTAGAAAACAGAAAATTTCTTACACGCATCATAGTAAAAATGGATCCAAAGGAGATGCAATTAGGAAAATGCATACAATATGCTTGTCTACCCAAACGAATTTCACAAGTTATACAAATTTGATAAGATTTAAATGGGGAAGGCTGTCTCAAATTCCAGACAAAATTTTTTATAGACATCAAATAGGCAGTAGTTAGGACTGGTTAGCTGTAGTTTCAAGACTGGTATGGGAAATAGGTTCAACTATATATTTTTAATCAAAAAATTGTCTTATTGTGGGAATATCTGCATAGTGTCTTCCAAGACAGAAACATCTGAAGCTTTCTATGAATGAACAGGCTTAAGGCACAACTCAACACAGAAAGAAGGATGTTTTTAAGACTAACAAATGTCAAGAAGACAACTGAAGACCTGAACCTGGTAAAGTTGAGACAATGGTGGGTCACCTTCCTAAGGCTCATCTGAACCCTAAAGTTTGCCTCAGTACAGATCCACTTGACACAAACTGAAACCCATCCATCACTGACAAAGCTGGCAAAGAATAAAACCTAGATGGCAACAAACTCCTAGGAATGAGACTCATAACTAATCACTGCAAGACATACAAAGAGTCTCCAAAACCCTTACAGCTTTGCATTCTTCCACCTGCTCTCTAGCTGTTGCATCTGAACAGTTTTATAGTAAAAAACTAGCCCAAGTACTACAATTTGTCATCTCTTCCCTCAACCCACCTTCATTTTTCCCTGTCATCCACTAAACCAAATATTTATTACAAACTTTCTCTCTGAATTGCTGTATTTTCCCTAGAACCCTCCTCAGCTTCAGCATTTCCCAAAAGTTAACAAACTGTCAGCTGCACCAAATTTTCTGCCAATTATTTCAAGAAAATGTCAGATACCAAAAGTTTCCTGACTTGCTCTCCATCATCACACAATTTGCTCTCATTTTGCTTCCTTCTCACCTTGCTGTGCCTTAAAGAATGACTTAAGTTTCTCTTTGCAGGAAAGACACATATTATAACTCTTGGCCAAACTCATGCATCTAAATCAAACATTTTTGAGACCACTCAACTCCTAGGAGACCTGACACCATGGAAATACATCACAAATGTTAGAAATACAGTATCTGGTGAAAGTAGGTATTTTCATACGGATGCATTCTGAGGTTTTTTCTTTCAAAATTCAAATAAATATTATAAAATACCCCTACTAAGGTGCTTTAAAAGCACAAGAAAATATCAAGTAAAGTTGTATCAGTGCTTTCAGATAAGTAATACTTATTCTTAGATATTACAGAACACAACACAGTAAGAAAGGAAAGTGAAATTTGCAAATCAACATTAATTATAATCTTACATTTAAGTACTCAAAAATAGCCAAAATAAATTCATGCTTAATTTTGATGCAGGATTGCATGCAAAGCCCTCTAAAAAGGGATCATGCTATTCTTAAGAAACACTGTTGCTTCAGAATCTTACTTGTCTACACAGGGATGGAGGCTACAGAGTTCAGGATAGCTTCCCACACCTTAACAGTTTAAATCAGCTGTTAGTGAAGTGAAAAAGGAAAGAGAGAAGACTAAGAACAAAGATCTAGTAAGAGTTCCAGGATGAAATCTTGCTAACATTTACATATTCGTGATTAAGCAAACATTTACAAAAGACTACAGCTTACAGTAAGAATTTTCAAAGAGTAAGAAAACGCAGATTTAAAAAACAGCATGTCAAGAAAGAGGCATAAGCCAAATACATACTCTCATTGAATAAATAAAAAGGAACATCATACTTACGTCGAACTTTCAGCTACAATTGTTAAGATATATATATGTGTGACACATCTCAATTTCACTTTTCTGCAAATCCTAGCTTCACTACTTCTCACTGTTTCCTCTTTTGAAATGACATATGCTTGTCAGCTCCAGTTTTTACCCTTTCGATGTATTTTAACAGAACACTGAAATACTAGAAATACACCACTGACTCCATGAAAAAGTTGATTTCACATATATTTGTTTTATAATTATGCCCTTCAATTGCTCTTAGTTAAACAGATACATTTACAGCGCAGATTACAAAATAATTAGAAAAAATATACTGTCTCTTTAATTAAAAAAAAAAAACCAACTAACCTTTTAAATACTTTGGTTTTGTTTTTTAATTTGAACTTTAAAAACTATCCCTACTGGTAACGAACTGCAAAATTTAAAAAATATCACTGTTTGGGTGTCTATATAAGTGCACTAGCCAGCCTCCACTTGTCCCCAGTTTCCTTGTACCTTCAATACTTACAAAAAGAAATAGAAATATTTTTAAAAATCATTAAAATATTGCCTATAACTCAAAAAACAGGATTAAATAGAACCCATAACAAAAAGCTATGAGCCATGTAGCTACATCTCGTCCATGCAACAATTATTTTGCTTCTGCCGCCTTACTGTATGTAGGCCATACAAATTACTTTCAGGCATGCAAAAAATGTACTTAAAAATCAGTATCTAAGAAGAAAATTAAATATGTAAATAGGACAAGGAAGAAAACTGCCACATCTCAAATACAAAGATTAAAAATAGACTTCAATACCACAGTTTTAAATGTTCTACTTATCTGTACTATTTAATTCTACAATTAAGATTATCTCATAAAAGTAATACAGGAACAGTTTAGTCATAGATTTAGAAAGAAGGAAGAGTTTACCCGCATCATTTCATTCTCTAGTTGTTTTTTCCGATGCAAACGCTGCTGGTGTGACTTGAGTATATTCTCCACATGCTGCTCCATGAAGAATTTAAAGGCCTGAGGGGAATAACTTTGAATGCGAGACTCTCTTCTTTCTTCATCTTTCTTGTTTTTTCTAACAGGAACAGGTGAGGTTGTAATTTGTTTCTTTTCTTTATCTGTTGAATCAACACATTCATAATTCTTCTCATTCTCATCCTCCCTGGATAAAGGAGGTGGCTCCTCCTTGCTGAGCTTGGGTCCTGCCTCATACATATTGACAGAAGGATTCTGATGTAACAAGTGTTTAGGGTAAGGTGGTGGGGGACCCTGGTAATTTGGAGCCTCCGCAACAGGAGACATAACTGCCATATTGGCAGAGGGACTGTCGGAGAACGGAATGGTCTGAACAGTTTGCACGGGCTGCGGCATCCAGGAAGGGTGAGTGGGTGCCAAGGCAGTCTGCAGCTCTGGTTTCAACACTCGCATGCTTTTCACTGGCTGCTGAATGGGAGCTGGTGTTATGGCTGTCACTGTGGTGGCTGATGGCTGGGAGCTGCCAGAGTGACTCTGCCTGCTGCCATGATGGTTGTTGAAGGAGTTTGACCGCACGGGAACACTGGGCTGCCATGTAGGCATGTCATGCCCATTGCCCGGCGACGACTGTGGCTGCACAGGGGAAGGCTGTGACCATGATGCAGGTATTCCAGCTACATTTGTATTGTAAAGTTCCAGATTGTGACTATTTCTGTTTGGCACCATTATTGCCTGAGGAAGATTCCCATTGGTGTATGCTGAAGGAGGAGCAGATCCTCCTGCCTGCATCTGTAGTGCTGTGGGACTCTGCCTGTTAGTTGGATTCATTGGGTACGGGGGTGGCTGGCGACTCACGGAATTTCCAGACACCACATTCTGGTGAACTATGAATTCTGCCTGACAATTGCCATTTTGCATTCCAGCTCTTCCTGAGGGAAAACTAAATTTGCTGTTGGCAGAACTCTGCATGATTATTGGTTGCCTGCCAATGGGGACAGCACTCATGCCTCTCTGACCCTGTGTAGATGAATTCATAGGAGGAGGATTCATAGGTGGAGGTGGATAACCATCCTGCCATGCTCCTGGTGGCACTGGAGAAATACGGGAGATCACATATTCCATGTTTCCAGAGTACCGCTTTGTTTGAGAATTTGGCTCCCAAGAAGGAGGTGGAGGAGTAGTTCCCCTTGGAGGGGGTGTCTGCCCCCGAGGAGGTGGAGGAGGAGGAGTGACACTCCTTATCTGTGGTAGAGGTGGGGGATTCACTCTTTGTCCATTGCCAGGATGAGCCTGAGCAAATGCTGCAATGCCAGATCCAGATAATGGCCTTCCTACATCAGGCTGGGAGCTGGGACTTTCTGAGCGATAAACGACACCCTCTGCCAGGGAAGGGCCATGCCGCTGAGGAACCAAGGACTCCTTAGAACCCTTCCAGCTCTGCTTGCGGTTAACTGACTGCTGGACAGCCCCTGCTTCCACGAGAAGAAAACACAGCATTTATATTATTGGAAATGATTCCTATTTACTGCTCTGAATATTTTGTTCTTCTGTGTTAACTACTACAGAAACAGGACTTGAATTCTCTGACACAATATAATCCACCGTACTTCATGTGAAAACTTTTTCTATTAATACACAGCATGCTAATATGCTCAGCGTACATATAAGAGGGAAAATAACCCAAACATTGAAACTATAAAACTATAATACCAGAAAGTGATTTTTTAGAAATCACTTTTCTGAAAATGCATTTTGCTTCAGTAAAAATGCAAAATTTAATTGCAAAAAAGTGGTAACATGCAAAATTATTAGTGACACAATGTATTTTTAATCATGTGTACAAGAAACTCTCAGAATTTCAGCACAAATGCAAAAAAAGTAATAATAGCATGGAAAAATACGTTATGTTGCTATCCCTTTCAGTTAACACATGCAAGACACTTAGTGTTCTTCAACTAAAATTTCACTGAATGCTGTAAAATCAAGGCTCGCATCCTTATATGCATACAGATCACCAAGACTTGTTAAATTCCCATCATG
This sequence comes from Rhabdornis inornatus, assembly GCA_013397075.1. Taxonomy (NCBI): domain Eukaryota; kingdom Metazoa; phylum Chordata; class Aves; order Passeriformes; family Rhabdornithidae; genus Rhabdornis; species Rhabdornis inornatus. The sequence continues at coordinate 219,234 of VWZS01004875.1, forward strand.
CAGAATTTGACTAAGTATTTTAAAAGTTGCATCTTTTTGAGTAAAAGTGTTATAAATAGAGAGAAAATAATTACAACTGCATGAATGCAAAACTTCCAGAGCAAAACCCTGCAATACATTTACTTTACAGATGCTATTTTGCATCATATAAACAGAATATACAATGAACTGACTGCAGGCAGTCTTACTGTGGTTTTTATAATGTTAACACTAAGATATGTGTAAACACATGCAATACTGTAACTGCTGAAAATCACCCTCTCCTCACTTAAAAAATGTATTAATTACTGTATTTTTGCAGGTAACAATGAAAACTATGTCTAAATGGTGGGATTTACCTACGAACTTCATAGAAGCACCAATTAATCCTGCTTGACAGACTAAAGGAAAATAACGCTGATCTTTGCAACTCCTGACTAATTTTTCCTCCTACCTATACTGTTAATTTAAAATCTAACTCCACCACTAGCAGCTCAGCACCCAACTTCAGTCAAAAAAAAGTTTAGTATTTCTGCTGCATTTTAAAGTTACTCTTTCATTAGGTGTATGCTACTAAAAAGGCATCAAATTGTATTAAAAATGTGCTAGCATCTATTAAGAAAGCAATAATAGCAAGTGGCAAAATTCTAACTCTGCTAGTAAAGACATAGTGCGTGCTCTAACATTCCTAAGAACACGAAGCCTGCCTTAAAAACTATACAGACAAAAGTTGGAACCAATCAGGAAATTAATCAGAGAATGATCCTGAAACATAACATCCTAAAATACAAATATCGTAGTGGCATGATATAAAAATACACACACAGAATGCTGCTGTGTGGGAGTGTGTGTGAAGAGAGACAGAAAATTAAAAGAATTCAACGCTCAGCGCTTATTTCTAAGTGGTGTCTGACACAGAACAAAATACAGACACCACATCAGCAAGGTAATAGAAATTACCAAAATGAGATCCTAATGCCAGTCCTTGTAAAAAATGTTTACACACAGTAATAAAACCATGCAGTTATAAAACAATGCTTAAGAAACTCAAGTCAAATGGACCTATCTTTCAGAAGGATTACATCAGGTAAGTTAAATGCTGTTTTTAAACACAAAAACCTATATCTCAGCATCTCTGTTCTACTGTGAGCACATGAAGGTAAAATTTACTATGTTCTATTTCTTACCTATAAGAATACACTCAGTGAGTTACTGAGTCACCATGGATACACCTACCTGGTGGTTTCATACCTGCGTTTACAGGTCTTGCTGCTGCTGCAACCATCTGTTCCCGACGAGGATCTTGGTAGCTCATTTTACTTATAAATTCAATGGCAGCCTCTATACTACGGTTGTTAGTTTGTCTAAGAGCTTGTATAACCATATCCTAAAGAGAAAATTATATACAAAAAATGATTTACAAGAAAATCACAAAAAAACCCCAAAATCACGGTTATGTAGCCAAATATCCTCCACTAATTTTACCAAAGTAATTTTACAAAGTATTGTTTCTCTCAATTGCTTTAAAACTAATTTTAAAATGCCTTCTCCAGAAAAGATCATCCAAAATAGTACTGCAATCTTGACGTTCAGAAGAAAAGTTAACTAGTTGAAGCACTGTAGTTTGATGTAAATCATGTCATCTTGCTATCCATACAACAGCTTGGCCATACAATCCTTAAAAAAGGATTTTATAATAAAAAAAAACTGTACAATAAAGCTATCGAAATCTTTATGGACCAGCTGATATTAGAAAAAGCAGATACAACATTTTCAGCTCAGAAATTTGGCCACCTATATGATACAAGGTATTCAATGTCTTAAAGAGTATCACTATACCCAGAACATACGAGGACTAAACTTGAATCATCGTAAGCAAAAGAGATTTTCTGTAAACTATTTAGGAAAAAAAAAGCCCTGAAAACAATGAACACCATTCTACCCTGATTATTATACATATACATGTATATGTGTGTATATATATACGAAACTGTCTATACACACCTGATACTTATTGGTATCTATCTGTTCCACTTTAACCCCTAATACTACCTGAAACGTGGGGGGAAATAACCAGAATCTGTGTGATAGTTCATCTGGAAAAAAATAAAATCAATACATTTTGAAACTTCTCGACCAAGAAAAATGCTTTCCTACTTCAGCTGTAGCTGTTCCTAGTGATGTACGTGGATCAGTGCCATATGGGCAACACAGCTGTAGGTTAACACATGGCAGAAAGGGCTTATGCTGGCACTGTGCCTGAAAAAAGCCCCATATAATCACAAGTATCATGGGAATTTGCAGTTGTATCCAAGAACAAAGGGTAGGAGCAAAAGGCTCCAAGATACAAAGCATCCAACAAAAAGACAAACTTAAGATACCTTTCTAGTTTACTGTCCAGCCACATACCACAATCTTCAGTTTGCAAAACCAGCTGCAAGTTCAATCTGTAAAAATGGAGCTAAGAACTGATCTACTCTGAAAAAGCAAATGCACATCCCTCCCTGGCCCAGAATCCCCCACAACAACGACAAAATAGCTTCCTCAACCTCAGCAATGAACCACAGAGCTGGAGCAAATTATTACAAAAATCATTTATCATTATAAAAATCCTTCCATTCTCCCTAACACACAATCTGGATTGTGTATTTGATCAAGTGAAAGGAACATGAAAAGCCACTATCAGCACTTGACACTGGGATGCTGTTTAGGAAAAGTCAGTTGGTAGTTTTGGAGAGGTAGATCTCTCTGTAAATACCAAAGCATCACCGACAGCAGAACTCATGAGCTGGTCACTACTGCAAGCAGTACACGCCCGTGAAGTTAATCCCTGTTGTGATACTGTGCCTTTTTTCCTTTGGAAAGATGAGTGGTTTGCTAGCTCTTTTTAAAACATGCTTTTGTACTCAGGTTTACAAAGAAGGCATGAAAAGAAGTGTGATTTACTTTGATGTACAGGTCCCAGTGAAAATACAGGAGCTGTAAGTGCATTAATTTTTCCTTTCTGAAAACCATATTTCAGATTAATTTCCAAAATATTTGGTATTGCCTTTCAATTTAGAATGGCCATATTTTATCAACCTATTTTAACTGAGCACAATCCAAAATTACTTTGCATATCAGAGGCAAAATCCATGTTCTAGAGAGTCCAGTCCTGTCTGCCTAAAATTAAATAAATAATTAAAACAACCTACCACATAAGAACAATCCAGACAAGATGCTTAAAAAAAACAAAGCCAAGTCTCTCTAAATCCTTCTAGTCCTCTTCTACATCCCCCACTATTACCAGTTTCATGTCCTAATCAGAAACCTACCAAATTTTGAAGCTTTTTGCTTATCATGCTGTTCAAACATTCCCTGACCAACATCCCCTCCAACATGCATTAATAGTTTATAGCTAGCAGAAAAGCAAATCTTCAAAATAAAACACTTCACCTCATCAAAGCCAGCAGCTTGCAAGTCTTGCAGCATTTGTCGATTAACTTCTGATGTTCCTTTGACAGCTGAGGTCGCTTCATTTGCAAAAGGCAGAAGTGAGTTTCTTATCTCCTGCAAAACTTTATGATATGTTACGAATTTGGGGGGATTTCGGCCTTGCCTAGGATCTTCAGGTAACATTTTGCCCATGCTGTGATCAGCTTTAGCAGCATCTGAGGGTTTAGGCAAATTCCTGAGGCTCTCTCGTATTTCCTGTAGCATCTGCTGGCTGCTGCCAGTATAATTACTGGCAGGAAAAGTTTTAGGCCTCATTTGTCTGTAACCTTCTGGCTTCTCACTTCTCTTCATGAAAACATGTATATATGCAACCTCCACCAAGGACTCGCACACACCAGAACTCAAGGAAGACTGGCTGATGTCAGAACTCGTGAAAGCAGCGGCTCTTCACTGTGAAACCCTGGTTCCTGTAGTGGAGTTTGTCACAACCCAAAACTGCTATTCTGTTAACAAAACAAACAAAACAAATCACATTTAACAGAGCAGTAAAAAAAAACACTGGTGGCAGTGAAATGTTCTCATGCAGCACTGCCTTCACAGATATTAAAAGCACGCTAAGCAAATTCTTCAGGCAGTCTTTACTCAACATAATTTACAAACCATGCTGGGTTTTAAACTGTCTGCTAACAATGAACGTTTCAGGTGCCTCAAGTCTAAACAGTCCTGAATTGCAAAGGATGTGGACACAGTAAAAAGGGACTCCTCTGTGTGGTGGACAAAGCTTTCAAGAGCAGATATGAACAACTGCTGTACGCTAACCCAGCACTGCTTCTTTGCCTCCCCTCTCTCCTGTGTCCATTTGTCACCATTGTTCTCCCCATCAACACCCTTATAGGCAGAACAGCCAACTCTACTACCCAGTCAGCCAGGATATGGGTCAAATAACCTTGCTGTTCAAGGATTCTAACATCCAGCTCCAGAAGATGGAAGTGAGAAGTACACCAGTAAGAGCATGTAATTATAGTGATTTTATCCATTCTCTAGCAGTCACGTGTGTTAAAAGTAAACACTTGCCTAGCTCATCACATGCAACTTTATGATTTCTTGTACCATCTGCCACTTAAATCCGTTTAAGGGTTTAGATTCTGAGGCTTTCACAGTCTCTTATCTCAAGCCTCCTTGAACCAATCTTCATCAATAATTAAGCAATTTTAAAATTTATTTTGCATAAGGGAAAATGAGAGCAGAAGAGAAACAAAATTTAATCAGATTTTTTTTACTGTAAAATTGTTTAACAACTCAACATCAAATTCTCTGAGAGCATAGCTATGACATTTGGTAAGCGAAACAGAATTTTCTGCCAAAAGCCAAGTAAAAAACGATTGCATTTTGAAGGCACTGACTCATCAGGGAAAGAGCCCCATGTCTGTAGAGAACTCAAATCTCTGTGTCCAGGCTGGGCACTAATTATTACTGCAACTGCCACGGCAAAGGATAAAGCAACCTCAGTGAAACACTGAAGAAATTGCAGAGCATTTGCCTCTTTAGAGTATCACAAAATAAAACTTCCTCAGTCTCTACTGCTTCACAGAGGAAGATCAGTTACTAAGACAGTGCAAGACAAATGAAATGTTTCAGCACTATCTTTTCTTCACAAGCAACAAAAATGTTGAATCTCACACTGTTCCTTTACTACTGTATTGCTAAGTGTTTCTCACATTAGACATAAATTAAACAAGTACCTAAATTTTACACAGCCTACAAAAATATCACTCTCTCTTCATTCAGGTTTCATTTCTATAATACTTGCACTGTCACAAACCAATTAGTGATTCAGCAATTGAGGAAGAACATGACAAGTTAATAGGAAAAAGAACTCTGAAACACATGCAAATTATATGAATTAAATACTCATGCTACCCATATATGAATAAAACTTGAAAGCTGGGAAGTAATACATAAATGAGGACTGCAAAAAGAAACACAAGGGATTACCCACTTAATCCCATTCTCCTTGGAGAACCATTTTAGAAACAACAGAATTTCTCCTATGAAACTTTCTAAATCTTAAGGCGTATAACTGCATCCACAAGCTTTCTTTGTACTTTGATAGTTTTGAAACCTTAAATAAGTGTAGTTGGGTAGTTATGCTTTTTAATACAGTCTGGTAGCACGTAATTCTTCAGTGCTCACTAAATAAGGAAGAGATCATCAGGCATTAAGAGTGAATTTTAATAATTAACAGTGAAATTTTGCTCGAAGTATTAAGAAATCCAGAAATCAGCAGAAAGTACAGCATGAGAGCAATTAAAATGTAATTTAATTTTGGCCACTTTCAAAATAATTTTCCAAACGTGCTGTATTTAAGACCACATTGAAAATACTTTTTCCAAAGAAAATGAAGTAAGAACTTGACAAAATATATAAGCTTTTAACAAATTCCAAAGGCCTTGAATTCAGGAGAAAACAGGGGGTTTGCACCTACATATTTTGCAAATTTCAACTGGTATTTCAGTATTCCTTCATGATCACACCTCGGGTAGCTGAGATTGACAAATCTAACACCCCTAAGAGAAATCAAGATTAAATTAACGGACACTAAAATCATAAATCAGGAGCAGTCTCAGAAAATAAATCTGCACTCTAACTTAAATTCTTAGCAGCAGCTTAGGTTTAGGAGTGTAAACCAGCCAGTCCACTTATCTCCCACCACTCACCACAGACAGCATAACTGTTTGTAAGGCCACACAGCATCCATCAAGCCAAGGAACTTTTCTTGGTGGGTTGTTCTTTTTGGCAGCACTGATGGGTGCCAGCACATACATGTAAAACTAAGTCTTAATTCTCAGAAAACAAATTAATTTAGTCCTCCAGAAAGCAGGAATTACTACGGGTCACTTTGCTTTATAGACGAACCTCAAAATTCACAGGTCACCTCCTCTTATAGACATTGGCACACATTTTAAAGGAAGAGAGTGTTGACTGCTGAGTAAGAAATGTATCTCAACTTTGTGCTTCTAACTACCAAACACGAACTGTATCCAAGGGAACTGATGTCTATTCCCTCTTGTAGTTCTGCATCCTGAAATGATCTGTTTGTTAATGCAGCTGGTTTTGCTGATTAAATTCTCCTCCCTAGAGGAGCTGAAAAAAAAAAAATCTTTCATTTCTTATCAAAATATGGGAATACAGTATTTTCTTCTACAGGTCAAACTATAAGGGAAAAAAAAAGCTTGCCTTGGTTTTTTTTAACATTATAATCATAAAACATTACATAAATTATAAAAGATTATATAAATAAGTGCTTGAATGAAAACTCAGAAGCGTTCAAGGCCAGGCTGGATGAGGCTTGGAGCAACCTGGTCTAGTGGCAAGGGGTTGGAATGAGATGATTTCTAAGGTCCTTCCAACCCAAACCAGTCTCAGTGTGAGGCTCTCAACGGCAACAAGCAACTGTCAATGACTCATGATTTTCTGAGGGGAAAAAATACACAGCTTTACAATATAACTTTAACATTCCTTATAAAAATACTTTCAATGCTTGTATTTCTAACTGAGTACTGAACATCACATACTAACGTATTTAGGTACTCCCCCTCCTGTACCTATTCTAACAGCTTATTTTATACATAATCACAATGTTTCACTCCTAGGGATAAAGAAAGTAACAGAGACTTTGCAAGTCATAAAATTAAGTTTGTAGGGACTCGGCTCAGACCAACTAAAGGAAGCTCTTCTTTTAGGTGACAAGTCATTGAGCTGCAACAGCAATTTCCCAAAGGATGCACTTCCAACGCTACAAGCTTTCATAGGAGGATGGGAAAACTAGACCCTGAAATTAGCACATAAGCACAACTACATACGGTCAGAGAAGCCCAAGCTGGAAAGAACCAGAGGCCAGCTGAACACTAGGAACATTGTGCATTCGCTTGGTTTGTTTCCATTCTTACGCTTTGCTATCTCCTCTATCAGAATACAGCTCTTCTACGCACACAAGTATTCCCAGGAGCAGCAGGAGCTATTTCAGGGGCACCTCGGAGCGATCTTCACGGCTAACAACAGCAGGGCAGCCTCTGAGCACCAAAGCCCCGCTGCCCTGGCTCACCCCGGCACCGATTCCTGCAGGACAGCAGGACGCGGCCTCCCAAGGACCACGCAGGCCAGGAGGGTTTCAGCGCCGGGAGGAGTATCCCGAACGTGCCCCGCTGGGACACCTGCGCTTCTGCCGCCCCGCCGGCTCCAGGCCGTGACTTGAGGTCGCTCCCACCACGGCTGCGTCCTGCAGAGGGCCCAGGACGCCGGGCCGAGCCGGAGCGGGCCCGTTACCGCCCCGACCCCCTCCGGCCCCCGGCGGACTCTACCTGCGGCGAGAAGGCGGCGGCGGCGCCAGCGCCCTGGGCGCTCGGAGCTCGGCCCCGCCCGCGCAGCGCCGACCGGCCGCGGCCCTTCCCTTCCTTCCGCCCTTCCTCCGCCCCTCGGCGATGCCGGCAGCGCCCGCTCGGTCCCTCCGCCAGCGCCCGCCGCCGCCTCGGGCCGCTCAGTTCGGCGCCGCCATTTTGTCAGTGTCCCCGCCGCGGAGCCGCCCGGATATGGGCAGATCCCGGCCTGCCTCGCGCGGCTCCTGCCGCTCCCGGATGGAGCTGAGCGGCTCCCGCCCGCCCCGGCGGGGAGCGGCAGCGCCTCGCGAGCCCTGCGCGGCAGCCGCACGCACGGCACAGCCCCCTTGTTCCTGCCCAAATACACAGGTTCCTCCATCCTTCAGATTCAGTACCCAGGCTCAATCCAAATACGTTCCTGCAAGCACATCTATTCGAATTATTATAAGTCAGACCACTGCTCTTGTGCAAAACATGTTTATTAAAAAGAGAAAGGGTTCTCTGTAACAAAAAGCAGGTACAATGCCAATAAAAAAATTAACTTTTCAAAGATTTCAATAAACCAGATGTGAATTTTTGACCAAGACTGCCTCAAGTTTAGAAAGTCTTATTCTTACACCTGAAAACATAGCCAACACATCTGTCAATTATGACTTCTTAATTATAAACCCCACTTTTCTGCTGGGAGATTTACTGGTGCATTATCAAGTCTTAACATGCAGCATCCATGATGAAGCTGTAAATAATTCAAAATAATGTTGCTAGAATGCTTCAATTCCTATAGAACCTTCCACATTTCATAGCTTTAACAGTTTTCCTTCCAACTCTCATGGACTAACATTAAAAGTTATATTCCCCTACGTATATATAAAAAAAAATGAGCTTAAAAAAACCCCATCTCTCTCAGGTGATGTAAAAAGAATTTCAATTAATCCCACAGTTTCGCTTTAGAAACAATACTTGAAAAATACCTTTACAGGGAAAAATAAAAATCCAGGGTTTACCTTTTCTTCTATTTCTATGTGCATGTGCATTATGGACATCACTTTACAGCAAAGATTTTGCCCTTAGTGACTACTTTCCTGCTTGTCAAAACCAAGCAGGCAGCAGGGAAGAAATGGCATGTAAGCTTGCTCAGTCACCCATCATGGAGCATCAAGTGACAGCTGTCAGAATGTGAAGTACCTCACTTCTTCCAGAGCACCAGGACCAAGCTGAGGCCTCTCCCACACATGCCAATAATAGACTAACGACTAGCATTAAGAATGAACCTGACATTTCTCAGTAGTTCAAGCTGGTCGATACTTCCAAGGGATGCTGTAGTCACTTCAAGCAAAAAGTTGTCTGTTCACATAAATAGCCTCCGCGTCAGTACCGTATACCAGGCATGGTCCTAGAACGTCTAAACTATTCACAGACAAAGTCTGATTTGGAATCAGGTTGGTGATTTCCATGCGGTCTTTGGTCGGATCATTGCTTAGCCAGGCACTTACTACAGACTGGTTAATGGTACTGTGGGAAAGATAGGCAGTGCTTCGTCCTCCTGGAAGAAGGAAAGACGGAAGACAAGGAATTAAGTTTCAATTTTGTTTATATATTCTCAGAATTTGGAGAAACACAGCAGATATGGGTCAGACACAATGGAAATATAATTTTACATTTAAGTCAGTTTTCAGATTAGTTGAGATGTCATTTCTTTGGTAAATTAAGGAAAAAATAGCTTAAAAAATCAAGTACCTGAAATAATTACAAATATTTTCTACCAGCTCTACCCTCAGTTAAGACAAATGTATCACTCCAGCTATTAACTCATCTCACTGAACAGACAGTGTAAGGTCCTGCAAGTTTCTCTAGCCAGATACTAAAGCAAGGATACAAGAACACAAGTCTATTTAAGGAGCGTCTTGCTCTATTTGGGGTTTTCAGCTTTGCTTCAATAACAGTCATTCCCTACTGCTCCTCTTCTCTACTTACTCTGCAGCAAGTGATATATCTGTATTTGACTTTGAATTTTTTCCACATAACATTTTACATTCAAATTGAAGTCTCACACCCTAAGAACTCATTCCGCATAAGATTAGCAGGTGTCAGAAGTGATGTTAAAGGATTTATACTTCATATACTTGAAAATACGCGAAGTCCAACTCAAATCAGTAATCCTATAATTTCCATAGATAAAACTTAACTTTGAATGACAACTTTGATGCCAAAGGCAGCAGGTAACATCTGAAAGTTTCCCCATTATTTGCAGTCTAAAGTAGCAAGCACTTAGCAGTCTTTGTGATTAGGATGTGAAAATAAATGCTTAAAAGTCAGTATCATAACCTTAAAATCCTGCCACCATGCAAAAGGATCCAGTTTCATTTATTGAAAGTTCCAATTATTACCCTGAATTGTAAATTCATAATTCTACTATCTCATTAACCTATCAATTATTTTTGTATTCTAACTCCCTCAGAGATTCAATAATGTCAGGCTGCCTCTGTTTCTTTTCTACACACAGATGATTTTTAAGTGAACACAGTCTATCTTTGAAATCATAGATGTGCCCCTTCACACATTGGTCAGAGGGCAGCAGATTAAAAAATCCCACACCAGACCACGAAAAACTCTGCACAACTGTTTGCCATACGTAGTTTTCCTCAAGTGCCTATCAGGACTTGCTTTCTAAGAAAAAAAGCCTGCTTTTAATTTTCTGTATTATGACTACGTTAATAATTAGGTCATGTGAGAATACTGACTGTAATGATGTTACCAACTCACAAATTCAGTGCAGATGGACTTCAAACATCCTATCCTTACCTTGATGAAGAAAAGACGGTTTTTCAGATACGTTTGTAGAAGTATCCCAGTGCCAAAGAGATCCATCTTCAGAACACGTAAATAAATGATCAGGGTCGGAGGGATGGAAGTGAACTTCCCACACTGGAAGTATCAAAAACAAGCACTTCAGAACAAGTCTCAAGTACTTTGATCAATGCATTTGGATAGTATCATATAGACATGCATCATACAAGAACCCATGCCTCCACCAAAACTTCATTTTTAATTGTGTGTGGGTAGGAAACCCAAAGCCTCATCCTAAGTTATATACTGCAGTTTTCCCTCTGCTGGCAGGGGGAAGAGGGAAAGAAAAAAGGAGGGGAAAAAATAAAATAAAAAGACCCTATTTTGTTACATTTTCAGTGCTATGAAAATTGTTTAAGTCTTATCTGAATTCAGGCATTCTGCATACTATCATGCCATCTTCCCTGCTATGAAGTTTAAATCTGCACATAGCATGCATTCTTTCCTAGGACACAGACTATTTTGTGTGTAAATACCACAACTGCAGAAGGCAATGAAGTCAGTAAATATCAAGAAATATTTTTACTCCTTTAATTTAACTGCAGCATCAAATCACAGAATTTTCAGCATAAAATTAATTGCTGCCTTGTTCAGGTAGTTACCAGGAAAGTGAGCTGTTTCAGCACTGTGAAGACATCAAATGAATGTTGAGTCTCCTCTTCTTCCTCATGTTTTCAAGTTTGTTAGTATCTGCATTCCGCTTTATCTTCCTAACACTGCACCAGCTTCCATGACTATTTATACACCTACTGTGCTAGAAACACAGCCATTCTGATCAAATGCATCTAACAGCTCATTAGAGAATTGCTTACTAAGTCTTTTCATTTAGAGTTCACTTTTAAATAACAACGGTCTGCTATACAGAGAAGGAAGCCAATCGGATGAAAACACATGGAATAGTAGTAGGTATTCAATGAAGTACCAAGTATGCGATTATTTTTACCACAGCTACAACAACTTATTTTTACAGGAATCAGAAACTTCTCTAACATGCCACCTTCTTCTCCCCACTTCATTTCAAATACTTACTTTCTGCTTCATGAGCATTTAGCAGGGACACTGGCATAGTACCCTGCCTGATGTCCCATATACTCAGCATTCCATCCTGGCCCCCTGTGGCCACAATATGCTGCTGATTGGGATGCCTATCCACGCAGTGCAGTGGAACTCTGTCACCTGCCCTGCAAAGAAGAAGAAATGAAACAACCAAATAACCCAAACAGGAATTTTTTATTTAGCTTCTATTTTCCCCTTCTTAATCCCTAATTCTGCATCAGCAGCATTGACAAGTGAGGTACCAGTACCGACAGCACCTTCAATTCCTGTAACATCTGACCACCCGAGGCTGAAGGCACATGACATCTACTGGAAACCAGAGGTATGGCAATAACATGAAGCTACAACCGGGTTCTGTGTCCTGCGGTACCCATCTGACATCAACACAGCATCTGACAGCTTTATAGGAGGCAGAAGCCTTGCAGGCAAATAATACTCCACATATACTACTAATAATGCTAATACTAATACTAACAATAGTAACAACAATAAAATTATGATGCATAATATAGTTTCAGTATATACTAAGAATTTAAAAGAGAGACTGGGCACTAACTAAAATCAAGTACCTAAACCACAGTCTAGGAACAGCAATGGGAATTGTTACACAGACAACAGCAGGATTGAAATCTAGATCATTTTGTTTTCTCACAGTACCTTATAAGGTGCAAAGTTACCATTCAAATATATTCCAAATGTCAGAAACCTTACTTTAGGCCTGTGGAGAAAAGCCAGTATAAACAGGTAAAGAGTTTGGGGTTGAGGACTCAAAGATTTTTTTCTCAAAAAAGAGAAGCCTACAGGTGTAATAGTCCTTCGAAAGTTAAATCATAAAACAGACCTGCTAAGCACAATGCCGAGTCACAACAGTGGTTTAGCCATTAAGCAGTCTGCCTTTGCTTATTTAAGTAACAAAGAAGTTAAGATCCTTTTTTAAAAAATCAGTAATTTACCATCCTGTTGTTAGGAAGCTATTAGGAAAGATTTGAATCAGATCATATAAAGTAGCACATGCTTTTCAGTAAATAAATAAAAAAGTGGAGGTCTTACAAAGAAAATATTTGAGATGGCTCGTTTCTTTGCTGTCTGAGGTCCCATATTTTTAACTGTCCAATTGAATTTACTGTCAAGATCTCAGTTGTGCGAAGGAAAGTCACTGCATGGAGTGTACTGCTGTCTGCATTGTCTGCAAGAGATGAGGAAAGCATTCAGGTAAACCGATGGAATCCTAGTCTCCATTTAATTGCAACAAAATAACCTAGCAGAGAACAGAACTTAAACATGTACATAACCTCTGCAGTCTCAAGGTTAGAGAATATCTGGTATCTGCAAATACCCCGTGAAAAAGGAGCCCTTGCTTACTAGATGAAAGACTACTGAGACAAATCTGTGAGAAGATGTATTAAATTAGCTCTGGTGATTACTGAACTACTTGTTGATTTCTAAGATTTCTTTTTGTAGCTCCTAGAAGAGGAATCAATTTAGCCAAGTTTATGGTTCCCAAAAGTTTTCTTTATATGGCCAACACCTACTGACAGGAAGCAGCTATGGAGCTTTTCATAATGGAGTTCTAAACACAAGAAACAGTAACTCTGGCTGACAGCATTAAGCAGTTTTATACAGAAACACTTAATTCACAAACTTTTAGACCTTTTCTGAACTGCCAATGTGGTATCACGTTAAACTCAAATGATGCTGTGCTTGTTAATAACTGAATAGCAAGGCCCTTTTTTTTCAAGTCCTTTTCTCCAGTGCCTCTTTTTGTTAAGAGTAATTTACAATGTCAAACAATTCGCGGCTTTGAGGTGAAACTTTTGAGGCCTCCTGAAAAAATAGGCACTATTTTCTTGTATTTCTGTTACTATACATAAACTTTTCGTCTTGATTATGACGGGGTAACTCTGTTAAGTCTGCTTTCACCTCAACAACTATAAAATTCTTTGTGTAAACCCATACTGAAAATATGTTGTTATTATTATATTAATTAGAATTGCATATATAATATATATATTTCTGCATAAGATGGAAACATTTTCTGATATTGAGATAAAAAAGTTACGCTGACGCCTGGTTACAGATATTTGAATGACTTTTCTGCCTACTGTTTAAATGAAAGCAGAGTGGAAGAAAAAGCTCAGCAAAACACCATTAAAAAGAAATGTCAGATTACTGAATACTGAGGTTCTAGAGCATTTAAAGTTTTATGACAGACTAACACTAAGTGGTTTAGCAACGATGGCTTCAAAAGACTTTTACATAATCTCTAACTTTACAGATTTTTTTCCCTACCTTAATTGACTACAAATCTATGCACTTTGTACTGTACACTTAAATCCACTAAACAATAACAAAAATAACAAGGCATTCCTTTGCAACTATTGAATGACGTACAAGAGTTCTATCTTCATGTTAATGATTCAGCTTAGTGCCTGGGAAATGTCAAGGTGTCATTGAATTGGGAACCAGTAAAACAGATTGCTTATACCGTAGAACTCCATCCTGAAGAACCTGAGAGCATCTCCCAAGATGTTCTCTCTCTTCCCTCTCCAACTGTTACTGTAAAACCATGAACTTACAAATACCTAGATAAATATAGAAATATATATGAAATACGCTTCAAGTTTTTAAATCCTGGAGTGAGATAGGAATAATCTGGAACAAACATGTTCAACCTGGAATACTGAAACCAAGACTCAATTAACTTTTTGGTTTTGTTTTGTTTTAATACACTGAAAACCAAACAATCCCCTCCAAATTAGACTAATTTTAAAAAAAACAGATATTCCACATACCTATAGTTCTTACTGCATCCCTTTGGTCAGCTCTAAAGAGATTTATTCTACCATCTTCTCCAACAGTGACAATTTCTGGGTTGTTGCAGACTACTCCGGTACAGGCTGCTCCACCACAAGATGTGTCTTGATCCACGTGATAATGCGCTTTCTCCCACCGGTGGTTGGCAGATAACGTCTAAGTGGTAACCAGACATGAAATTATGGTCTTAAATAATGAACCTGATAGAACAAAGCTTCCAGAGTACTCATGAAACCAGAAACAAGGAAAGCCACGCTATTTCATGGGAATGAGAGCCTCCCATACAAATACAAATTAACAGATCTAAATTTTCATCAACTCTTAAGACACAACTCTTCCACAAAATGTTAATTATTTCTTCTCTGAACCACTGTTTTCACATGACCTAGCAATTAGAAATAACACTATGGACGGTAAAATGTCTTTCACTAGGCTGATGTCTTCAGTATCTCCCCAAACAGGGGAAAAGAACTGAGGCCCTTAGAAAATAAAAGGTCAAATTCACATCTTGACTGCAAGGAACTTAGTTTATTTTACGTACCACACCAAATTATTAACCGACATTCACCTTTACTGTGCCATTGTGAACATATATAAAAAGTTAATTATGCATTTATTTCCAATTATTTATAACCAAAGCAAAAGACTAGCGTTTACATGTTTTCCTTCATGTGACGCTCATGAGAATTCATTTATAATTTGTTAGAATTGAACATGAGTAATTTAGCTCAAGAATGCAAAAACTCTGATAAGGAGGTACAAGTCCATTAATACCTACTGCCCTCAAAACACTCTAATGTCTTAAAGTATGTTTTCAATGAATGGGCTGTTTGGTTACAGATACAGACAAGGAAATAACCCAGTCTGTCTCACTCTGGAATCTTGTTTATGCAGCATGTGTGCAAAATGCTATTTTCTTTCATCATATCTGTAAAGTCAAAGCTTTTTTTAACAGGCTTTAAAAAGAAACTGATTTTGGTAGTCAGAAGTTTCTTACACTAAGATCAAAGTGACCTGTATTACAGAAAATAGCATCTTAAAGCCAGCATTTCACATACCTGGTTATTTTGATGATGACGAAATATAGTTACAGTTCCTGTTGATGAGGCAACCACAATTCTCTCTTGATCCAAAAACTAGAGAGAGATAACAAGAATGCTATAAGTCAATGTTAGTACCGAGGTGGTAATTTTGATTTTAGAGTAACCTAAATTATTGCTATGTGGAGGAGAAAAAAACAAATCCACAAAGCAATATTGATTGGTTTTGTCCCTTTTCTTCATAAGAATTTTTGACCAATCTCAGCATTTTGACAGTTCACTCTCAATTAACTTCTTCTAAGTGACAAGCCCTTGAAAAATAGGTATATCCAACACAGCTGTTTTACCTGCATATCCATAACATCACCGTTGTGCTGGATGTCACACAGCAGATGAGGTTCTCCATGATATTCACCATTGAGGCCCGCATTTCCAAGGTCGCCAGCAGACCAAATGGAGACTCTGTTATCCTGAACGAAAACAATACCACATTTACTCGAAAATGCTTTTGAAAGTACCTAGCAATAAGCTTCAGCCAGGAAAAGCAATAGGCTGCAGGCTGCGCACCGCTCCTGAGGAAACCTCCGCTGGCCGGAGAGAAGCGCTTGCCCAGGGGGATAACGCTGCCGTGCGACGGGGGGGCCCCACGGCTTCCTTGGGGACACTAGCACGGCACGGTCAAGCGAAGGGCGGGACTACCGAGCCAGGCAGTGCTCACGGCCGGCTCCGGTCCCGCTCTCCCGCACCAAGCGGCGGAGGCGCAGGGGACCGAGGCGGCGTGGGGTGCCGCCGCCGCCCGCCCCGCGCCCCAGCGGGAAGGTCGCGCCGCGCCTCCGGGCCGGGCCGGCCGGTACCTCGTTGTCCCAGGAGCCGGTGGCGAAGAGGTCGGGGGGCTGGAGCGCGGCGGTGGGCAGGGGCCGCCAGCGCGTCCGGCTGATCTTCTGCGACACGAACTTGGCGCTCACGTCCTCCATGGCCGCGACGCCTCGCGCCCGCTCCCGCCCGCCCCGCGCCGCGCGCGCTGATTGGCTGCGGCGCGACGGCGAGCGCGGAGGGACAGCCGGGGGCGCGGCNAAATAGAGGAAGAAGTTATCGTGCCGCTGTGTTCCCTGTCTGCTCGGCTGGGCAGCGTCCACCGGAACGTTATGTCCGTGTGTCAGCTTTACATGACATGCACCAACTTCTGTTTTCTCAAAATGAGTGACTTACACAACGACTAAGCATTTCTGGTCTAGATCTGCTTTTAAGTATGCCCTGCTTTCAGCTGAGGCAGAGTTAATTTTCTTCCGAGTAGCAGCCACAGCGCTGTATTTCAGATTTAATGTGAGAATAATGTTCACAACACAGCGATGCGTCACTCGTTGCTGAGTGGCGCTTACCGCAAGTGGAGGTCTTTCAGTCCTCGCTCTGTTGCTGAGCAGGTGGACGAGAAGCCAGGAGGGAGCATGGCCAGGACAGCTGACCCAAACTGGCCAGAAGGATATTCCATACCATAGAATATCACACGCACTGTGTAAACTGGGGGGCATTGGCCATGAAGGACCCACAACTGCCCAGGGACAGGCTATCTATCTTCTTTGATTTAAATTATTAAAGTTATTAAGAGATACGTTATTCTTAACGCATGTTTTTTACCTTTGTTTTATTCCAATTATCCTCCCCATTCCTCGTGGGGTGGGCTGGGAGGGGTTGTAGGGCCTATGTGACCAAATATTTGCCTGGAACTTGCTGGCTGGGGTTTAACCATGATAATGTACTTCCGAGTGATACTCTTCTTGCTCTGACAGATTCCTACCTGTATAGAAATAAACAAATTTTTTTTTTTTTGGTCCCAATTGGCATGTTAAATCGAAGAGGAGCACACATGTACTTCCTTTCTAGTATTTCACTTGAGACCTAAATAACTATGAAATAAAAAGTTCAGAGGTTAGTTATAAAAGTAAAGGCTAACCCAGTTGTGTTGTCAGCTGTCATTTTAGAAGATGAGACTATGAGTCCAGTCACTGCAGTCCAGTAAGGGACTTTCTCAAAAATTTTTACAGCTTTGTTTACTGCTGCATTTTTTTTTCCAGATTTGGTGCTGCCAGGTCTCAGAGGTTCTGTCACATGGACTTAACAGTGACTTGGACAAATTTTCCACTGTGTTATTGCAGTTTTCTTGCTAAAGGCATCTGTCAGATTTCTTCTATGCAGTTTTTTTGAGTTCCTCATCAAGTCTGCTATGCTGTTTTGTAATCTCTCAGGTGTGATACCAAGCCAGTGATATTTTACGTGCTTCATGCATCATTTGAACTTCATTTAACTTTTTTTTCTCATAATTACATTCAGCAGAATCCAACACTGAACATATCCCAAAAGCTGGATGCTATAGTAGTCTACCATACTGCAAACATACCTTAAAACAGCTTTGTTGCACATGGCAGTAGCATTGTTATTCTACAGTAGCAAATGCTTCTGGCACCCTTTATTAAGCTGCGGTTCCACAAGTTACTGTTGACTCCAGGGGTATTTTCAGCTAATTCTTATAACACTTGTGACAAATATCAATAGGCAGCCTCAGAATACAACTACAGACCAGATAGCTAAAAGCTGAAGAGAAAACACTTTGGGATTATTGAAAAGGTTTATTAGGCAAATATTTTTGTTGGTTAGTTTGTGATTTCTGTGTGTATTTTTTACATTGTGCTTTTGGATTATTTCTTTGCTCAGGATTGCTTGTTCAAAAGCATTTGGGAAGTATTAAGGGAAGTAAGCTGGACATACTGGCTTATTTTCACTTAGAGGAAAAGAATCACAGTTTTTCTTCCCTGTCCTACATTTTTTAAAGAAAATGTTGGCAGCATGTTATATGACGGAAGCGAGAGCTGTGATAGATTTAGGGCTGCTTTGTAAACCCTTAAATATATTCTCTGTTCTTGATCCTTATGAAAGATGTGTACTGACTGTGTTAGTATATCATTTCAATGTAATGACAGATTTAAATAACCATATAAAAGGCGGAAATAAGCACCAGAAGAATATACGCCTCATCTAGTTTTCAAAAAGGATGTTTAGTCTAGACGAAGCTGACTCTGAGCGTTGGGTCCAAACATACCAGCTTAGACAACAAGGAGTATCTATGGATTACCCTTAAATATGCTTAAAGCCATGAGTGTGAATGAAAGGGGAGAAAACTGAAAGCATGCCAGTCTCCAAGAGAAGGCAGAGAGCCTGAGAACAAAGGCACTTACTACATCAGTGGTTGTACTAGGGCAGGATAAAGCTAATTCTGAACTGGATTTGTTTATAATCTGCTTTCCTCCAATCATCATTGAACAATATTTAAAGAAAGTTGTTTGGAGATGCCAAAACAACATTTACAGCTGGTAAGAATTCCTGGAGCTGTGCCCAGTTCTTTCTCTCGAACATGTACAGTTACAGTGCAGGGTACTGCAGAGCAGATAAAACTGCAGAGGGCCCATCCCTGATTGCACTCATAAGTCTTGCCCTTGGTTTGGGCTCCCATCTGAGCCGGGCCACCCTGCTCTTGGCCTGAGCTGTGTTGTAGGAGGGCCTGTGCTCAACCATGTTTCCCAAACATGGCTGGCTTGACTTGAGGCCTGACTTGTCACTCCACATGATGGCAAAACCATTCCTGTCCCCAGCCCTGCTCTGCTTGGTTTGCTTGAATGCTGTGGGATGGTATGTGATCTGGAAGGTCTCATCTGGAAGGCTGACCTTCCTTCATGAAGGGATCCCAGTTCTGCTGCTCCCTAATGGGGAAAGTCATTGATATGACTGAGTCATTCTCACCTCATCTTTGAGTGCAGAGCTGGTAAAACATGGATGTGGAGTTCAAAATAATGTAAACTTATGAAATGGTAATACAAAAGGAAGGTACACACCAAACTGGCTTGAGCTTATAGGAAAAGAAATGAGATGAAGGAGAGTGATTAAGTTAAAAAACAGAATGGAGTCAAGAAGAAGAGGGAGTGTAGGCGTGAAAGCCAATTAGCATAGGGCTTGGGACATAACTGCGGAAATGTACAGCAGGAACATTTCACAAGGAACTTTCTGCTTGTGGTATGCAGAAGCAGATGGGAGCAGACAGTGATGAGCAATTTTTCAAATTCTTTCTAAATTCAAAGAATTAAAAAAAATCTAATGGGCTTATGAGGTGGGAGGGAAGGAATGGAACAGAAATAGTAGCTTGGAAGGGTTTATATATAAAAGTATGTAAGTACAGCTAGAGGATTGGGATGCGGGTGAATGTGCAGCAGAGAAAGAACTGATGTGCTCACAGTTAGTGCAATCTTCATGTCAGAACAATCACACAGTGGCCCACTCTGGCTGGTGGCATTTCCTGTGCTTTTTCCCTAAGAAGATTCTCCATGCAGCAGCTCCCTGGAGAGTCTAGGGAAATGGCTCTACATGTGGAAAATGGAAGGGCCTGCAATTGACAGTGGGCATCCAGGGACCAAGGTGCTTGCACTGGTTTGGAAAAGTGAGGGGGAGTGCGATACAGAAATCTTGCGTATCAGAGCAAATGGAGATGTTCCACATGAATGGTGATGGCCAGAAAACAATTTTATTATTTCTGCTTGTATTTTACTCTAGTAAAGAATGTTGCTTTAAGTTTAGTCTCAATGGATGTGCTCCATTTTTAAATGGACTTATGGTCTGGGATTGTGGAACTGAAAGAGTTAGGGACTCCTACATTTGTTTACTGCATAAATAGGTGCATCCTGCCACTATTGGTGCATGTTAGTTTCCCAGGGCCCTTGGAGGCAACTTGGCTTGTCTTAGAGTTCCTGGAAGCCACCCAAGCCAAATGCTGTTTCCTTCACACATGCCTGGTATCCATCCAAGACACCCCAGATATTGTTAAGGAAGGCCCACACTTGTTTTAATTCTCTTAATACTCATGTCAAGAACATAGGAAATAGGTACAGTCCATCAGAAAGTGACTGGGCAAGACTGTGAACTCCTAAGAGAGAAATGCAGGCTTGCTCTTGGTGCTCTGTGACAAGCCTAAGCCTAATTCAAGCTGCTCCTGGTAAGCAGCATCAGTTTGTATGTAAATGGTTTATGTTGTGTTTTTGGTCTCCCAAGAGGGTAAGTATCCCTGGAATGCTTTTAAACACAGGCCAGCTATTTTCTTGCCAGCAACCTCTCTATGTGAGAGCAATGCAGTTTGCTTGCATCTGACAACAGAAAATGTCTTTTGCATTTAAAACAATTAAGTATTTCTGTGCTGTACTTTTACAATGTCTATCTGTTCTCTGTACTTGCTGCCCTTTGGGAATTCCTCTAACTCCATGGCTTCTTTCCTTCTCTCTCAGCCCACTGGGTGTAACAGGGAGACCTTTTATATTCTGGGACAGGCTGGGAGCTTCACAAGGACTGCAGTTGCCAGATCATGCTTAGGAGAAGTTAGATTGAGAACATAGAACGAAGCAGTGGATCTGTCCCCAGGATTAAAAGAACCAGATGGAAAATCTATGGATGGGATCTGGTATATGCATTGAGCAACTGTCAGATTTGCCCTGGGCTGACTGCAAAGTAGAGAAGCAGATTCCCAGCTTCACTTCTTCACCTGAACCAGCAATGATTGGATGAAATAGATGTGCTGCGTGGAGCTGGAACAGGTTCAACACTCCCAGCCAAGATAAGCTCTCTCACAAAAGATATAATCTGCACAATCTCCCATGGTGGTAGCTTAGGCTGTGTCCTTGTATCAGAAATGCTTTTAAGAAACAACATAACACTTGAAATTATATCTGCTGGATTACACCTCCTTTTCCCCAATGTTTATACAATATACTATTGATAGGACCAACCCATCCATGGTTATGTATCACTATTCTCATGTTTCAAAAGCCAAGAACTGAAAACCCTGCTGTCTGGTACCATGTAGATTAAATACCTGTACCAGTGTACCTGATTAAGAAAGGAAGTGCTGTAAAACTATTCCCAGATGTGTGAAGCCCATTCGCAGGGAACAGAAGGCAGCACAAATGCAGAAGTAACAGCACTGACAGTGGGTACCCCAAAATTGCAAAGATGGTATATGATGATATATTCTTTAAACAATAGAAACCTGCAGAAATTACAGGTGGCAAAAGAGTATTTCTTGCAGTTATTATGTCAAGACAGACTAGACTGGACTGGCATTACCACCGGTCCTTTATTAGAAAACTTGACTTGCTTTCTTTCAGTGAACTTCTCTCAAGCAACTCTGACTCCTTCCCTCATAGGCAGCTTCACACAGTACTGATACCTTTTCTTACAGGCAGCTTCACACAGCTCTGATTCCTTCTCTCATCTCTACAAGTTTCTTTCTTCCTTCTATATGACTGGCTAAATCCCAGCCTGTCCCTTACCCGGCCACCTAGCCCTGTCTGTCCCTCACACAGCACGTTCTTACCTTGTCTGTCCCTTGCACAACTGCATGTCCCTTATCTCCTCACAGCACAGCCAGGAGACTCCATCCCAAACTCCAGCAGACTCTGGGTCTCAAGCTCTAACCCGAACTGCAAGTAGTGGCCAGCTAACCCCCTCTTTTAGAACATCCGAACTCATTGGGCAGGCACAGATGTTTCCACTCCTCAGCAATCAGTACAGCTGTAATTCATCGTGAGAGATTGCCTTCTCTACTATCCCTTCAACCTATCTTCCCACAAATATTGGTGGCAAAATAAACCATAAAGGAGTCTCAGAGCAGGGAGAAATACTTCATGGCTGTAACAAGTGAATTCTCTGTTTTTCCTCGTTAGGTCAACAGGCTTTGGAAGGATCCGAAGGAGCTATTTTTCCCTTAAGATTGCTACTGCATCATGGGCCTATGCTGGGACAGAATAAAGGCCCATCAGAATTTACTAAATTCTGACCTATTGTGCCGGACACCTTTTAAAATGAATTTTAATTTGTAACTTTGTCCCACATCATCGGTATTGCACCAGTAGATGCTCCTGTGAAACACCGGTACTTTGGCCGCTATACCAACTCCCCGTACCCTTCCACCCCGCTCCAATTCTCGCGTTGTTTCCCGGGCGCGGATCGCGCCCGCCCTGCCCCGTGCCCACCGTGGCCTGCCGTGGACACACACACGGGACACACAGCTCCCGCGCCACCTGACCAATGGCAGCCTCCAACACGTAGGCCTGGCCCGCGCGGGCTGGCGGCAGCCAATAGGCACGCACCATGCAAAACACCGCGCCGGGGAGACTCCGCTAATTGGCTCCGTCGCAAGGGCGGCGGGTCGCGCGCTGGGCCGGCGCCCGGAGCTGGCGGCGCAGCCACCGTGATGGGGGTCGCCAGCCCCAACACCGCCTTCTCCGGTACCCGGTGTGTACCGACTTGTGTCACAGGAGCGGCTAAGGCCGGGGCAGGGGGGAAGGTGCGCACCGAGGTGCCGTTTCGCTATCTCAGTCATTAACAGAGCTCCTAAATTCACATACCCGCGCCCNCGCTGCGGCGGCGGCCGCGGGAGGAGGTGGCGAGGAGGCGGCGCCTGTGTCGGCGCTGGAGGTTGTGTCCTTCCTGGGGAAGCTGCTGTGCGCAGTCGCGGCGCTGAAGGCGGCTCTGTACCTGCTCCGCAGAGTGTGCCTAGCGATGGCCTGGAAGTCGGGCGGCGCCAGCCACTCCGAGCTCATCCACAACCTCCGCAGTGAGTCCCGGGGCGGGGGGGCGGGGGGGCGGGGCGCGTGG
>VWZS01004875.1:243892-300830 GCA_013397075.1 Rhabdornis inornatus
TGCGGCGGTCGTGGCTGTTGCCTCCTCGCCGCTCCCCCCCCTCGCCGGCCCCGTTCCCGCCGCCTCGTCCCCGTCTGCCTTGTGCGAGCTGAGGCGGGGCCGCGGCGGCAGTGCCGGAGGGCCCGTGATCCCCCGCACGCACCGGGATCGGCGTCCGTCTGGCTTCGCTCCGGCCGGCGGGCGGCGGGACTGGTGGTGTCAGCGGGCGCCCTCCGGTCTTTCAGGCCCGGGCTGAACAACGCAGCGGGAGCCGCCCGGGTTTGGGAAACGCGCCGAAGAGGCCGCGGCTGTTAGTGTTGGGTGAAAGGGGGCGTGTGGCGGCAGTCCCTCCTCTCCCCTCCCCGGCGGGGTCCGGAGCGGCTCCGCTCGAAGAGGTGGGCTGGGACCGCAGGGAGAGGACAGGAGAGGAGAGGAGAGGAGCTATCGGCGTTGCAGACTCGTGCTGTGACAGCCGAGCTTTGCGTTGTCTACCCGGCACCGGGCGCTCCCTTGCGCTCACCGAGGGTTTGTGCTGTCCCCGTGCTGAACGTGGAAGGTGTTGGGAGGGCGCTTCTTCGCCGATGTACTTCAGTACATCCTGAAGTCTGCAGGTCCTGAGAGGACAGTACCTTCTGTATTCGGAGCTTCCATTTTTCATATTAGAATAGAATTAACCTCTCTTAAATATACTGACAGTGTCTCTCGTCTCTGCTCCTGGCCTTTTCCCTTCCTCAAGTCTCTGTCCTAGATGTAAAAGGATGTAGATTTGGAGTCTGTATTATGGCAGTTGTCTTACTTCAGTGATACTGCAAGACCACAGGCAAGTTCAGCTCTGTGGCCTCCTCGTTATTCTGGTGTCATAGGAGAATCACCCTTGTTTTCTCTTTTCGCTTTTTCTCTGCTTATCTGATACTGTGGTCTTTTCCAGTATTTTCTTTTGAGAAGTATCACATCCAGCAGAATAATATGTGCTGAAGTGACTTTCAGTTTCCCTGTAAAAACTACTAATTATTGTAGAGTTTCTCTGTTTTATAAATAGATAATAACTTCTGTAGTTGCAATTGTTGCAATGCTTTTTTTTTTGTTTTGTTCTGCAACTGAAAGGGCTAGAAATACTCTTTTAGTGCAATACTGTTCTCTTACGCAGCAGGGAAAAACTTTCTGATGTAAAAATCAGCATTAGGCTCTAAAATACATCCAAAAAGCAATTATTGCTAGAATAGTCTATGGCGCTCAGAACCTGAAGGCAAAATCAGTTTCTTTGTTGCAGAAGACAATGACAGTTTTTCAACACATGGAAACTGTTTAGGGCATTGCAAATAATGATGACAAAGCTAAAAACCGTTGTAGTTAGTATATAGCAATAGTTGTATAGGAAGAGGAAAGTAAAATAGAAGCCCTTAATATTGTAATCTCAAAGTATGCACTGATGGTAATTTCCTGGAAAATTACAGTCTGTAATTTCCCCCGCTCTGTTTTGCATATGCATGCCAAAATGTTTTGAGGGGTATTAAATAGGGAAATAGTGGATTGGCAATAAAATATTGTGGAAGCACAGAGGCCTTTGATCTTGCAGCAAGATTGTGTTATCACCTTCAGTGGGACTCCAGTCATGGTGTAAGGACTTCATCAGTACAGAGCAGTTGCTGAATTAAGACCATAACTTTCGAGTTAGAATTCCTCAGGTAAGATGATACCTTGTTGCTAGGGTTGGGAACAAATTTAGAAGAAAGTACTCTTTAATGTGATAAAATTCTCCCAGATGTGTTTTAACAAACTTAAAAGTTATTGGTTTTTAGAAAGACTAAAATGTTCCAGAGAATTCTTTTGGAGTAATAGATCCATCAATGTATTTTCCCCTCTCTAAAAACAGCTACGTAGCATTTACAGCATTTTGTGCTAAAAGTAAGAATGCAAATTGAATGTGGTTAATTTGATGTTGTCCAGTGTTTGTCTTATGTGTAACTTAGTAAATGTGTGTGTAATGTAGCATATATGAGGCATAACTTAAAGAAAATAATGCAGGTTGTAGTGACACAGTATGTTTTCTTCTGCAGCAAATCCTGGTAGAGAGGTTTTTGCCCCTGCCCTTATGCCGCAATTCTTCTCTTGACTGTTCTTGTAGAATTGCTTGTGAGGGAGGCAGTGCTGTAAGACTGGGTCACTTTCTCATGACTTGTGAAACATCAAGATTTAAACTCCTCAATGTCTGTAAGCTGTTGTAGTATCATGGTTAGAGAAGCAGTGAACTTGGTTGTGGGTAAATGAGGACTGGACTTATTAAAGTGGTTTTGCTTACAAATAAAAACATCATTGGAAGATTCCTGTAGGCTACTTGTTCTTTTCCTTTAAAACAGCTATAAAGATTATTCTTCATTATAAGCTGTTATTGACAGTTACTAGTGCTTCTATTTTGTGGCAATAAACTTATCCATTTCATGATATTTGCTTTACTGCTCACTTCACTGTTGCCTTAACTATAGAATTAACTTTTCTGTAATGGTAACAATCATTGTGTTAGGGCAGTGACAAGTGACTTTGGGTATTTGCAATGCGGATTTAGGCAATTATTATTTATAGGCTTTATCTTTGCTGTCCTGTCTTAAAAGGGACAAACTAATAAAGAGGGCCCTGGAACTTGCATATTTTTCAGCACATGCTTAGGGACAAGTCACTGAAGAATATTGCAGTACATTGTTTTGTTATTTTGATTTTTAACTTCTTGTTGCATTGTGAACGTGTTTTTGCACTGTTAATTTGAGGTGTCATAGATGCACAATTTGACATATGCAAAATAAACTTGTTTAAAACACGCTCTTCACAATGAAAATGCTGTCCTTGGATATGCTGTTGCTACGAGGTGTTCACCTGCTTTGTTTCAGTGATTCCTGGAAGTACTTCTCATTTTTAAAAAATGCCTTTTTTGATCTGAATGGTTCTTTCTTCATTAAAGTCTTAAAACAAATATTTTTCACCTTCACGGAGTAATTATTTAAATCTTTGTTTCTTTTTAACTGAACATAGTTGAACATGTGCCTTTAAACTTGAGTAAACTTCCCCCTAAAATGTATTTAAAGTAAGATCTTTTAGCAGACCACATTTCTAGGAACCTCTCTAAATGCAGGTTACTGTAGGGTTAGAAATCATGCTAAAAACAGAAATTGTTGCCTGTATTTAAATAAATAACTCTGTCAGGAGTTTTTTTAAAATTATGAATCTGTCATATAGAGGTGCTGAGGAAGGAGGAAAAGAACTGGTAAGTTATTTACTGTTGTCTTGCTTGGTTGAAAATCTTTTGATTCTAAATCTGTAACTTTTTTCCCCTTTCTGTACCTTCAGCTTTCCATGGATAGGTCACTATTACATAATTTCATCTTCTGTCTTTCATACTTGGGCTTTTGCCAAGTCCTGTTACTTTACATGCCAACATCTTAGAAATGAGTTTTTCTTTCCCACCTGAAGATTCACAAGCAATCAGAGTTCATTAAGTTTCCTTTTTGTGCCTTTTTGCTCCAGTCAGTGTCATGCTGCCCTATGACAAGCCTGCTTTACTTATTTCTCTGATCATGTTGTGTCAATGGTGTTTCTTGAATTCACATTTCTCAGTGAAAGTGAAGGTGAGTTAACTTGGCTGTGGCTGAAGTTGTTAACCATCTGTGGATTTGTTTCTTTCTACATTCATTTACCTTCCTCACCTAATAAACTTGTGTCGCAAAAGTTAGCAACTAATTTACAAGATTCCATAGAATTTTGCACCTCACATAAGATCAGATTCTTAATTTTTCAGTGTGAATGATGCTTCCAATCATATCTCCTCATATATTATCAGGGTCTGGGAATCCTATTTTTAAACATGCTAAAGGTATTTCTCCAAGTGTTTTAATTATTTAAATGTTAAATAATTAAAAATTACATCTTGGCATGCTTTGTCATGATGAAGGCTTATCTGCAATGAATCTGCACCTTTGGTGCAGGTTTCTGGTTGCTGAGGACAAATCTCTTTGGGAACTGCCATGAGTGGGAAAGCATTGGATATAGTAAGCCTAAGCTAGGTTCAGCAAGCAGTAAACATTGGTTTTGTTTTGTTTATTTTCCCCGTCGTGTCTTTTCTCTTGGTTTATCCAAATCTCTTCTACATCTGTCTAATTTTGCTTAAGGAAGAGTAATGTAACTTGGATGAACATGAAGAAGGGAGATGATAATGGAAAAATAGACCAAATTTAATTACTCCCCTGTACAAGCACTTACGCTGCTGCCTGTTGTGTGCATTCAGCGACCACCCTTTCCTTCATCATAAATGTATTGAGGCTTCAGTGTCTAAGCATTGTAACTTAGGACCAGGTAGTGAAATGGTTAGAAAGTGAACTATTTTTTTCAATTAAAAATTAACACATCCACTGATGTTAACTTAAGAATATCTAAAATTTCTTAAATTTAGTTCATGTCTCAGGTGGCAGTCTTGAAATCTGTGATGCTATTTTTTGGAGCATTGAGATTTAAAAAAAAATTTGTTAGCAAGTAATTTGAATAATTGCCTAAAGGAGTTGCTGTGAAACTTCTTTATTTTTGAGTAAGATTTAATGATTTGCCCATATGAGTGAAATGTTTTGAAGGAATTTCGACACCCTTGATCTTTTAAGAGGCAGGTCTTCAAATAAATCAAGACAACTAAATATCCCAGATAATAGGAAATGATAACAGAAGGAAAAAAACCAACCTAAATTTAAAAACATTTATCATATTTTATTGGTGTATAAATTAAGATTGTGTTCTTAACTGGTTCTTTCTTGTTGGCATGGTTTTTTTCACTTTAATGTTAGACAGGGTGTCAGTGTAATGTTAAAAACATACCTGTACTTTCCCAGAAACTCCTAAAATTCAGTACATCAAAATCCAAGGCCTTGATGATTCAACAAAAAGAGGGCATTTTTTTTGCTGATTATTTACATCACGAATCTTTGTAACTCCTAATAAATAATTTTAATTAAAAATGTTTAGTTCTTTTGCTTGATTGAAGATATATTTTTGTATGTGAATATAATAGCATGATATAGTTTTTTTCCTGGTGGTCTGAAGCTGCCTAGTAATCCATAGCAAAATGGAAATGATACTGCAAATGTGTCCAAAACATGTCATTACTGCTGCATGTAGGCATTTTTAAAAGAGGGAATCTCCTATCAGTATAATTAGTATAACTCCAAGCTTTTCTGTTAATGCTACTGTTTCTTTCATCCTGATGTAGTATCAAGAGATCGTTAAGAACATAAGAATGTTATCCATCAAAGTAATGTTCTTTAGTGCTTCATAAGACTTTAAGTAAATAATTTTATTATTTTTTTTATTAGGTTAATTTTATTAATATTTTAATTTTTAATTTAAATTACCAACATTTGGCAAAAAGTGAGTCAGCTCTTTTAAAGCTTGAGATCAGTAAGCTGTGGACTTCTCCTGGACTGGCTGACTTGTGAGTTATATTTTAAGACTTCAGAACCTGAATACTTCTGTAGTGGATTTGAGCACAAAATAGTTTCAAGTGCTTGCACTGTTGAAATACAGCTTCAGAAATTCTTCTGAGTTTCTGCTAGTAGGACAGCTTTTTGTCATTTTGTCCCAAGAGTCAGGGTTCTATTTTCCTGATCTTCTGATCTTCCTGAACTTTCTTGTTGTGCTAGTCCCTGTCTTAATGAAACCATAATAACAAACTCTTCATATGGTCTAGCTGCTGGTCCTAACAGCATTGGGTTTTCTGAAAACTGCAGAGTAGTTGCATGGAATCTGCTCAGTAAGGTGTGAGATGTGCACCATCTGCCTTTACAGATCTGCTGAAGCTGTAAGTAGTTCTGCCCCAAGACTTGCTGGGAAGAGAGTTCGTTGTCTATCTGTCTGATCCAGCTAAGTTTATCTTAACCTGTGCAACATTTTTTCATTGTTACTGATGGTTGTTGCCAGTTTGTATTGAACTCTTCCGTTTTGACTTTCCGTGTGATGTGTAAGTGAAGTTCAGCCTTCTCGAATGTTGAAGGATTGAGGAGTGCTTGGAGGTTAAAGTCTCCCTCATCTGCACGTGGGTGTTAAAGTGGTTCTATGTTTTTGCATGCTGAAACCAACCTTAAAGTTACTTTTTTCTTTCATGTACTCCTCAAAGTTTCTTCATTCAGCTGTTGCTACAGATTTAGACAAAGCCAACATAACCGTTATGATAAATGCGAGTACATTACAGAGAACTTCTGTATAAATCTGTGTGCTGTGTTAGCACACCTTTCTCCTCCCCTGGAGAAAAAAATGGTTAATACCAACTTTGCAACGTTCGCTTACAGTGGGAGGGGGAAATACAGCTGTGGTTAAAATGTCTAAATTAGTTAACTGCAGACTTTCAGATCCATGAAAATGAATAGAAAACTATTACCCATTACATCAAAGTGGATGGGTTGCTTTTGAAGGTGATTCTTAATAAATACAGAAGGAATACTACCTTAAAGTAAAAGTGAAATGTTGACAGGTAAGTTTGTATTTAAACTGCAGCTTGAAGCTGTATACTAGTTTGTTGTGTTGAGCTTAGCTTATGGTTCCCATGTTGTTTTATCTCTGCAGGTTTTGAGTAGCATTTAAATGGTAATTGAATATTTATTATTATTATTATTATTATTATTATTATTATTACTATTATTACGCCCATTGTTTTCAGTTTCTGTCACTTTGGAATTTTCATGGGACTTGATATTTTTTTTAATTTCTAGATTAGCTCTGATGGACTCTTGCTTTCTTCAGTCTTTCTGTCGTTGTATCTCTGAACAACACACTCTAAAGCGATTCCTTCCAGTGAGCTGTATGCAACATCGTGTTTGGATAATGTTTGGATATTGTGAATCCAAATCACAGTGACAGTAGATGGGCAGCTGAATGTTTGAGGCATATAGCTCTTAAATTATCAGCAAAGCACAAGAAGTTAGCATGTATGAGCGGTATAAGAAACAGTTGTTTACAAACACCTACTTTTAATTTCTTTAGCACAAAGAGCTTTGTATGTTTTGGGTCAGTGTCCGTTATTGGATCCTAGTGATGCATCACTTGTTCTAAGGGCTTTCTTTGTGTTCATGCTTTACAGTGAAATCTTCCTATGCTCATTACTTAAATAAAATTCTATTAACTGAACCGTGTTCTTTCCCATCTTTTTTCTTCCTCTGCTCAAACGAAAAGACCATGACTTTAAAAATGTCAGTTGATCAGATGCTTAAAACCAACAGTCTTCACATTGCTTGCAAATCAGGATATGCTTCTGTTCCAGCCCTTTCTCCTCTGGAAAGCTGCTAGCTGGTTTGCATGGGTCAGATGGAGACTGTCATTTGACACTCTCCTGTACTATATCCATGTCTTTAGAAGTGAGTAGCATGGATTAGACCAATGGACTATTTGATAGATAAGGCTGAGCGGTAGCACTGAAAAGAGTTGTGGTCAAATACTCTTATGTTCAAGTATAGACTCTGACGAGTGCTCTTCCTCAGGGGTTGGCACTTGGACTGGTGTTGTTTAACGTCTTTGTCATTGACATTGGCGGTGGGATCGAGTGCACCCTCTGCAAGTTTGCGGAGAGCAAACTGTCCTGCATCAAAAGCAGCGTGGCCAGCAGGCAAGGGAGGCAATTCTGCCCCTCTGTTCTGCTCTGCCCTGCCCTGGTGAGACTCCACCTGGAATGCTGCATCCAGCTCTGGGGCCCCCAACATAAGAAGGAACCAGTTGAATTTTAAGGTTTCTTCTAACCCAAACCATTCTATGATTTGTCACATCAGTAATTTTAATCTACATGAATGAATCTTTTGTAACATAAAGATGTATGTGCTTTGCATCATGCCTTAAGACTTCTGTATGATTTTTAAATTTCCCTGTTTCGCTGAAAATTAATCTTCCTGAGTGAAGTATTCTGCAGTGGTAATGGAGAAAGTAATCTAAGAAGCTGAACTATGTGGATGCTGAAGTAGTTGCACAGTAAATGGTTTTGGGATCTGCAGGAGCATTTTTAAAATACATAAAGTCAGCCACAGGAGGAGTTTGAGTAGGTGTTACGGTTTGTATAGTAAGCTTGTGTGCTGGGTCATGTGGCAATGACACATCCTCTTTTCTGTGTTGGTGTAAATGTTGACTGCTAGTATTTTATGGTTTGGTTAGAAGCATGTTTGATCTACAGTCAGGATACCATCAGTGAGGTAGGCAATTCTTTGAAACATAAGCATTTCAGTAGTGCATTTGTTGCTAAATAAAGACAAAATGAAAAGATAGGTTTTTTACTTGTTGAAAGTCCATGGTGCCTTTTCAGACTCTTCTTTCCTTGCTCTCTGACAGCCAACTGCCCAGTTTCCCAGGTTACATTCAACAGCGGTATATTCCCACCTTCAAGTCCACGGACTGCTCTGAGCTCTTTTCCTGTTTTCATGGTGTTATTTGTGGAAAAAAGGCAGACCAGAGAGACTTTTCAAAACATGCTCCAATTATGTCAAGTTGTCATTGCCACAGCCTCTGCACAGAGTAACTCTTGAACTTGGCAGGCAGTGCTCCACTGTTAAGTACTTACTTTTCGGCTTCAGACCTTTGAAGCTTGGAAGTTGTGCTGATATAACTCTGGGGGTTTTTTAGTTTGCTTTTTATTTCAAGCTGTCAGTGTGTTTGTGTATTATCCTTTGCTTGTAAACACTTTAATATCTGATTTGTTTGCAGTACAAACTGATTATCAGTCTTGAAACCCAACAGTCTCCTCAAGGAGAGCTTTCTCTGCACATCATAATTGGAGAGGATATTCTACTATACATTTAATTGTGAATCATTTTCTTGCAATATACAGCTTCGTTTTAAGATTTAGAAAATATTTTTAGTTTGCATTTTATTAATAGTTAATTCATTTTTTATTGTTTTGGCTTTTTGGTAGAGATGGCATGAAATTAGAATGTCTTCTTTGCAATATAAGCTTCTATTATTGGCTTCTTTAGGGGATATACTTGTTTTCTGGACTTAATTGAGAATTTGATAGAGACACATTTCAGACAGAATTAAGATCCTGGCAGCTGGTCATCTTGGGACTGACTATTGTAGGAAGGAAAGGACTATTTTGGAGTTCGGTACCTTACAGTTGCTATGTTTCTCTATATTCAGCTGTGAGACTAAGAAAAAAATCTTATTGTTATCAACAAAATAAAAATTACAACTAACTCAATATTGACCTTACTGTTTAGGGCTTGATTGTTTTTCTTAATTCACACCTAAAATGTGATGCTGTTTCCATCTTAAAATAAGCAAATTGAAAAGCAGACTTAATCTATGGAGGGATAGCTGAGAGGGTGTTGTTTGTTTTATGAGGATGGAGTGTTATTCAATAATTGAAATAAATGGCTGACAGCAGATTCAGCTTCTCCCACTGGTTCTGCTGGGGACTCTGAGTATGGGTAACATCAATTTTTATTTACTGATGAAAAAGACGACAATAATCAAAGACAGTACAAGAGTCAGCAAATCTCATGGTCGTTTGCTGAACGAGAGCATCCTGAATGCTCAAAATCTGTAGAATATTAGTAGTTTCTGTTTTCAGGGTTTTTTTTTGTAATTTGCCTGTCAGTGTAAGCATCTTATTTGATGTTGTATGTACTTTGACTGGAGCTAAGTTTTGTGAAATTAGAGAATGTTCTTGGCTTTATCATAGGGCCCTGCAGTTGCACTTCCAAGCTGGAAGCTTGTTCTTTTTGTTCTCTGCATGTTTATTCCACAAGGAACAAAAGGAAAGAGCAGGTGGATACCTATACTTCTAGAATATATGCACCTATCTGCATGTAGAGAAATAAATCACTATTTTAGACCTTTTGTGAAGGCTTCTTGGCTACTGCTTTTTGACATCCCTTCAGCCCTCTAGAGCCTTTATCTCCTCACTTTTGTTATAATCAGCCTTGCTTCTTCTTCTTTTTTAAAAATGCATTTGGTTTGGAGATACTAACTTCTTAGTGATTCCTACTGAGACTCTAAGAGTAAAAGTTTGATTTTTTTGGTTTCTATGCTTTGTTCACAGAACTGCTATACAACTAATCCAACTAATTTCTAGTTGACAGGGAAAACGTTTTTTTCCTCCTTATTACCCTCTATTGTTCGTGCCAGTGTATTAATGGATTGATCTGTTTGTTTTCTTTTGGTACAATTTTCCTTGGTAAGTAAACTTATGAGCTGCTGCAAATGCCTACTGGCTCAGATTTGAAACCTTGGATTGAAATGAGTTTCCTTTAACTGGGACTGCTATAGTATTCAGTTCAAAATGAAGTCAAAGAACAGGATAAGTCTAATGTGTGAGGACTGTGAGTGGTGTGTATGCTTTTTCTGGGACTTACCAGATACAGAAATATTTCTAAAAAATAATACTTTTTAAAAAGGAATTGTTTTCTTTAAAATTTTCCTTAGTAATAATATATTCCTTTTGCAGTTCTATGTGATACTTTGTCTTCAGACCAAAATGGAATATGATCTGAGGAGTTATTTTCCTTTTTGAATTCAAGTCTATGTTATATAAGATAATTAATTCTGGACTCAGTAGATAAAAAAAAAAGGAAAGGAAAATCCCATGATAATAGGTGTAGTTGAGAGCACTCAGTAAATACTCAGGAAGATCTCTGCAGAAGATAGCCCAGTCCTGGGCACAGATGTGTTTTTTTGGTGGTACTTCAAAAAAATCCACTGGTGCAACTTCAGGACAGTCTTACACAAGTTCTATAATCTGATTTTCATGTTTTGGGTTAGATATTAATGGTGCTCAAATAATCTTTTTTTTTTTTTTTTTTCTCCTTTTAAAGTATAGTTTTGCAAATAAATCCTTATTTAAAGAAAGTTAATGAAGCAATCCATCGTTGAAATGTCAGTTATTTGTAGTTTATATCATCTTTTAATGCAAGTAATTAGTTAATTTCTTCCATTTGTTTTCCAGAGTATTCTGTTAGTCATTAATGTGCTCTTCACAACTTAAAAAAAAATAGAATTATCAATGTTTAAAAATACTTCAGTAAAACAGCAAGGAAAAATGTCTGCTTCTGACATTTTACATACAAGCACATTCATATTTTATTTTGAAAGGTGAAAAAGATTCAGAGT
The DNA here is from genome assembly GCA_013397075.1 of Rhabdornis inornatus. Taxonomy (NCBI): domain Eukaryota; kingdom Metazoa; phylum Chordata; class Aves; order Passeriformes; family Rhabdornithidae; genus Rhabdornis; species Rhabdornis inornatus. Next base: position 254,984 of record VWZS01004875.1, read on the forward strand.
GTTTTGATATAAAAACATTTTGGCCTCAGTCTGCCCCAGCATAAGAATTCAGATTCAGTGGGAGTTTCTTTACAAAATAATTTTTTTTCTTTGCTAACACAAGACAAACAGAGCTGGAAACTTAAGTACCAAGCAATGATGCTTCAACTTCACATTTCTAACTTGCTTTTGTATGTTTTTCAATAATTACTTGTATAGCTTCTTAGAAATATGAAGTATATCTTGTTTGGTGTGCATAGTAGTACTAATTTCTTACTGAGTGTATTTTCAGAGTTTATCAAAGGTATGCATGAAGTTGGGTTTTCCTAGGGGGTAGATCTTTGCAAATGGTTTCGGAAAAGTATTTGTGACTGCTGGGAAAGTCTTGTTCAACATTCAGTGGCTTAAGCATCATTTGATCTCTGGACCCCAGATTTAATTTTAGTATCACAGAAAGGTTTGGGCTAGAAGGGACCTTTAAAGATGATGTAGTCCAACCCCTGCCATGGGCAATATGATGAGGGCAAGAGAGTTAGAGATCTGTGTAAGGCACATGATTTGTCCCGATGCTGTGCATGTGTGAACACATTCCACTGACTCCTGCACTGAAACAATGCCTTCATTTTTATATATTTGTTTATAGAAAATGGAATAATCAAAACAGACAAGGTATTTGAAGTAATGCTGGCTACAGACCGTTGCCACTATGCAAAATACAACCCTTACATGGACTCTCCACAGTCTATAGGTAAGAACGTCTTGCAAAAGTGTTTGAGATTTTAATTTGTGTGACTGTGACTGCTTTTGTCATTTGTGTGTTAAGAATGTGAAAATAGTTTCTTTAATTTGGAAGGTTGTTTAGTTCTTCATCAATTTATTCCATACGTTTTAATTAAGCTTCAGTTTCTTGCAGAATGCTGTTGGCATATTTGGATACATCAGGTAGAGAGGTGTTTTTCAGAAAATATTAATATGTATAAATATGTGTTTATTTTTCAAACTCCAGCAATTTGTGATGGTGCAGCTGATACAAATACTTAAAAATAATTTGCATCCCGTTTATGGTAGAAACATTCCCTATCTTTACAGAAATTATTCAGTTGGGACCAATGCAAAGTTTCTTAACCCATTACATGAAGTCTTTAAAAATAGGCTTTGAATGGGAAGGTCTACTGATAGGGCAGTTGTTTCCCATCCAGATCCCAGTTTTATCTTTTCAAGACGAAAGAATGAGCTATGTAAATGTACTAATTTCTTTCTTCTTGATCTTCTCCCTGCCTTTAATACTACATGGTGAGTGAATTTTATTAGGGTTTTGTTAGTTGTATAGGAAAATTAAAAAATATTTTAAGATACATACTCAAAGGCTTATGTATATTTACAAAAACAAATATAGGTGAGTGTTCCTCCCATTATTTTAGGTGTTTGTTCTCATTTGCTGTTTGCAAAATACACGAGGTTGTTCTCCAGATGTTCTATGGTTGCCACTACATGAAACTCAAACTAACAAATTCAGGCTTTTACATAGGGACTGAGTGAAAAAGGAATTACATTATTCTGGGAGAAATTACTCTTCTGAATTAAACCTACTTGCTCAATATGTGATATTCATTCAGTGTATAGTGACAAAATGGGAGATTGTAACTGAGATCAAGGATCAAACCCTTTTTTTTCCTGTCCAGAGTTGACATAGGGTAGCTTTCAGCTGATGTACCATAACTCCTGATGTAGAGTACCTGTGTAACTCCTGGGGTGTCAGTGTTGTACCCTGAATGAGGGTGACAGTGAAGGTGTTGCGCTTTACAGTCAAGGTAATAAAGATTGCAAGGTTGCTGTCTGAACAACAACGAACATCTTCCATTCTCTTCTTTTACAGGTTTCCAAGCAACAATCAGTGCTCCACATATGGTAAGCTTTAAACCTAGGTTTTTAGTATAGTGATTTTATAAACATCCAGATGCTTTTGATCATTTACCCTAGAAAATTTAATGAGCAGTTGATTGCAGTGACACTTTTGTGAACTGCTGGGAGGAAGTAGAAAAAATTGATCAAGATTTCTTTGCTGATGTGCAGTAATAGAATGAGGGGTAGTGGGCAAAAAATGCAATATAGGAAATTCTGATTAGTTTTTACAGTTAAAAAAAAAACTTTGAGGGTAGTTAAGCACTGAAACAGGCTTTGCAGCTTGTGGAAATCTTGTTCTTTGATATACAAAGAAGCTGACTGAACAGGGTTCTAAGCCGCCTAATTTAAAATGCCCATGTATTGAAAGAGGACTGAATCAGAAGATCTACAGAGATCTTTCTATTGTAAATTACTCTATAATTTATAGAATCATAAGAGTTCAGGAGTAAATGACAGTGATTCCTATAGTATGGTACTGCTATAATGCCTTTAAATCTTTGGACAGGAAAAAAGATACATTGTACTGAGTTGCAGGTTTTTTTGCAAATTGGTTTGAGACCAGGGTGAGTGTTCCAGTTGGGATTTCAGTGCATACATCTAACCCAGATACAATTTTTCTATGTTTATTTATTTGAGATAAGAGGTGAATAGAAGCATGTATTTTGTCTTTGTGATGTTTGGAAAGTGTCAAAACATAGTAAAAGTTTGCTTCTCTTGACTCAAAACTGTGTAGTTGGCTTAGAATATACCTAGTTATCAATATAAAAAAATCAGGAATTTTGTATAGAGATGTTAACAATATTATTCAAGAAAAGACAGAAAAAAGTACTGTTGCTAACGGGAAAAATAAGTATTAATTATGCTTCAGAATTTTAAGTTCCTTAAGCCATTATTTTTCCAATGCTTAGCTATAGTAGTATATGAAGTGTTAGAGCAAAAAGGTAACATATCCTCTAAGCAAATATTAACAAGAAGTGTTCTAACAGAGAATATTTTAATTATTTCTGTTTTCTGGGTGGGATGGATTAAGCTGAAAGAGCGTAGTAATGCCTATCTCTGAAACACGAAAGAACAAATTGTTTTTTCAGTGTGCATCCTAAGCTTAGTTTGTGTACTGGTCCACCACATAGCAAAGCAAAAGTCGCCAAGTGTGTCTATAGACTACTGCATTTCATACGTGAGCCCGGCTATCTGCCTTTGTAAGAGACAACTTCTTCTTCCTATTCTTTGATTCAGCCAATGCGCAGGTAATACAGGAGGTAGTTTTAATAGCCATTTTCCTTGATGCTCTAGAGCTGCCTTCTTCCTAGCTAGCTTTTGTACCAGCTTATTCCAATGCATATAGCATAATGATAAACTAAATTCTTTATTGGCCATATACTGCCAGAATAGTAAGAGCCACCAGACCTGAGGAGAAATAAACTGATTTATGGTGTCTTTCCCAATATATTAATAGAGTCTGTGCTAGAAGCTTGAATGGTCAGATGAGGCTTTGTATATGGATGCTAACAAAAAAACCACACTCATTAAATTTGTTGAAGTTAGTGAAATCACAGTGATTATATTGTGTAGTTAACTCCTTCCTCTCCATTTTTTATAATAGAGATTATTCTGAAATTTCTTACACAAATACTCAGGCCGTTTCCCAAAATCTCTGAAGAAATTAACATATATTGAGTAAAAGAGACATTTAAAATAATTTAAAATTTTCTCTCTCTGTCTTCTCTTAGCATGCATATGCACTTGAACTTCTGTCTGATCAGTTACATGAAGGAGCCAAAGCACTTGATGTAGGATCTGGAAGTGGAATTCTTACAGCATGCTTTTCGCGAATGGTGAGTTATTTAGTTTAATCACTTGATCACCAGAACTGCTTGAACTCAAGTGTAACTCTGAATTACAGGGCAAAAAAAAGCATCCTTTGTAGTGGAGTGTAGTATATTATATAGAAAATAATTTACCCTCCTGGGTGTGATTAGTACCCATTTCTTATGGTAGCTCATAATAGATGTTCAAGTTAAATGGTCCAATAAATTATGTAATGGTGAAGAAACCACCTAATGAGGAGGCTTAGAGTTTTAGGATTGTTTTGGGGTTTTTTTTAATTATTGAATTTTAGTTGCTTTATATCTTGGAGGAAGAAGATGTTTGTCTTGGACAGGTCAATTTTTGTTATCTTGTGTGGCTGCGGATGTTCTTATTGTGATAAATTGTCATGGATTCTTGTTACAATGAGAGCTTAGTGAGGTGTAAAAGAATCCTGTTTCCACAGGAAAATGTCTTGTGTATATATATAAATTGTCTTTTAATTGCTTTCTTGTTACATTGCACAAACATTACTAGAACTATCCATTTAACCTTTTATAAGTCAGATATTAATTTGAATTTTATATCTTTGCTAAGTAACTTAATCTTAGTTGTGTTATTCAACCTGTATCTAAGGAATTTTCTGTGTTCTTCACTATCTTACATCAGGAAAAAAAAAGATTAAAAAATTTGGGTTTTAGTGGCTGTAGCTATTGTATTGTTAGACTGATTCATGAAGAGTAATAATCAGTTCTTTCTCTGTTCCAGGGCTTTATAATTGCTTTATGATTAGTAGAGACCTTCATTAAACTGCCGACTAGATTTTTTGTTTAGTCTTTCTGCAAAGTTAATTTGAATTGTGTTGGTATATATGATAATTTCTCATTTAGGTGTCCTTGCTACTTAGTTTGCTATTTTCAAGCACCAATCTGAGTCTACAATCACTTCTGTTTCCCTGTGTTAAGAATTAGCTGAGAATATTTAGGACTGAGCAATGCACTTGCAAAAGTATTCAGGTTTCTAAGTGTTGGTTGCAAAGTTTAAAAAAAAAACAACAAAATAAAGTAGTTAAAATAAGTTAACCAAACTGCAGTTTAGAGGAGATCTTAAATGGCACTTAATTCAACTTCCTGCCTGTTATTTTTGGTCTGTGAAGTCAGTAATCAAATGCTAGCATGGGAATGCCAATCCTACAAAGATTAAAACTTTTGTCCAGGCTATATGTATTTCTCACTGAAGTTATGAATGCATAAAGGATTAGTCATTTTCGATAGGACTTGCTAAATTATGGTTGTGCACTTTTTTCTACTAAAACAGCTGTGAAGAAGTCAGAGTCAACACAAAAAGGAAATCTCTTTCCAAATTTCCTGAAGTTAATCCCTCTATCTTTTTATTGCTATATGAATGTCATGTGCCTCTTACAAACCTGCTTGGTGGTTTGCATTGAAATGGCTTACATACATGTATCGTGAAAAATTGAGTAAATGCTTTCATTCTGCTTGATAGCACTGCTCACAGTAACAAAAACTTGTAAGAAGTGTGTTATGGGAATTAATGGTAGACTGTTTTGCCACCAAAATTCAGTTGGGGATGTGCTTTTTGTGACTATGCTGATGTTGCTTCTCAGTCTGCTTGAGATCTAGAATTAATAGTTCACATTTGTGGCACAAGTGTCTCAGTGCACTTGAATAGATGAACATACATAGATGACAACTTTACTCTTATGGTGATGAGGATCTCATTTGTGGTACCTCTGGGAAAGCTTAATGTTTAGTTAGACTAGTGAAGTATCTTTAAGATTGTTGTTTGGATTTTCATGTTAAAATTCTGTGATAAACTTATCTACATAGCTTGCAAAATTAAGTTTATTTATATTTGAAGGTTGCTGGCAAAAGTGAATTACGGTTTTCATTGTGTCAGTACTGAATTTATGAAATGAGTGGGGTATATTTTTATTCCTAACATGGAGATCCCAAAAAATCGTGCTCAGTTGTGTGTGCTTCACAGTTCCAGGGTAATAGACAGATGTAGTTGATGAGGACTCAGAAACAGCATAATGGGCTGTTACATGCAGCAGGAGGTTCTCTTACTTTATCAGGCTGTTTCATTCTCTGACCATTTTGCTAAATTTCCATTTCTATGACATTACTGTTTGGAATATACTGGGTCTTTGCCAGCTTATAGTACAACTGACTGCCAGGCATTCCTCCAAACAACAGCCCATGGCTGTCGTAGTGAAAACTTGGTCTGTGTCTTGCTCTGTTTCAAAGGCTGGGGTGGTGGTCTTCCACTCGAACAAGAAAAGATAACACTGCTCTTTTAATGTTTTAATATAGGACTTGTTCATAGTAAAACAAACAAAAAATTCCCCATGATAATCAGTTACTAATTTTCAATGTCTTAACAGTATTAAAATGTAAGATACAGACACATAAATAGTGTGTTCAGATGTGTCCAAAGACAGTTGTTAGGCAACATAGGCTGCTGCTAGGACATTCTCTGCTATTGTGTTCTTTGAGCTGCATTCTCTTAAAAGTGGTCAGATTTTTGAAGATTTGGATTGGTTTTGAATGTTTTTTTCTGGACCAAAGACAAAATTTTGGAAGAAATACCTGTAATGGAGAAGTTTTGGTAGTAGAGCTTTTTTCCCTCTCAGAATACAGAGATTTTGTGACCTTTTTTGAGTTAAGAGCTCTCAGAAGTTCCACTCTTCCTGTGGAGGAGAGCTGTAAATCTGGAAGTAGGTTCATGAATGCAAAGGTGAGTGGAAGGTAATTTGTCCCTGACTGATAATTGCAGCATTTGCTTCTGAAAGAATAGGACTTTTGAGATGATTCTGAAAAAAAATCATGACTTAATCATTGAAGTAAGGTCTTCTCTAAAAAAACCTTAATCCTTAGTAAGTTTTGTTCAGTGTGAAAGGAGATCGGTTCTCGTCTTTGACCTTGACGTTGTTACTCTTTATTGTAGTTAATGAAAACAAACATGATCAAATTTAACTTCTAAAAATTCGAAGAAGAAATTTCCACTAATGATATAACACAACTGAATCACATCTCAAAAAGATCACTCTAACAAGTATTTATAAAACTGTGCAGACACACTTTAATTATCAGGTGCTTCTAGCAGTCAGGATTTGTCATTTCTAACGGTAGTTTCAATAATATTGGGAAAATATACTTCCACTTTGCTGTTTTTGTTTTCATTTTTATTTTAGAGAAATGGGGTCAGGAAGTATAAGTAATCATTCTGTAAATAAAACCAGTAGAAATTGTTCAACTATATATTTTTATTCCAGGTTGGTCCCAAAGGACAAGTTGTAGGAATTGATCATATCAAAGAACTAGTAGATGACTCAATAAATAATGTCAAAAAAGACGATCCCACATTGCTGTCTTCAGGAAGAGTGAAACTGATTGGTGAGCATAAACTGATATTCTTTCTAGCAGCTGGTTGAAAATGACTGAATTGGATGCTATTAAAGTTTGAATTTAAGAAGTTAAACCCAAGAAAGAGAAGCCAAATGAAAACTTTAAAATCTTAATTGTCTTTAAGCCTTTGAAAAACAGTAGCTTCCCCCAGTTTTCAGAATATGACTTCTAGTGATCTCAAAGACTGTGCAATCATTCTACTAGAAAAGGTTTTTTTGGTGAAAATACATGCTGAAGGTTTGTCATATTATATTTGCTGTTTAAAATTGGGGTTGAATTCACAACTGTTCTTGAATAAATACCCTGTCATCTAAATTTGGGTGTTTTAACAAAGCCTTCACACTTCTGATAGAGTAGTTGAAAAAGCTGCATGTGAAGATTCAAGTAGAAAAAGTACTATATTGGCAGTATGCACTACTGAAGCTTATTTAACTTGCTTTTAAATTGACGGTAGTTGTCTGTTAGGGAAGTGTTTGTCACCAAAGTACTTTAATTCAATTAGTGTTACTGAGAGGAAATAATGCCCAAATGATACAAGGACAGTGAATTATTTTAAATAATGTTTTTTACTAAAAAAAATATTTGGGGGGATTTTTTGTTCGGTTTTATTCTTTGTTTGGGATTTTTTGTTTGGTCATTGTTTGTTTTTCTTAGAAGATGCAAGGCTGGCAGGAGCAAAGTGTTACTCTATTCAGTAAGTTTAAAAAAGAAGGTCTGGATGTTTTCTTGAGGCTTCTTACAAGAACACTTGGAAAAATGATTATTATGTGATGTTTGGCTCTTAGCTTAATTACCATTTTGATTCTTGGTCTTTTCTTGTAAATGAGGGACTTTTCTAAATGTTTTTTAAATAAGTTTATCAGCGCATATGCGTGTATAAAATGCAGTGTGTCTCGCTGAGAACACTTATGTCTCAGAGCTTCTTGGAAAAGGGCTGTAGAAGTGGGAATGAGGGAATAGTTTTCCATTGTTGCTGTACAAAAGCAATTTTGACTTATGCTTCTGGTCATTCCTGAAACTCTGGTGGTCTTGCAAGTCTAGAATTCTAAATAAACATCATTATCTATATTATTTTTGACTATATAGCAGGGTGACTAAGAGACTTGCAAATAGTTTTGTTGTGAGGTACATTTTAAAAAAGTACAGATGGGCAAGTAATACTTCTGTGAATTAGGTGGAGAAGAATGTTTCAGCTGTGCTGGGTTCCTGGGAGCTCTTTGATGTGGAGCAAGAATCCAGACAGCTGTTCATTTAAAACAAAAAGAAAGCAAAGAAAACCACACCCAAAACCTCCCATCCCAAACACACAAAGAAGTCGTGAAAACCAGTTGATTGATGATGGGAGCTGTATGAAATAAGACCAGGTTGTGTCAGTTGCTGGCTTTTCACAGTGTGCTTCAGACATTCTACTTGGCTTTGTCATATCTCACATATACCATAACTGCATTTCAGGAACACCAAAATTATTTAGGGGTGTCTTAGTAGAACTGCACTGAGAAGCTAGGAATAGGTATACTTGGATTAACATGTCTTTGTTAATCTGTGGGTTTTATGGCTTTTTTTTTTTTTTTAATAGCTTGATTTTTGTTTTGTTTCCTCTTAATATCAGGAGGAAGCCTTTGAGGTGAATCTCTCACGTGCTTCTACTTCCCACTCTTTGGCTCACATGAGAGTACTCCTGGAAAGCACAAAATTTGATTCCTTTTGGATGAAACTAGACAAGATTATGGGTTCCAAGAAGCAACCAAATATGTTTGATATGTGGATATTAAGACAGTAAGACTTAGGATCTAGACTGCAGCGATTATCCTGAAATGCATATGTTGTATGGATGCCAGGTTCTCAGCAAAAACTTTTGCTGTACAGATCTGCTTCTATTGTACTGCAGTATTTGCTGATGCAGCCATAGCCAGCGGGGATAAGGGATTCTAAATGACTGAGGGAAGTAATTTTCTTCTGTTTTTGTGCTCATGCTACAACTCTGTGAAACAGGTCTGTGTAGAGGCACTGAAGGCTTGAGTATTGTGATCAACAGATCGGGTCTATATTTATAAACAAGCTACAGAACCCTTTTATATCAAAAAGTCCTGACATTTCCTCATCACCACCTGCCACCCATCACCATGATTACTTCTCTAACAGGCTGCATGTAACTGGAGATGTGAGTAGGGTAGGTGACATTATTCAGGATGTAAACACTAGCTGAAACTTTGGGCTGCTCTTTCCCCTTGGACATTGAATAATATAATAATTTGAATTACATTGAATATATGAATGCCAACTTAACTATTTTTTAAATCATCTGAATATCTAAAAGTGTGTTGCCATTGTGGGTGGACATATTTCTTCTGTAACCATAAGAATTTTTGTGGATTTTAAAAGGGAAGAGCCATGCTGTGCCTGATGCATGTGAAGGAGCATGATTTTTGTTTTTTCCCCCTTTGGTTGGGTGTGTGCCGTTTTTGAAGATGTTAGCTATTGATTCTAAGAGCAAGGGAGTTAGTTGGTTTTGGGTGTTTTAGTGTTGTCAGTAAAGTGATAAGATGTGCAGAAGTCACATTCAGACATCTCTGGAGAGTGCACTAGGGACATTTATGTCTCAGAATACATGTGTTCTTCTTCAGAAGTGACAGCAGTTTCTTTCACAGCTGCTTCTTCAAGTTGGCAATCACTTTGTTTGCCAGCAGTACTGGAGATCACTGCTTCTAATGCCTGCTGTGCACCCTGGGGAATGAGGGTCTGCCTCCTTGTGTAACTAACATAATTTTTAGCAGTATCTGTATGAATAAGCTAAAGAAGTCTTTCTCCGTTGCCATCTCTGATGGAACAGCAGCTTGATACAGTAACATCATTGCTGCTTCTTTAGAAGAGTTGTACAGTGCTCCTAAGACACACAAATATAAATTATATACTTGACTGCATTGAGGTGGTTGTTCCAGTAGAGCCCACTTTGGCAGTCAGAGGGATTACACCCTGGAAATACTGGAACTTTCATTACTGGTGATCTCTGTTGCCATCTGATTTAGTGGAAATGGGATGAGTTCTCATGAAGCACTGGTACTTGCTGCTTGGCAGCTTCTGCTTGTGGCCCTTGGTTGGAGCTTGTGCTGGTCAGAATTGATGATATGAGTATTTATGTCACTGACCTCTAAGAGGCTTCTCAGCTTCTGAGGCAGTGTGCTCTCTTAAAGAGCATGGGTGCAGAAGATCTTTGCCAGGGTCACCTTTTAGGACCTCATTAGGAAGATGACAAACACCTCAGTTTTAATTGTTTTGAGGAGCTGTCCAGGTCTCCCTGTACTGTCTAGAATACCTAAGGGTGTTCTTGCTATCCAGATGGCCCTCCTTATCATGGAGGTCAAAATGAAACCTGCTGTGGTGACCGTGTATTTTTCCTGCCTTGTGAGTTGTTGGAAGACAAAAAGCTGACAGATTTTCAGCCTCTGATGGGGGCATAGCACTTCTTTTGACTCTTTCAGTTGTAATTAACCTGTGATATTGGTGTTTTCACAGAAGTCAAAGCTCAGCCCAAAGATGGGAAAATCCAAATTACTTGCGCTGATCGGAGGGCTGTGCTCATTAACTTCCATGTTTTTTCTTCTTGACTGGTTATTGGAACTTCTGTATCACAGAGTATGAATTTATGGATGGTTCAGCCTCATTTATTGCATTTGTTCTAAAGAGCTCTAGAGAGAGCCTACCTAACTTGCTCTGATTTCCTGTTGCTTTCATGTAAATACTGTGGATGCCATATTCACATGTCTTCTTTCAAAACTTAACTCAGGGTCCAGTTTAGTTTGTCACATTGTATTGGCTTAAAACCCCCAACCTGTTACTCCTTCCTTCTGCATAACCGGGACAGTATGAGACATCTCTGATAGGGTGCTTCCCCATGAGTTCACCACCAAAGCTGAAGCCGCACTGGTGACCTCTGAAAACCTTAATTACTCCTAGCATCTTCCAAGCAGCCACATGGAGCTTTAGCTATGAGTCTGACCTGGCTCTCTGTGTTAGTCCAGTGATTATCTGCAGGAAGAATAGTGAGGCCCATCTGCTGGAACTGGGGTGTGCAGAGGTTACTGCAGTACTGCATTAATGTATGCATATTGGTGTGGGCTTTTGTTCTGACTGGTAGTGCAGTTGTAGGCATATTGTCCATGGGAACACTTCCTTTGTCTTTTCCTCACCTTTGGAGTCTTCTGATATGTGCTTCTGACATATAATGCTTTGGACTTATGATTTGCATTATATTTAGGAATGGTGTGCTTGAGGACAAGGCAAAGCAAAGTGTATGTTCTAAGAGGGTAAATGAGGGTAAATTCCACCTGCACTGGAATTGGTAGGGAGCATAAATACATTAGTATGTTTTCTAGGTGGACCATGTGTTTCCAAGAACTTTCATTATAAATCCATGCTTTCTAATTCCAGATGCTTCAATAGTATTTAGTGTATTTTATAAGCCTGTGTATGCACATATGAGGGTTGTTTTGGTGCATTTATTTTACAAATGTGTTTATTTTTTACATACAGATATGGGAAACCAGATGTTTTCTCCAGTCCTTTTGAAAATCTTTTAAAAAATAGTGTTTTCTTGCAGTGGGAGATGGACGAATGGGATATGCAGAAGAAGCTCCCTATGATGCGATTCATGTTGGAGCTGCAGCCCCGGTTGTGCCCCAAGCAGTAAGCCTTGATATTTTGTGTGTGTGTTTCTGTACTGTCTTAGCTGTAGAGAATGCTTTGCATACATCTATATGTAAAATACTTGGTAGCTTGCACTGCCGGGAGTATCAGTGGGCAGTGTGGTATTACTGTATGGTGTGGGGTTTTTGTCTCTGTTACAATTGGGCTTCCTGTTGGTTTGATAAAGCTGTATGTTCTAATAACTCTGCTCTAAATAAACATATTTTAAAATGACATGTGTGCAACCCTCTATTACAACAATGAACTGGAGCATTTTATTTAATAAGATGATTCAATTTTATCAAACACATAGTTACAAAATTTAAGTGTGTTTCCCAAGTTCCAAAGCACTGAGTCTGTTGAAAGTAAAATGCTCAGCTGGAAGTACAAACAGTGCCATTTGTTCATAGCTTTCAGAATGGATAAAGGACAATTCTTACTAGAGAAGCTGAAGAGTAACTAGGGGCTTTAGAGTGTACATACATATAGTCCACTTTTGCAGATAAGATTTTTTTTTTCTCCTCCTTTCATCAGGCACATGGTAATACATAGCATGATTTTTACATGCTAGATGCCACTTAAGATTTTTATATATTAGTGAGGGATAGTAAAAGATTGGGCTTTGAGGTGTTATAGACAGATTGGACCTTTCCAGACAATGATCAGTGGTGGTGGGTTTTGTTTTTTTTTTTGCTTCAATTTTTTTAAACTTGGTTGTGTTTTTAGTTTTTTTTCGAGAGGGATTTATTTGTTTGGGTTTTGTTGTTTGAGTTTTTTTTTTGTTGTTGTTGTTTTTTGTGGGGTCGTGCAGGAGGGTGTTCCCAGCAAAATGTTGACAGATGACAATTTAACAAGTAATTGAAAGCTTATTTGTGAATGAAACAGTTCTTAATTATAACTTTTGTTAGCAATGGGGATTAAATGTTTTTTTCATGACATCTAGGAAGTATGAAATTTTCCTTGAGACTACTGTGATTAGCCGCCTTTAACTAGGAAAAAAGAATGCAAGCATTCCTCAAATACTATGTTAACATGCACTTATCTTGCTTATATTCTTATATTTTAGACTAGTTTCATAAAAGGCTATTCCATTCACTGAATGAAAGAGGAGCTGTTGCGTAGTGAGTGTGTTGTAGACAAAATTTTTCCAGGAAGAAAAATAATAGAAAGTCACCAATCTCAAATCTTATTCTGAAGGCTTAAGGGGAGATCAGTTACCCCCAGAATTTTTGACAATGGGCCTGTACTGATGCACAATAACTATTGAACAGTTAAACCGCTTCAAAAGATTGAATCTGCTGTAAAAATAATTTGTGATTTACATGTTTCCCCTACATATATAGAAAATAAAACTGCAACCTGTCCAGTTAATTAAATTATTTTACTGTAATAGCAGTTGTTGTACCATGTTGCTGTGATACTCTCATTTTCAGTGCACTTTTTTTTTTCCTAATGGAAGTAGTTATCTACTGCATAAAAGTAGATAGATACATAGTGGCAAAGCTGTTAATCTACTGTAACAAACTTTGGATCCAGCTTCTCTGAAGTGGCTGGTTACATTCTAATTTCTGTGTTGTGTTCTAGCTTATAGACCAGTTAAAACCTGGCGGAAGATTGATATTACCAGTTGGCCCTGCTGGGGGAAACCAGATGCTCGAACAGTATGACAAACTAGAAGATGGCAGTGTCAAAATGAAGCCTCTGATGGGAGTGATATATGTGCCTTTAACAGATAAAGAGAAGCAGTGGTCCAGGTGGAAGTGATTTTCTGTTCCACTTACTTCTTCCACACACATGCAAGGTGAAAGGGTGTGAATTTTAAGCAGATAGACTGCAAGGCCTGCCTTTGCTGCTGTCATTGCTTTCTGCTCCTCCATGTCATGAAAAGTGACTCAGTCTGCATTACTACATCACCCAAAGGAGGTTATGCTAAGTTTGAGTTAAATGAAAAGTGGAAGAAAAATATTGCATGGATTGCACTTTGTCTTTTTGGACATGTTTTCTTTAGTCTTTGGTGTTTTGAAGATTCTTATTTGTTGTTTTAAACACAGTATTTTCTAAGGTTAAATTTCACTTTTAATGAACTTTTTACAAATATTTTGCCCAATAATTAGGGTGAAGTGTAAAATTTTACTTAATAAATACTGTTTTGTCCTTTAAGTTAGTGGCAGTTGGGTGTTCATTTTTTATTTTTCTGAAATATTACAAATGAAGAAAAATCTTTGAAAAATCCTTTGTGGAAAATGTAGATGCTCTTGCAAGCACTTTTCCTTTAGCCCCCAAGTAGCAAAAGGTAGACAAGATAATTCCCTCTTCCCTAAACTATAAATGTAGTTGAGTAGTGTTCAGAAAATTTTCTCAGGCGTGTTATTAGAAGTCTGTCATCTGTCTCTACTGATGGGGCAGTATTTGTGTTTGCCAGTACAGCAAACTCTAAAGGCCTTTCTAGAAGTAGGAAATGTTTCAGTTTGCTGAATTGAACAGCCAGTAATAAATAAATGAATAAGTAGACTTCATGCAGCTGTCAGCTTAAGCCATGCTAGGCATTAGTATGTGAATGAACAAAGCAGCAGTGCTGTTTTGCTTCCTGGCAGAAAGTGCTTGTGAATGTATTATTGGCATTAGTGAAGTGCAGAGATGTACATTGAGCCCTGAAAACAACTCTTGAGCTTTATTACCTAAATTTAGGGTTTTGGCTTTTTTCCATTGATATTCTGGAGTATAGCTTGTGATTTGAATACATAAAATCTTAATCTAACCTATCAAAATATTCATAAAAGGTACAAATAAAGCAGTTTGCATACTGTTGCTTAGTGAAACCTCATTTCAGTGTTTCTTGGATTACTATATAGCCACCACATATAAATTACTCTTGTAACAACTTCAGTGAGGTACCACTTAGTTCAAAGCTTGTGAAGCGTGCTTGTTATTCAAATGTTTTGTATTTTTTATGCAAATGAATGCTTTGGCTTCGAGTACTGCCAGTATTCCCTCAGTGTGGTACTCAGGGGTTTCCTGCCTCTTGTAAGGCTTTGCAAGCTTTCTTTTGTGGTCGGTTTCCTCCTCTGGCAAATGTTTTATTTAAGTTTGGAGTTCATGCTTCGCTTGCTCTAAAAAAGAATAGTCATCCTTCCTTCTCTCAGAGAGGTTTCATAGATTTTTCTCCATTTCCAACTGATCTGATTATTAGTAGCAATTGGGATTTTTTTGGCAGCAGCAGTGTTCATAAAATACTTTAAGAAGGGTTTCTCAGATGGTAGTGTTTATCCCTTGCTACAAGTGAAGGTGGGGTACTGTGTTAAGGACTACAATTCTGAGGTTTTTGCATCTCTTCAGTGCAGTTTGGTATTTCGTTTTGTCTTCTAACCTGGGAACAGCTAATAGTTTTTCTTTGGGCCTTCTTCAGTCATGCATACTGTAGGGTTATTTTCCTCAGAAATTTTTACCAGTTTCTGTGCTTTTCTGGAACACTTCTTGATTTTATTTATTTTTAATTTAAGAATTTACAGTGGTGTTATCAGAAAATATAAATGCTTAGCCTGAAGGGTTCATCTGCAATGGTATAGATGCTGTATCTTGCTATGCACATTTAAATTTCTTTCAGTCTTGGAACTGTTAAAGAAAATCTCAGAAGTCCACTTCTCATAACGTTTGATATTTATTTGTCCGTTTTGTGATCTGAAAAAAATTCCCATTCCATTTTCTTGGATAACTCTCAGTGTACTGCTGACCTTACAGGAGGTCACATCTTTCTTTTTTTCGTTTTTCCTTGTTGGTGACTATTAAGAGTACGGTCAGCCAGCTGCTGCTAAGGAAATTACCAGTTGTAAGTCAGCATTTGCTATCTGTGCTGGCATCAAAGATGAAACAGGTGTTTTTTCTTCACTTCCTATATTTCAGTTTTTCTTTTCTAAATTGCTCAAGATCTGTGATCAGAGTTCAGTTAGAGACTCCTCTGAAAAAACATCTCCAAGTGTTTCTGTAATAAAAATCTGTAGTGTATGGGAGACTAGCTGCTGTAAATCTCAAATTCATTAAACAATAATAAT
Organism: Rhabdornis inornatus; assembly: GCA_013397075.1. Lineage (NCBI taxonomy): Eukaryota > Metazoa > Chordata > Aves > Passeriformes > Rhabdornithidae > Rhabdornis > Rhabdornis inornatus. The sequence continues at coordinate 270,837 of VWZS01004875.1, forward strand.
TTTAAGATTAGCTCAATTCTGTGTATTTAGTTTGTCATTCTTTTAGTTTACATTATGGGATTTCATTCCTAATGCAGGTAACTTTCATCACATTGAATGAAGAATTGGTGTCCCTTCACAGAATACAGTTGATAGGCCAGCAGCATTTTCCTAGGCTAGCAGACCTTCCAGTTAGCAGGAAAGAAGCTGTTTAAATTTTTGCTGAGCCATTAATGTTTTGAGTGTTCTTTAATGGGGCTGCAAGGTGCTTTTGCAAAGCAGCACAACACTCTAAAGTGGTGTTTGAAGTCAAACCTGTCTTCAGGTATTTTGTATCATGCTTCACTATGTAAAACTGGAACTTGTAACAAAAGGAAGTCTGGACTAGCTGGAAGGAAAAGATCCCTTGGATTTTGATGGATTGCTAAATAAAGCATCTTATTTGTGAATACTGTAAAATTTCTTTAAATTTAGGCCATGATTTTCTAGTTTTGGTTCAGTTGCAGTAGTATTTTTTTAAGCTCCCAATAGTAGTGGGAAACCTTTCAAATGTGACTCCCTGGGACATTTGGAAGTAGAATATACACAGGAACCCTATCTCTGGTACAAAAAAACAATGCAGTGTGCCAGAGATCCAGCAGCCAGTGCCCAGTTATGTGATTATACTGATAAGGGTATCCTTTCACATAAAATTTATCAATTGTTTTGGCTTTTTTTACTGAAAAATAGGATGGAGAGAAGGCCTCTTGTATTGCACAGTTAGGAACATGGCTTGATGGCTGCCTTATTGCCAGATTTTGTATAAGTTAGGATCTCTCTGGTTTTATTTCTCTGTGAGAGTTTACTTACTGCTTATATAGAAAGACAAATTTTAAAGTCACAGAATCATGGTATTATTTAGGACAGAAAACACGTTTAAAGTCATTGAGTCTGACTGTTAACCCAGTGCTGCCAAGTCCACCACTGAACCATGTTCCTAAGGGCCACTTCTACACATCTTTTAAATACCTCCAGGTGATACCTTGTCCTGCTGGCCACACCATTGCTGATACAGAGGCATAAGAGAATAACAATGTAAAAAGCACTTAGCAATGAGTCTCTGTTGCATTTTGAATTTGATTTCCAGACAGGCAGCTGTTTATAAATGTTAACTACTTTTGTCTTACATATTGTATTAGTAGAAATTATTTATAAATTTCATGCTAAATTAATATTTGCCAGTAAAATACAAAATTATAATGACAGTATGACCTTTCTGAGCAAAAACTTCTGTGACTAAACTGGGGCTGTTACTGTACCCCACTTACCTGTGCATAAACCACGATTAACACCCTTTTGGAAAATGTATTTATTAGAATATATTTTAATAGGTTTCTGCTTAGAAACTCTTATTCAGTGTTTCAAGTGCCCCTGACGAGCTAGTTGACCAGTTTAATTTGAAATTAGCAGGTATTGTTGGCTGGAATTCCTCAGGCCATACAGAATAATGATTATGGCTCAAGTTTTTATTTTACTTTGGCAAAAAGAATCTCTGCACAAAATATTTTAGGTTAAATTTAAGAATTATGTCTTATTGTGGTGGTTTGACCCTGACTGAATGCCAGGAGCTCACCAAAGCTTCTCCCTCCACAACTGGACAGAGGAGAGGGAATACAACGGAAGGCTTGTGAATTAAGGACAGGGAGAGATCACTCACCAGTTACCACCATGGGTACAACAGACTTGACTTGGGGATATTAATTGAAATTATTGCCAAGCAAAATCAAAGCAGGATAATGAGAGGTAAAACAAACCTTCAAAACACCTTTCCTGCACCCCTTCTCCCCCTCCTTCCTATCTCTACCTCCTGCCCCCCAGCAGTGCAAGGAGGCAAGGAATGTGGTTTACAGTCAATCACATGTTCTTTCTGCTGCTGCTTGGGGAGAGGAGTCCTTCCTCTACTCCAGTGTGGGGTCCCTCCCACAGGACACTGTTCTTCATGGACTTCTCCAACATGAGTCCTTCCTATGGGCTACAGTTCTTCATGAACTGCTCCAAGGTGGGTCACTGTTCTTGGGATGCAGTCTTGTAGGCACAGCCTGCTCCAGTGTAGGCTCTCCACAGGGTGACAAGTCCTACCAGGAAACCTGCTCCAGCATGGGCTCCTCTCTCCATGGGTCTGCAGATCCGTGCCAGGAGCCTGCTCCAGCACATTTCCCACAGGTTCACAGCCTCCTCTCAGGCATCCAGCTGCCCCACCATGGCTGCACCACAGACTACAAAGGAATCTCAGCTTCAGTACCTGGAGCAGCTCCTGCCCCTTCTCCCCTGATGTGGGTGTCTGCAGGGCATGTTCACACGTTCTCACCCTGCTCTTCTCTGCACAATAATTTTTTTTCTTTCTTAACTGTGTTACCACAGAGGTGTCGCTTCCATTCCTCGCTGGCCAGTTGGCCAGTGGAGGGTTGGTCTAGGAGCCAGCTGGTGTTGGCTCTGTAGAACATGGAGGAAGCTTCTGGCACCTTCTCACAGAAGCCACCTCTGCAGCCCCTCCACCCCCCCACTACCAAAACTTTGCCAGGCAAACCCAATGCAATTATGTAAAAGTGCATGTGATATATCTGACACAGTAGATTACGGAAAAAATTCCTTTATCATTCCAATTTATTCTCAGTTTTATGATTGATCATAGCAAATAATAAATATTTTATAATAACACCTTTCCAGATTAAAAATTTTAATTTTAAATAAAAATTTAAAATTTAAAATTAAAACAAGTCTAAATATTGCATTCTTAAAGTTATAAAGTGAGAAATAATGGGCTACTGAAACACTGAGTAGATGCTGTACTTCTAATTTATAAAAGGCTACACTCTGAATTTCACTTTCAGTAATGACGTGTTTTTCATAGATGAATGACATTGAAAAGGGAAAGTCAAATACTGCCTAATGACAAGAAAATTGAAGTGGATCTAAAAGAGTGAGATACAGACTTCAGATAGATTTATAAATGTTTGTTCAAATATTTCATTTGAATGCCTTCCACTAAAGAGGTGAGGGATCACAAAGCTGTATGACTTACTTATATCCCAAACTCATTGTTGATAAGATTATTGGTTCTTTATTTTATTTCATGACGAACTCTATAATTTACCTGAAATGGCTGCCTATTAGATTTTTTCTGAGAATGTTTCTTGGTTTGTTGTTGGATGTTCATAATGGGAAGTATAGAATATTCATGCAAATGTTTTCCCTAGTAGTAAGCCAAAATTTTTCAAGCATTCTTGCATTTTTTTCAAGAATAGTAATTTTGAGCTAATGACTTCTGAAATTTGCTTTAACTTGAGCTTACAAAGCTGCTTTGATGCCTCGGTTGACAGATGGGTGGTTCTCTTGCTGGAATTCCAAAGGCCTGAGAAGGACTACTGTGGTGACTTAAACCCTAAATATATGTATTGCTTGCTAAGCAGGAGCTGGTAAGCAGATTGGAAGGAGTGCCTAGATGAAGGTGGAGAGAAATTACATGAGTTGTGTAAGAGTCACAGCAAATATCTGTGGACAGAAAGAATACAAATTAGTAGATCTTTCCTGTGGCTCTAGAGGACAACAGGATAGTTTTAACTAGGAAAGAACAGTCTTTTGAGTCTCATTTTAGCTTTGTAGCAGGATAGATTTTGTTGTACCACTGGGAGGGATAGGCCTGTATCCTGATTCTTAGCAGTAGCTGAAACCTGGTGGATTTCATAGCTTAGCAGTTTCTCAATCCCTACGGGATCAGCTCCTATCAGCAATATAGTATTTGGTTTGCAATATGTATTTGTGTCTGCAGGCTGTGCTACGTTAGGGAGAAAGCTGACAACTGTTACCTGTCAGGTGATCTGAGACTTTTCTGGAACTTTCTAATATACAATCCAATAATGCACATATAAATTCAATTTCTATGTGTAGAAAATAAACGCTGTATAATTTTAACACATGGATTGGTTTGGGCTGGCATGTTGCTAGATTAATGAGTAGTGAAGAGCAAGTAAAAAATCTCTTGAGGAAAGCTGATCCCCTTAATACAGTAAATATTCTAAAACATAAAATATGAAAATCCATATTTTGAATCTCACATATAGGATGTAGTAGTCAGGAATATGTTAAAGCAGTGAAAAATACCAACAATTAAAACATTACCATGTTAATATAATTTATTTTAAATTACATATTTATATAATACTTGTATGTTTTAAGTAGAAATATCATTTTGGAAAAGAAAAATCCACACTTTTAATATCTTAAGTGCATTAGCAAGATTATGCAAAAGCCTTGCTAACATCTGCAGCTGGGTAAAATAATTGTGTTTTAATATTTTTGAAGTAAGTACAGAATGTTTCCTAGGCTTACAGTTTCTTGAGGATCTACCTTGGCTTTGAAGGATTAAGAATTTCTTGTCACAGTAAAAGACGAGGGTTTTGTAAAGCTGCGTGTGTGGTAGGAATCAGGATAAAAATCACACCCACAATTAGGCATATGAGACTAAGCCAGCAATAAAAGTAGTCATTACTTACTTACACTTCTTGAAGTTGTAAAATTAACTGATGATGCAGCTCCTGGAAGTGTTAGGGATGAATGAAGCACTTGTCCTGAATTCACTGGCACTGTATTTTAAACTGGGTATCAGATGTTCATTTCTTTTTATCTTTTTAAAGTAAATAAATACCCATTCTGTGAGATAGGAAAATATGGAGAGCTTCCAAACCTTCAGCTCTGAACAGATTTTTCTTTATCCCTGCCAAGATGTATTCTTCCACCTCCTGCTTTTCACTGCTGTCTGTAATTACTGCAGTGCTCAAAGCTGTGTGATTAGTACCTTACTATTAGGAGGCAGTGCAAAGTGCAAAGAATGCAAATATTTATCACTTAAAAATCACAAGGTTTGCATCCCAACTGCATTAGATAGAAAACTAGTCGTTAAAGCACTAGTTTCTACAGCCTTTTCAGTTGCTTTTAAAATGTTTTGCATGCTGTCATTCCATGCTGTATGATTCCTGGAGCATAATAATGTCTTTATAACTTAAAGGCTTTGTATGTGTGCATGTAGAACTATATTTTTGTGGATTAGTTTGCATGATAGCTGGAAATACTACTGTGTATTGAGCCAGCAATCACATTACTGAGGTTTTTTCTAATTCAGACAGTTTGCTTTGGCTAACAAGGCTGATGCACCTACTAAAAGAAAAATTGCAGCAAACTCATTCTGAATTTATGGATCACTTGTGTCTTGTGAAAAAAAAAAGGCAAAACACTTCTCTTTGAGTTTTCCAGTACTCAGGGTGGCACAGGGCACAGCTTTCAGATTTGATGGGTGTTTTGCATTAAAATTAATGCTTTAGAAATACTTAAACAAATCACTACTATATGATAACTTTGTGGTTGGAATATAGGTTTCTATGGGTTTTCTTGTTTTAAATGTCCTGCAGAAACAAACCTCTGCATTTTCTAGATTCCTTTCAGTGATTTAGAGAGACTTCTTGATGCATCCTTTCTCCAAACTAGATCCCCTTTTAGCTCACACACACACATATACACACTGCCTTGCGCCCAGCCTTTCCATAACCTACTCCTGATTTATCATAGCTCCTTCAGGAGCTAATCAAGTTCATCTGAGAAATAAATAAACTAAGTGGTACAAACTGCATGACAGGGATGCAAGATTGTGTTCCCACTTTCTTGAGAGACTGCAGCTGAAGCTAAACTTGCCTTTTCGGCAGCTACAGGGGATGGGTTTTACCAATACTCTGTCTAGTAAGTTGGCTCAGTAGCTTGCCAGTGTGTAGCCAGCAGAATTCGGATGGCAGGTAGCTGTGTTACTAGCTGTGCAGTGTGTGAGGTTTCCTTAAGGCAAGTGATCCATTAAATGTAAAATAGAGGGACTCATATTTCACAATAAGTCACATATTAGTGTAAGATAATATGAGATTGCTGTTGCCTTTCCTTTGGTGTTTGCTTTTTTTCTCAAATGCTTGAAGAGATTTCTGAAATTTTGCTGATGTGTGTGAGCGCTTAAATGTAACCTGATTCAATATCAAAACTTTTCAAATATCATTTCCAAGCGGAGAAGAAACATAACTGCATGTGTTTTCTTTCTACAGGGATGAATTGTAAAAGCTACACCATCTTGACCCAAACATAGTGTTACAGTGGACTGCTCATCTCCAGTTCTAAAAGCTTTTTGAAAACCAACAGCATTGCAGCTTGTTTTGGACTTCGTTATACTGTTGTTATCAGCATGGAAAAGCGTGGTGTTTGTTTTATTTTTTTAGATGCTCAAGGCAAACCTGATAAAGAAATGGTGGAAAGTTTTATGTGGGCACTGTTTTATTTAACATGCCTTTATTTCACTTTCATCTGTTCAAAGTGAATTTCTGCAAAACTGCAGATAAAGACCTACAGCTTGTGAACTCTAGTTTTGATGGAGGAACTTGAACACTCACTTCTCTCAGCTCCTGTGTCCCTTGGTAAAACTGCTTCTGTGCACCTTACGACACTGCATAAATAATACCAGGTTTTCTGTGTTCCAACGTCTGCTAGATGCTACTAAAAGGAGTTGAACTTCCTTTCTCAGCTTTTGACATGGTGTCATAGACTAGCATGTAGTAGATACAATCAGCCGCTTTTTTACCTTAAAACCAGGCATTTGTATATATTAAATTTCAAGACATCAGAGGTAGGTGGCTGCTCTTATCAAACATTGCTGTTTAAGCTGGACATAACAGACATGGTTTTCCCTTTCCTTCTAAAATTGATTGATGTAATCTTGAAATTCTGTTGTGGTTTATAGCTCAGTGCTGGTGTGATACACATGGATCTAACTCCATGAATGTGAGGTGAGGTGTGTTCCAATCACTGAACAATTTCTGCAATGCTGCTTTGCCAAATAAAGTTAAAAGAAAAGGGGGGGGTTGTGCTTGTGTGGAAGATTAGGATGAGTAGGTAGTCTGAGATATGGATTGGTAGGTTCTTTATTAAAAACCAAAACCCCCTTTGGTTCTAAAAAGAAGTTGCTTTTGGCAAAGCCATTTGCTGTATTAACATTCTTATTTTTATAACTGTGGGCACCCAGGAAAAATTCTGGCTTTTTAGAAAGTGAATTCTGAATTGCTATAGAAGGAGCACATCATACATGCAGAAAGAATCCTGGACTCCTAAGTACAGATAGATGCACTTGTTCAGTTTTCATATAGAATAGTTGGAAGGCTATAAACGTTTTTTTCTGCCCAAAGTTTTCTGTTTTGGTACTATACAATGTTAACAGCAAATTGCAAAGCAGTACAGTAAGGTGGGCTGCTTTGGGAAAGGGGGGAAGTGTGTCTTCAGTCATCTTGCTCAAATTTGAGCAACCAGGAATTAAAGTAAACAGTGTATTATCTTTTTCTTTCTTTTTATTTTTTTTTCTTTTTCTTTCTTTTTTCTGTTTTAATGATAGGAAGGATTATAGAATAAAACAACCCATAGTGATCACTGGAAAAAACCCCAGAACACCTTTTTATGGTGGAAGAGCAATAATTTTGTGATAGGATTAATCCCTGGAAGCATAGAGGTTAAAATTCAAAGTCCTATGAATATGGAAAAGGAACATTTTAAATAACCTGCCTTTTGAGGGCCAGTCCCATTTTGTTCCTCTGTAAAAGATAGTATATGAATTAATTTATTTAGATGTTTGTAAGTTAATGTACCACCTCCTGATCTGACTGCAGCCTGGGAGCACATGCACAAGATTAATCTTAAAATGAAATTAATATAGCGCGTATTCTAGAAAATACAATCCAGAAAAATCCACTTGCGTCTGACAAATTTGTACTAACCCACAACCAACTGTGACTCTAGTTCTTGGTGTTGAAGTGAAATATTTTAACTGATGCATGCTAATGTTCAACCTTTTGGTCGCTGTATCTTCCAGTTTGAGTTCAGCTTTATTTACATCTTCTCACTAATTTAATCAGTTAAATGAAAGATATGAGCTCAACTGTATCCAAATTCCTGTCTCTGGACACTGTAATAAGCTAGCCTGACTTGGAAGTGGTGTTAAAGCTGAGACCCAATGACAACTTCCTGGGAGAGAACCACTTCAGGAGGTGTAAGGCTTCAGGGACCAAGGCTGGTGGGAGTAGTGTGCCCATTCCACTGAAGGGGTTGATGATAGTCAGGGTACTCGGAGAAAGCAGTATCCGGGAGTAGCATTTAAGAGTCAAAAATGGAAACTCCTCCATGATGGAGCAATGGTTCTGAAGTAAAAACTCAGAGACAAGGACAAGTTGAAATGCAGAAGACTTGAAGAGCTTGAATAAATGCTGTGTGAACTGTCTGAGTTGCTACTTTGCCAAATAAAACAAATTGAGAGGAAGCTGTATCTAGGTGTCTGTCTCATTTTGTGGTTGGTTTTGTTTTTTAACCGTCAACAGGATTTTACATATCCAAAAGAAAACATGTATAAATATACTGGTTTGCTAACGGATCAACTACGTGTCCATTTTCAGTCAATTAATGTATTGCAGCAGTTACAAATCCTGTTAATACTACCTGGAATGTAAATGGGATTTTTGGTGGCTGTTTGGAATTTCTCTTAGTTCACGTCTGTGTGTTTTGGTGAACAGGTTCTGTGCAAAGTTCTGTCTGCTGTCCATAGTTGAATTCAGCTACCTCGGAGAGTGATCTGCCACTTGCAAGGATTAAAGTTTTATCTCTTTCTAAGAGGTGCAGTCATGTTTCACTGGGCTGCTGCTATCACCTCTAAGCCAGAACAGCTTCAGAGAACGGATTGGCTGAACTCTGAGTTGCTTATCTGGTTGTTTCTGGGATCCAGACAGTACAAGACTTGAAAAGCCAATAACTGTATCTTGAAAACCCATCAAGAGTTGTGGGTTCTCTGCAGAGGAGTTTGATGTGCTGTATGGATTCTTTCTGTTTACGTAGCAGGAATCACCTACGCACTTTTTCCATTCAGACTGGTCAGCTGGCTTGAGGCCACATAGCTTGTAACATGAACTTTTTCTGGAGGGAAACCAACACACAGCGCGTGTGCACCAGCACTGCTGATGAAGCTACCTGGATGATTCCTGAAATGTTCTGTAGTCATCGAATTTGAAATGGACAATAATGCCTGGAGCCAGGGGGGCCCTCCCTGGTACGCTCTGGAGCTTCCAGATGGCAGCAGCGCTCTCCACATGTGCAGTGATATTATGACAGGGTGACAAGCTCTAGGATTTTTGAGTGTGGAGGGACTGTGGATATAACACATCAGCACAAAGAGGTAAAGTAAAATACTTAGAGGAAAATTCTGAACTAGTACTCTCCTTCCTGCCAGGAAGAGTGTTAAACTATTCTTACAGTAGCAGTATTTTCTTCCTTCTACTCATTAATGTGCCCTAGGTTGTGCTGCTTCTGATTTAAATGCAGTTCACAGAAGGAGGACATGAGACAATTCCTTCTGAACTTTGACATGGTACAAAGGATAAGTAATGCAAACCACGCTCATGATTTGTAACTTTTGTTCTATTTAGCTGATTTTAAACATATTAGGATGCAGTTCAAAAGAGGAATAGTTACCTTTATGGAACCTTGATCTCTGTCCCAAGCAATGTGGAACAGGTATTCTGCTGAAGTGAATGAGGGGTGGTCCTGGTTCAGAAAAAAGGCAGATGGTGAGGTCACACAAGCACATTGTGCAGAACCAAACAAAAAAATTCAGAGAGGAAGTGTTGCCTCAAAGATGGCACAGAGGATGCAGGAGATGATGAGCTCTGAAATTGGTCTTTTGCATTTCAGGATGTTCAGACTTCATAGATCAGGATGGGTAAATTAGAGTTTAAGTACTGTGGTATACGATAGATGGCTTCAAGCATGGGGTTTAAGTTGCTTTTGTGGGTTCATACATTTTGCCTTTTTTGGGTCTATTTGAGTTTTGTCCATCTGCTTTTAACTGTGAAAGGGTGTGAACAGCAGACCAGTTGTGGTAAGTGGATAGACACTCTTAAGGTATCATAACCTCGCTTTCTCTTTACTGTAAATAACATTTACATGCTCAGACCTCCTAGCTGGCAAAGTTTGGAGTTCCATGCCTCAGCCAGGTCTGAGGAAATAAGATTGGATTAAAACTTGGCCTTATGCTGGCAGAGGTGATGTAAACTTCCCTCTACCTGGCCTATTTACCTCCCACAATTCATCCCTGACATACAGGGGTGCTTTCTGTTCCCATGTAGTAGCTTTTTACACAGCACAAATTCACGATGCAGCTGATGCACTCTGAACTTTCCTATGAAAGGCTGTTACTGTTCTCTCATGCTCTTGGCAGGGTGTTAGTGAGATGCTCAGCAGGATGTGCTCAGAAACTAAAATGGTACTTCTTTAAATTATGAATTGAGTGGACATAGCTATCACTGGAATATGTATGGAGGAGATCCAGCTGCCCATTGAGAATTGCCTGAAAGCTTCAGGAAGGAGAAATGAAAATAACTCACTTCATGTTTCATCCTACCAAACTTAGAAGTTGAGACAATCCTGTGCCTTTTAGCAAAACTTTTTTAGCAGCAACAGACTATTTTCATAAAGACTGTTGAGAACTCACTTTGATTCTCTATGGTTTCTTGGTAGTCCAGTCATTTTCATCATATGCTTCTAAACAACTGACCTGGTAGATACCCTTGAAAACATTCCCTAATGTTTCTGAGAAGCTGAAGTCCTTTTTTCAGCCATGTTTGGGCTTATGTTTGCATTTTATGTATTTGTACTATGAACAGGCCGTGTTTCTTGTCTATTATGTTCTGCCAAATCCTTTTTCAGCTATAATGGAGAAGTGGCATCTGAGATAAATCAGTAAATTTTATTGCAGGTATAGCCTTATGGACTAGAAGGACACTCTGGAAGGCCTCTGGTTAGGAAGACGGGTGATTCAAGAGCACCTGCCAAGGCTACTGCTCTATCAGAACTCTAGAGAAGCTCATCTCCTCTGGATATAGAGGCAGCCTCAGGATAGCCACCTCTTGGGCATGGAATTAGCCTTCAGGGATGCCCTGCCTATAGGTCCGATCTTCCACTGGGCTGCCTGTTTTCAAGTCCTTTACAGTCCTGCACTCATTCAGGTTCCCTGCTCTCTGTATATCTGTGTTGTCCAGTCATTTAGTTTGAGTGTAGAAATCTTAAATGCAGCTCTTTAATGCATTAGGATCTGGTAGTTTTAAGAACTATGTTAAAATATCTTGCTCTGTCCTCATTAGAACAGGATTATACATTTCTTTGGCCAAGGAAGTGGTTGACTCTCAGTTGGTCACCGAGCCTTTCTGCTTTGTCTGGTTTTTGCTGGCTTGCTCAAAATACACTTTTAATTGATTTATGAGTGGTTTGTAACTGTCAGCCAGGAGCCTTATAACTGCAAAAATTAAAATTTTAGCAGGTGTATTTAAAATCTTGTTTCTGAAGTGTGCTGATCCAGTTGTTCTAGATTTCTCCTTGTATTTCAGGGCTCCAGTGCAGAGTGCCTCACTTTTTCAGTTGTTTTAAGTAACTATTACTTGAAAAATATAGAGCAGATTTACTTTTACACAATTTTTACCCTTTAAATATTCCTTGTTTGCAGCATGTCTCCATGTCACTCAGCTCAGACCGATTGTGTTGTGGGCTCTTTTTCATATTAATTACTCTGTGTTTATTGTCTCTGTCTGGTCTTTATGCCCATCAGTGCTCTTTGAATCTTCTCTAGCTTTTTATCCCCTTTGCTCTTACTCTTTTAGCTTTTGCCATTAGAAACTGAAAAATACCAATTCCTGATGCACATGAAAACAGTCAGGCAGACCTCAGTGATGCATGACTGTGGATTCTGTTAGGGCTTACTAGAAAGGCTCTCCCTTTGTTTTGGGGTGGCGTGTTTGTGTTGCTATTGGTTCATGCCTCTGACTGGCTCTGTGCTGTTTGGGATTTAAACTCTTAACGCTTTATCTAGGATTTGAAAAGCAAATGGAGCATCACACTGACCTATTTGAGCCTTTTTGTTTTGCAAATGTGCTCTTGGAACTGCCCCTGCTATTATCCTACAGTGCTATGGAATGATTACAGCAAGATATTCAGGCTAGGATCCCCTGAAAAAGTGGGCAGCAAGCAGCCCATATGGGAAAAAAAAAACCCCTTACTTCTAAATATGGATCAAACCTAAGTAAGTATTGTATTGTTTGCTACTCTGAAGTAATTTGTACCCTTAAGAGCTGTCTGAAGGGCAAAACAGTTTTAAAAAAGCAGTCTAAGTGAAATAAGAATCTTGATTAACATTAAAATACACTGACAAAATAAATTTTAATGACCTCTCCTAATACACAGATGGGGAACATCCACTTGGCTATGCAGTCAGGGTAGTCAATATTCTTTGCTTACCTAAGGTACTGGTAAGAATAGGTGGACTGAGCATATTCACAGATACGTGGATAGACAAATGTCAGTGTTTAGGACAGAATAAACAGATCTGACAGACTTCAAATAGTGACAACTTTCACACAAAGTGTCTTACTTCTGCTACAGGATAAACACTCGTAGGTCCCTTTCAACTCAGAATATTCTGTGATCTGTGACTGTAAAACTCCCCAGCTCTGGGGTCTGCATGAGAGGCCATGAATGCAGTTTTAGCAATGCAGCCATGAAGATGGGCTAGAAGCACTGCCTGCTGTGAGCACTCCTTTTACATCAGAGGGAAGAGCCCCAACCTTGGGAGTGGCTGTGAAGGGGCTACAGAAGTGGTGTCAGCAGGAGGCAGTGGCTGGGAGCTGCCTGGGGAGAAGGGGAAAAGCATCCTGAGCTTGTTGATGGTATTTTCTGCTACTCCCACGTGTGCTCTAGCTCAATAATTCAGTATGCCTTATTAAAAATCAAATAGCATGAAAGCTATTAAATGCAAACACATGTTATTGAGACCAGTGTGTGTTAATTGCAGGAGCTGCCAAACCAATCTGTTACCTTGCTAACTTTGTCTTGCTCTCCATCCAGCTGACAATGCCCTTAGGCTCTCTGGTAAGGTGAAAACTATTTTATTTTATTCCAGCCCTGGAGTTTGCTGTTTCCTGGGAAGTAACAGGCCTCAAGCTGGTGGCCTGCAGGGCAGGAACTGTCCCCATCTCCCCTTCCAGGAAGAAGAGTCTCTGGGAAGGCTGTGGCAACTCTAGCACAGCACTAGCCAGACTCCTGTACCATGCTTGCTGTCTGCTGCTCTCTGCTTGGAGGCATTCATTCTCAGCTGTCATATGCCAAATCCTGAAGGTTTATTCCACTAGCAGCAGCACAGAAACAAGGCCTGCTGTTGGGTAAAGTGACTGGAAAGCTGAGCAGCCTCTTGCACCACGGCTGTACTGGCTGGCTTGTGCTTTGTGCCAGATCTTGCTGCTGTCCTGCCCAGCAGAACAAAACCAAACATTTTGTTCTGCTGCTGGCTGTGTGCCAGGGTAATGGGTTTTGGTGATAGGAGCACAGTGGGCACAGAGAGAAAAGGGCACTTTTCTTCCTGCTTTGGTAATGGTGAAGGACATTTAGGTATTTAATTAAAACCCAACACAAATTTCAATGATGGAAAATAAGACCTCAACCAAATGGGCAGTGAGTCTTCCCCAGAAGGCTGTATTTGAAGTGTGGTCTTTTGGGTCTTGCAGTATTTGCCATGTCTGCTGGAGGCAGGGATGGAAGAGAGGCTGTACTCCCAAACTGGAAATGGGCAGCATCAGCAGATGGTCTCCTCGACCCACTGTGACACCAAAGTACAAACAACCAGACTTTGCCTCACATGGCACAACCAAGTGGTTGGAACAGCCAGCTCTACGACTGCTGTCCTGCTCAGCTCAAGCACTGCTCGAGACAGGTCACACAGGCAGATGCCCTGTCCTTCTCTGTCTCCAAAAAACAAGTATCTCAACAATTCCCCCCACCATACACATCCCAGCTTCTTATAAGGCTGTTTGACAGAAAGGAGGAATGTACTTCTGTCTGCTCTCATGATTCAGTCTTGTAGCACAAAATTTAGCTGGCAATGGAAACAAAAGACAATGCAATAAATATAAGAATAGAATCAGTTTATTAGAGCTATTTTACATGAAGAAATCAAGAACAAATTACTTGAAGAACTATTTATATACCATGGCAATATTCTTGCTAACTCAAAGTTACTGAAGTACAAAAGACGACATACAAAACAATGCATGCCTCATTTGACTCTGGTGTTATTGAGACCCATGAGGAATGTGACATCCTTGGACAGCCAAACAAGACAGACAGCACAGTGTGTGTATATATGTATGTATATATAACATGTACTGTACACATTTTACTGGTAACACATCTGCAGTTCACTCACACATTATCAATTACTTGCTCTAATTCTATGAGAATTTTTCTGGGGTGAGGGCAGATCACCAAAGCTTTCAAGCTTTGCAGGGAGCTATGGGATAACCAGCAGGAATCCTACACTCTGGCATCTTGGATAAAAACTGCTGTGTGCTGTGTTCTCATGCTGCAGGAGGGTGGTGGGCTGGATGTGGAAAAGGCTGAACAAGCCCTGAGCTCTGGGGAGAGACACAGCTCTGAGACTGTACATGGATCATAGAGGGGTTTGAGTTGGAAAGGACCTGAAAGATCATTCAGCTGCAACCCCCCTGCCATGGGCAGGGATACCTTCCACTAGACCAGGTTGCTCAGAACTCCATCTAGCCTAGGCTTGAGCATTGCCAGCAATGGGGCATTCACAACTTCTTTAGGCAGTGGTATGTGACTGCTGCTGAGCACTGGGAAGTTCAAGCTCATCTGCTGAGAAGCTGCATTTTTTCACTTCAGCATTTAGCAAGCATAGCTGTCTGGCAGCAGCACAGAGGTTTAAACTGAGTGAAAGTAAGACGCTTTCTTCCTTAAATCCCAATTTTCTTTGCAAAAGGAGGTGCTTGGACAGCAATTGCTTTTAATTAACAAAGCACGACACATTCTTTAATTAAAATATTCCCAGTGCATCAGGTGGAAAGAACACAGTTGGTCTCTGCTGGACGGTGAAGGAACGTGTTGGCTGGAGCATCCCAGTCCCCACAGTGGTGGCAGCACTGAGAAGAGCAAGGTGGCACATGCTTCCCCCCATACCTTGGCCAACACAGCTGGGCTCTGGAGCCTTGGCTGCTCCAGTGCCCAGGCCCTGGGGTGCACTCAGCCCTGGCTGAGACCCCAACTGCTGTGGGGAGGGCAAGGGCACCCCACATCCAGTTTGGGGTCTCCCCAACTTGTAGTGTCTTCTGCACAACAATCAACTGGAGCTACTCTCTGGAGCCTGAACGTTTCTTATTTTCTGAGCAAGGACATCTACCCACTTTTTATATTATCAACGACGGGGAAGAGAATGTCCTTCACCACATGGGCTTCTTCTATGCTTGAAAATAAACTAAGGATTTTGGTCCTTTTATAGAGGCAGAGATTCATGGACACAGAAGAAAGGGGAGAAAACAATCGACCCAAATCCAGCTTTTAGAGATACATCCCATTGATGAGGTAATCGGACTCTTCAGATGTAATGGGTCGAGCTTTTTTGAGCTTCTGTTTCACTAAGCGCAGTCTGCAAGCAACCATAAGCAGCAGCAAAGCAGTGATTGCCAAGCCTAAGGCTAAGGGTAACACAGCACCTACAATGAGGTTAAGAGAAATTACATTTTATTTAACACAGTGAGATGCTGGTAGGGAAAACCTGAAATTTTTCTTTAAAAATACAGCTAGTCTATCACTTAGATGTTAGTAATTAGAACAACTCATATATGAAACTAAACTGTGCGATCATGTTAGGGACAGTTCAGAATATGTAAATACATTATTCAATTCTTGGCCACTTTACCTGTATCTATAGCACCTGACTGAAAAACTGACATAATTCAAAATTAATTCACCTGGTTGGTCTTACCTGTTTCTGGGACTGGGCGGCCACCTCCAAGCTGATCTCTCTTTGGCATCATTATGCCATCCCCATTTTTACCATCTGTTCTTTTCCCTGAGGAACTGTTATCTGCACAAAATCAAGCAAGATACATGAATACTGCAGTTCAGTGACTCAGGAAGTCTTATCCACAGGACACTAGTATTAAATAATGTGAAGTGCTTAAACCTAGGTGAAAAAACAAAAAAAGAACAGTTTAAGAACTTCTGACTTTGACTCTCTAACTTGAATTTTTGAAATAATGTGAAACTAAAGCTAAAATTTAAATTCAATTTTACATCCCAAACCACAGTGCATCTCAACCAAAAGCAAGGGGACTTCATGCTGTGATACATTTGCTGGCAGCCTTCAGAACTGTGACAGAGCTAACAGAAACACACTATGCTACAAGATCTGTAGAACGTGAAATGTTGTAACTGGAATGACATATAGTGGTGGGTGCTAAGGAAGTGTTTAAATCAATTAGCTTGGAACGTGCACTGTGTGTAAGTCCCACCCATCACCACCAGCTCTGAAGAGCTGCAGAAGGTGTCCTTGGCAGTGGCAGCAGCACTGCACACAACTGCTAATTAAAGCTTAAATTGTTTCAGTGGTACTGTCTTGAAAGTCCATGCTAATGTCCCCACGCCAAGGCAGAATGCAGCCTCCCAGGCTGCAGCTTTATTGCCCTGCTATTTTGGCTGGGGGTGCATAAACTAACTTCACCCACAGGGAATGCTGTAGAAACAAGCCATGGCCCTCTCCTCCTTGGGCTCCTAACGTTGTCCTGGCATGTAAACCGGGCTTGAAAAAATCGTAAGAGTAAATGCAAATCCAGCAGCTGTTTTCTGCTTCTGTTCTTCCTGAATTAAACTAAATGAATATTTGTCTTTATTTTGGAAATACCCAAAAGACATCAGCTCTTTTTTAGAGCTGCTCCATCCTGCATCTAAATGCCTGTTTTAGAAATTAGTTTCCCTGCCATTTAAGTAAAGGGAATATTTAAGTCAACTGCTTGTAAAGAAATTTGGCAAATATGGAGAAAAGTTTAGTGGGAAATTTTTGGAAGGGTAGAAGAATAGAATAATTTCTATAAAGCTTGTAGGGTTTTGCTAGACTTGCGGCTGTTCTTACATGACT
This sequence comes from Rhabdornis inornatus, assembly GCA_013397075.1. Taxonomy (NCBI): domain Eukaryota; kingdom Metazoa; phylum Chordata; class Aves; order Passeriformes; family Rhabdornithidae; genus Rhabdornis; species Rhabdornis inornatus. The sequence goes on from VWZS01004875.1 coordinate 287,887, forward strand.
GAAGAAACTATCAGAGTCAATGCTGCTCAGTATCTTATCTGTTATCTCTAGAACACAAAGAGCAATTTCCCCAAAGAAGTTTAGGAGCCTGGCATAAAGCATTTTACATGGGTTTAATTTGGTTTTCACTTTCTCTTGATTTTCCAGTCTATTCTGAGGAAATTGCCATTTACAGCCCTTTCCAATTACCCTAAATTACAGATCTAGGTTACGGCTACTGCTGTGGGTGCCTGCGCAGTACAAACATGACTAAGGCTTGGGCACTCAGTCAAATGTTGTAATCCCAGCCCCGAACAGCACTGCACGGGCAGCCTGGGAGAGGCAGAGACCCCGTGCCAGGGGAATGCAAAGCTGTTACGGTGATTTATACACTTGGGTTGGCTGTGCTGGAGAACACAAATCTTCAGGCTGCTCGTGAATTCAACCTGTCTGCATGGCCCTGTTTGCTACTGGCCACTGCTGCTTAGAAACCAGCCCACTGCTCACTCCAGAGTGCTATGCTGCTACTGAGTGTTTTCTATATTCATCTGCAAGTTCAGGAGTGCCAGAATATGCAGCTGGGCTTAAGAACTTCCCTGGAGAAGGACACTGGGGCTATTTGGAGGCAGCCATGCAGAAATGCTGCGCTGGCCTTTGCAGGAGATGCAGTCTGGGTAGCTTTACTACCATGGAGACATGTCTGCAGAGAGAGAAGGACTCTTATTAACATCAAATGCCTCTTCCTCCACCCACTCCCAACTCCGAAAGAAAACGTTTGGCCTTTCAGCTTGGGCAAAAGAAGACCATGGGTCTGTTGCAGAAGAGTCAGTGCCCTGAGTGTCTGAGGGGGCAGAAGTCAGACTCCGTGTTCCCCTCGGACTTGTCCTGCTGTAGAGGAATCCCATTGAAAAGGCAGGAGTGCAGAACAAGATTGACCCATTGTAAACAATCAATGATTTTTGGGGTTTGTTTGGTTGGTTGTGTTTTTTTTCTCTTTACTGTGAATAGAGCCCCTCTTAGGTCAGGCAGACATTTTAAACAGTCCTTAACTTGGACTTGCATATTTTCATACTTCAGTGTAAATCCTCAAAAAGTTTGTATCAAGCCAGAGCTAAACATGAAGGGTCACTGTAAGGAAGGTTAAAGGAAATTTCGAAAAGAGAAACTATTAAGAGAAAATGGATGCTGGAAAAAAGTTCCTCTAGTATCACCCTCATAGGTAAAAAGCCCATATATCTACTGCCAGGAACTATCTCACAGTCCAAAATATTACAACTTAGCCCAGCTCTTTGGAGAAAAGGAGAAAAGATAAATATGGTCATACTTGACAATGAAGTTCCTTTATTAGACATCTTTATTGAATTCTCAGAGATTGAGAAAGCTGTTTATGGAGAAGTAAGTAGCAGAAGGGACAGGTCTTTACTGGTACTTTAGCCATCACAAATAAAAACACAAATGTAAAAAAGAAAACAAAGTAACTCCCCACTCCTGCAATGTCTCGAGAAAAACTTGTCTTCTTTAATAATCAACTGAAAGCTCCTGTATCAAGTATTGAATCTAGCAGCCAGCTGGAATGTGCCACATGCTGTCTCCAGTAGGTAAAACCTTCACTAACTCTGCCTTGCAAGTCACTGGATTTAAGAGCATCACGTTTTCCTTCCTGAATTGTATTTCCATGATGATCTGAAACTGTCAGCTGAGAATTAAGAAAAATGTGGCCGTGAATGGAGCACTTGCAAGTGAAAAGCCAGAACCTGTCCTGCCACTGTAAAGCCATATCCCCTAATATGTATCTTAAATAGACAGCTTTTCACTATAGTGACATTAAAACCACTAAAGCTTAATTTCAAAATTTATGTAAAATAGTATATAAGAAGCCTGGATGTTTGCAATGTCAGCTCCAGGCCAACAAGAACATGACTGCCTTGGTGCAACAAAGACCTTTACAGTGATACAGAGGCAGAGGTTCTACCTTGGCACCAGCAGCAGGAAATAATCCCTCCCAGAACATTATTTCTGCCAGTGGAATTGCTGAACTTTTGAGGCTGCTGATATGATTTCTGCTCAGCATTGCTTATCTCTCCTCAAAAATGCATCTAGCATAATTGCCCTCCTGGACACATTTCCAGATGAGTTTCATGGAGCTGCTCCAGCATTTCTGTGCCTCTCATTTCTGTATCACTTAATTGTTAGATTTGGTCTGTAACCTCCCTAAGATGGCAGTGGTGGAGGGAAGTCTAATTAATGGATCTGGGTGGATTTTAAGGAATAGGTTAGATGCCTGTCTATTCAACTCCATAAAGACTGTGGTGCTTCCCAGTGGGGCAGGTTTTGGAAGAGCAGGTTTTGGTAGCTGTCCTTCAGACCCATGTACCTAGCACCTCTTCACATCCCACCCATGCACCCTAACTGGAATTGATCCGTAGGCAATATTAAACCTCGCCGAGCTGCTTGCTGCTTTTTTTGGTTAGAAGTATTGGGCTCCTGGATCAGTAAAGACTGGATCCTTCTATTCCACAGGGAAATTATTAAGCATCTAAAATTAAATTTTGACTGAGCCCTGTCAAAAGAAAAGTATTAAACCCACAAGAATTAAAACAGCTTGAAATCTTGCCTGTTGAAAATTAGAAGATTACAACAGGTACTGGTAGTACACTAATCACTGAAGGCCCATTACACTTCTTTAGTTTTCTAAGAATCTTTTTCTTTGCTTATGCACTGCTGTGCAAAATGCTACCTTTAGAACAAAACTGGTGCAAGTAAGTTACTGTGCAATGGGTAAACACAGAAAATGATTATGCAAAAATGCTTCTGCATTGTACTTCCAGTTATAACCCTTGATTATCAGTTGCTGAAGGTGGTGACCTCAGTTCTGGTTTCATGCCTGGATTCACAAGCCAAACAATTTTTGAGACCTACTTAGCAGCTGACTTCCCACTGGAGCCTGCAAAGCCCTTTGGAAGTTTGATGTTTAGTTTGGGTGACCCTATATCAGGTGTCACTCAAGACTACATGAGTGAGAAGGGTTTGAAGCAGACTTCAGAATTTTAGTCAGCAGTGGGGAGTCATCTAGAAGTCATCTATACTGACAGAAAAGGGGAAAACATTTGGGACAGGATTTTGCTGTCAGTCCCCACACACTCACTGAGGCCATCAAATTCTCGAGAACATTGTTTTCACTCTCTTTACAGAGTGTTCACAAAGTGCTCCCTTTGCAGAGTTTTCATTCCTTCTGCACTCCACAGATGAAGCACAAGCACCTTGAAGGAACGTACAGGTGCCAATCAGGGCAGCGCCCTTTTCCAGAGTCGACAGCAGAGGGCACTGAGCCCTGCTCTGTTGTAACTGGGAAAAAAGATGGTTATAAATAGCTGTGTCTTCAGGCACACGAATCAGTCTAAGCCATGAATAAATAAAAGTGGGGGGTTTGTACTGATTTTAGGCTCTGTGCGCACAGTTTTGCTTTCATATAACTGCCATTTCAGATCATTTTAATTCATCAGCATGAACCTTAAAAGACACATCAATTTCATTGCAGTTCCTGGAGCTTTACCAAGGTCAGGGTTGGGGCTCTGTCTGTAACACCACACAATGACTCACTACAGGCTTGCAGCCACTGTGCAGAACAATACTGGGGACCTGTACATGGACACCTGAGGTGGCTTGTTACCAAAGCCTGAGACTTTTCTACAGTGATGAAAGACTTCTCCTGCTCTGGAGACAGAGTTCAGAAAAAAAAAACCAACACAATAGTAAAGATATTAGTTTGGAAAAAAAAAAAAAAGAGAAGTAATACTCAGCACCAGGAGAAAAGCAATTACTCTCACCAAAGTTGAACAGTACTTTATTATGTTCTCCTGAAGTACTCCCCTACAGATCTAAAGAGCCTTAATACATCAGCCTACACAGCTGAACTTGTGGCAGAATTTTTATTTAGTTCACTGCACATTTTGTTCCTTAGACTGTATTATTTCCCTACTATTCCTACATTTTAACTTTCTTTTTGCACCTAGTAAAAAACAGACTTGACAATAATAACTCAAAACCTACTTAGAACTTCATTATTACAGGTTTCTTTTGTATTTATTTACATTTGTAATTTTTTTCCTCTTAGCCAGGCACAAAAAGACAATTAAATTAAATTCAAGGTGCAAGATGCTTCCTTTCTTTAAGGAGAATGAAGGGTTTATTGAAATTGCTTAAATTCTTACCTGGCACAAATTCACTGATTTGTTTCTTTGGTCCCTGAGAAAGCGATTGGTTAGACATGTCTGCATCCACTGAGAGAAGTGGTTGATTTCTGGCAGTGGCTTTCAGGGTATTCTCTGCAGAGTCTTCCTCTGTGTTTTCAGTCACTCCTGCAGTCCTTTGCTGGGTAGTGCCAAGAGCTACATGTGTCACCGTCTTCCGACCTGAGCTGACTGTGAACAGAAACAAAAATTTTTGTACAACGTTTAAGGGAATGGAAGTATTCTTAAGGAAGACTATCCAAGATGGGCCTTGAGGCAGAGTAAACAACTTCCTTCACATTTATGATGAAATGTGAGTCACAGGTACCTAACAGCTGCTCGCAAGAGTGCACTCATGACCCCGACAGTGAAATCCAGCAACTAAAATACAATGAAAGAGTGGCTGGCCGTTGTGTCCATTCATCCTCTGATGGTTTTTGTTCACTTAGCTGAGCATGGGCACATGCTGAGGGATGACTAATGAGGACAAACAGCATAATGGTCAATCAACTGTTTCCCTTGTGTATCCACAGTGTTTCAGATTCTTGCAAGGTGTCTAACAGCACTGTGAAGGGTACCTCTGAGAAACCCTTTCAGACAGAGACCACAGGTTTTTGTTTCCAGAATCATCATGCAAATGCAAAACCAATCTTTTAACTGCTGAACACAAAACCTGTTACTTAGGGACCCTTGACAGTTTTAATATGCTTTGAAGAAAACTTCTGAGCACCTGAGTCATGATGAGTCATGATGTGGATATTAAACCTTCCCATGTGCTAATTCCAGTGAAAGGCTGGGAGCAAACTGCTTGCTCACAGGGGGAGAGGCCACAGAAGCAGGCTCATCCCCTTTTGGTCACTGATGCTGTGGTTACTTTCACAGTCTACTGTGCCACTGTGGCCTGGCACACTTACGATTCTGGCAGAAAGTCTCATCTGATCCATCAGGACACTGTCTCACACCATCACACGCAAACGTGATGTCAATGCAGCAGCCGTCATCACAGATAAACTGGTAGCGAGAGCAAACCCCAACACAGGCTGTTGAGAAACAATTCCCAAATTACCAAAAGAGAAATCCAAGTATTAAATACTGAGTAAGTGACTAAAATCTGCAGCACAGAGGAAAAAGCAAAACCACACTATGTCAAGAAGCACCATGAACAAGTCAGAAAGTCCAGATTCAGCTGTGTGACATCATATTGACACAGAAGCAAATATAGGCAATAGCTGTTTCTGGCACCTTCATCACTAGCCTGGTAATCTCTTTATTACAGGAATACTCAACCTGGAGGCTGTTGCACCTTACACCTTGTGCAGCACCCTTACAATGCTTTGAATTCTGCTGGCTTAAGCTGAAAGGAGATCTTCCTAGGCTTAAAAGATGCAGAACAGTCCTGAAAATAAATAAATGAAATCTCTGTGGCTGTAACTGCATCCCTCCAACATGTAATTCCTACTACATATCCATTCAACACCAGTATGTTGTTTTATATGCACACATTTGGACTAAATGGGACCTTTCATGGCATATTTTCTGCAACCAAATTAAAATACAAAGACTGCTCATCATTTATTGACATCAGCAATCCAGTGACTTCAATACAGCACAGACCAGAATGGGACTAGGTCCTGTTCTCACAAATTACTTTCACCAGAAAGGACTGCTGCCTGCTTTAACATTCAGATTCCTCTGGAAATTGAGAGAATCCCTGGATGTTCCATTTTTATACTCAAAGCTTTTCTGAAACCCATTCTGATCCTTTAATGATCAAGTGTTTACATCTGTGCTTTTGTCTTTCCAACAGCCATGCAGTTCATCCCTTTGTAAAGCACTATCAAGTTCAGTGCTTGATTAGTGTCGTAAGAGCAAATTAATTTGCATAAGGGAGTCACAGCCAAAATCATACGGCTTTGGTTGTTATCCTGCTGTGTGCCAAACGCTGCACCACACTAAGGGAAGGATGCCAGGAATGCAGACAACTGTTTAAAACCCCTAAAATCTGAAAATGCATCTCCGGAAACTTCGGCACTAGTAATAGCACTGATCTTGTGTGTATTAAGGCATCAGGAACTGGTTTAGCTATAGCAGTAGCACTTGAATTGCTAATGGAGCTGGGGAATTAGAAAAATAAAAAAGACAGCAAATCCCTTATGTGCTTCATACAAAAGATACCCCAGATACCCACAGCAGCAAATAAACAAACTAGCAGACCTCTCTGGCTGTCTTAGCTGAATTAAACATTAACGAACACAACTCTATCACTGGAACACAGGCATTATAAAGGAGATTTTTTTGTAATAACACCTTATTGCCACAGGGACTACCCTCTCACATAGAGATATTGTGCTGGTGCAGAGCAAGATTTTCACTGGTTTTGCTGAACATGGTGATAATGCTATTTAACTTTTACTTTGTGCCAGAGCAGCAGATCTGCACCAGCAACTTGTTAATTACAATGTAATTAGACGTTATTACATTTAAGAGCAGGATTGACAGCCACTGAAATCTAACTTACTTTCTACCTTTTATGCTTTTTACATGTTTCTGAAGCTCAGAGTTTAAAAATGATGGGTCAGTTCCAGTTTCAGCTTCCCCAGTAGCATAAGGCTTCAATAACAAACATCAGACAGAAAAACTTAAAAGCATTAAAACCATGCCAACTTTCAGACTACAGATGCAGGTCAGTATTATTATTAATCTGCCTCAAATATACTATTAAATAATTTTAACTGGGTCTTCCCTATAGCATGAGCCCTGTCATGTTGCCCACACCATCTGACTGTTACAATGCACCTGATACCTGTGTCAGTATTTCACTCTTCCAAACTGCACACTTATTAGCAATAGAAGGACAAATAGTGCCTGAAAGTATTATTGCTCTAACAGGAAAGTGATGCTTGCTTCTTTCCTCACTTTGAAAGCACAATTCAAAGCTGAAAGAGATGTCACTATGTAATGAACAAGGGCAAAATAAAACACTGAAAATGGAGAGTAACATTTTTACTTTTATCAAGACTCTTGCTCTGCTCTGAATACCATACCCTGAGTGTCACAGAAGCAACAGCTCCAGTCATTTTCTCACCTGCTGCAGAATGAACCATGGGCAGAACGGTCACAGAGACGTTGTCAGAGCTCTGCTGACCTGCAGTGTCTGTCACTGTTAGCTGGAAAGCATACCTGCCTTCCTGAATGTGGGACAGTTTCAGTGTTCCTGGCTGTGGTACCTGAGGAAAGGCACACATTAAAAAAACCATATTGGTACAATGGATCCATCCATGACTATCCAGGAATAAGGAGCTCATCATGCAGATTAAACACTTCCTGCAGTCGAGTCAGCCTACTCAAGCATGTATTTCAGCATGGAATGAACATTCGATCTCTTTTTTTTTTTTTTTTTTTTATCTATTATCCATTTGTAAAAAGCCCTACAACAACATGATCTACTCAGTTACCTGGTGCTGTGGATCTCAGCACACAAATAGAGAACAAATGGTCAAATACATTTAACTCAATTTTTGAGTAATTAGAAATGTAATTTTAGAGGATAGGCAGTAAAATATTGGCCTTTTGCTCTTTGTCAGGTTAGTCTGTAGACAATATAACATGTATCAACAGAAATAAATTTTCATGCCTGAAGAGAACAAGAATTTTTGATTAATAGGGTCATAGAGCCCTAGACCTTCCATTATAGAAGAATGTAACGATAAACACATTTTTTCTCTCAGTGAGAAAATCTCCTAGCTGAAATTTCTTTCCTTTTCTATTTACATGAATACACTCAGTTATCTGATCAGACTGTTGAGTACCTCCTGATGGATCATATGACCCTTTAGAATTTCATTCTTTACTGTGTTAAAGAAATCATGATGCTCTAAAAAACACCGGCTATTGTTCACTGTGATTGCTGGGAGAGCAAGTGTGGTATTTAAAACTCATGAGCCATGGAGCCCAAGTCTCTTCCCAGTGCAGAGACAGAGAAATGCCACTGACTTCTGAATATGCCACCACTCCTCCCAGTGACCTCTGTGCTTTCCTTTTTATCTTCATGCTGCCCTGAAGAATGCTGGCCTGTATCTGCTTACACGGAAACTTTGGGTCAAAATAGATAACCAGCATTTTAAAAGAACCCCAATTCATTACTGTCCCTAGGTGTCCAGGAGCTCTGCAGAGTGGGAGCAGCAATTAGAGAAGCAAATTATCTAAAAAAGCAATAATCAGTCACAACAGAAAAAAAAAAAGGCTTCCTTGTACAATATGATAAGATCTCTTCATAGCAGTTCTTCCCCCTCCCCTGCCTTCTATTTATTCTTTGCTATGTAAGAGCAATGCAACAGCTGCCTTTTATCTTAGGTAAACACACTCCGCTTCTCCCTTGTAGCTATGGATTCATACATTATTCTCAAAGAATAAATGACATGAATCCAGTAACTTCAGGGCAGTAACTAAAGCACTAAAGACATCAATTGAATAATGCACGAAAAAAAAATCACAGTTATTAATTCAACCCTAAAATTTAAATTATCAAGGCTAATCACCAGGGTACATATATATAGGAGAAATGCCTGCTCATTTAAACACAATGGAAAAGTATTTATTTAGCATAAATGTGTGTCAAATTAATTTTCTGTTAACAAATACATAGCAGCCACCAAGGTTAATGTGAATTTTACAAGTTTGAATGGATGGAAGACTTTCCTCTATTTTATAAAGTGACTTCGAGTAATATTAAAAATGTAAACTTTAAATGTTTTTATTAAATTCTAATTTTTGTCTTACTCTATGTTACTAAATCACAGATTAATTCTAGAAGAATTTAATTGCTGTTTAAAGAAAATAAGGCTGCAAGGGGTCAGATTAACAAGTCTTTGATAATAAAGTATTCCTTTTACGTAGAGGATATCTAGCAACTATTCTTAGAGCTTCATTTTGGTTCACGCTCTCTCGCCTCTATATACCCCTCCTGTTCTAGGTGGAGTTCCCAGTGTGCCCTGGATGTTGTGGGCTGTGAACAGACTATGAGTAGAGTCTGTGGACTTGAGAAATTTTTTCTTTCTTTTTCTGCTGATCCTAGAGAATTCACAAAAAAGACTAAAATGAAGAATCCCTCTCTTCATGAGTAATTTTAATTTGAAACCAAAGTGCAGCAGAAAATGTATGGATAAAATATCTCATAAGGTCTTCATCACATTTCTTTGTATCTTCTCCATAAGCACTGATAAGAGACTGTTGGTGAAAATCCCTTATTATTTCTAGTAACTGAATTACTGAAGGGTCTCCAACTGGGGTGACAGAAGGTGAAAACCAAGTGCAGCGCGAGTACAAAGCAGAGCTCAAGTACAGTATTATCATACCAGGAGTATTATCATCTACTCGTTTGCTGCTGGCTATCCCATGCCATCCAGGATAGAGATTAACTGTGTAAGCCACTAGAAACAATCACTGGAACTACCCAGCAACACAGCGTAGCCTCCTTCACTGGAGGTCTTCAAAATAGGTTTAGACAGACAAAATAATCTCACTGAGGCTCCTTGTCCCACAAACAGTTGGACGAGATGATCTTTTGAGGTCTCTTCCAACTTGGCCTGCTCTACGTTTCTGTGAAATAAATGTTTGAGTTGTACAGGCATCCTAATTTTAGTGCCCGGTAGACAGATTTGAATATATTTAATATTTTTAGCTGTACAATTAAAACTTGAGCACAACAATCTGGAAGTAACTGGCCACAAGGGGGACTGCACATGTACCTGCATTTCAACAGATGAGTCACCCTGCAGCAGTGTCCACTCATAGTGCACAATTCCATGGTCATCAGAACTTTCTCGGCCATCCAAGAGCACCCAGTCCACAGGTGACTGCAGCACAATGTCTTGGCCCGCCTTACACTGTGGAGGCTCATCATATTCTTCTTCTTCAATAAAAAAAGACAAGATCAGTTATTTATGAGGGGAGGCTGAGTGGTTATTTACATAAATCACTATTTTTTCTTAGTTAAGGTATTGTTTTACCTCTGTGCAACTTCCTGAAAGAGGAACATGTTCATTAGTGCATGTTTTGTTAAGCAAAGTAGTATCTGCTTCAATTTTAGTTAATTGTCCTATGCTGTCTTCAGGAATAAACATTGGAAGCACGTGGCATAGAAAACTTCTCTTGCTGGATGTTTCAGCAATACAACAAACAGGATTATTATTATAACAAAACATCAGAGCAAAATAATTCTATCTTAATTTTATCTCTTCTGGTCTATGTCACATCTGACAGATGTTTGAATAAAAGTTCATTCTCCTTTGTGGCTTTGCTTCAGCTCCAGTGTAATTGCATTAAGAAATCATAATCCTCTGTTTCCAATACCACCATCACCCACAAGGCAGACTTTTAAATAAAACCAACAGGACACAGAGCAATTTGCAGACTAGGAACTGAAATTGCCTTGCAAGTCCAGGGCTGACAGTCAGAAAAGCTGCCAAAAAGGCAAAGCATTTAAGAACTCCAGAATTCAAGGAGTTCAAGAAATTCAAGATTCCTAATAGTCAGATCATCATTTGTACAATATATTATTTATATTGTGCCATAACTGCACTCTAAATTAGTTCCAGGTTTTAACAGAATTAAGGCAATTCAAAATGAAGCCAAATTCTGTGTGACTTTCATGTAAAATCACATCTTAAGCCTTCTATCATGTAAGTGCATACAGACTTATGAAATACAATTACCCCGAAGCTGCTACATAAACAATACTATGGAACTAATACTCCTCCTGTTGAAAATGTGAAAATCACATCTTGGGTTTTTCTGGTACGTTAAGCTTGCCTCATCTCCATTGCTGTAAGATCCTTCCTTATGGCTCTCTAATTTACCTGCCCATGCACTTCGTAAAAAATATCTAGGCATCATAATGCCTCTACAAATAGAGCCCTTGCTCTCTCGTATTTCCAGGGAATTCCCATTGACATTCTCATGAAACATGCAGGATTGAATGGACCTCAAGCCTGAGGTCTCCCCTCCCAGGACAGCAGTAACAGCAGGCACATCTGGGCACTGTTTTCATCCACACCAACACCAGGTCTTCTTCCTGTTGCATGCAGTGACTAATTTACTTCTGATGAGATCTATTGCTGAGTAAGATGCAGATGACATTTGGGAAAGGGCTGTCCACAGAGATAATGAAATTAAGTCAAAATTAGTTAAGAAGAGACTGTTTAACAACAGGAGGTGGGGGAAGGCAAATAAATTATTTGAATTAGGTGCTAGGAAACAGACTGCAAATTTAGAAATCCAGATTTGTTTTCATCTACAGCTGGTTGCTCTGGATTATATTGTCCTTTAATATGCTTCAGAGTTGAACAAACTGCTGCTTTTGATGTGGCCTAGTTTCCAGAGGTGCTTGTTCAGAATGCCCATGCTGTGTCTGGACTACTGAAGAGGTATCCTTGTCTTCTTCAGTCTAGCTCTTGAGTTCTTATGCACGAAAAATCTTGATTTAAGTGAATAAAAGCTGTCTTAGGCAATGACGTTTGGACAGCATCCCAAGAAGGGCATGTGCTTGCTCTCAGGTTATAGCACAGCTGGGAACAGCACTTCATGCTTTCCAAGGTGCCCAATATGCAGAGTTCCTGGGGAGCTGGGACTTCTCTGGATCCCCAGGGAGCACGGGGCCAGTGAACATGCACATCCCACTGTCTGGCTGCCAGCCACCGGCTGGCTGGCACAGTGCCCCGCCAAAGGCTCTGCAGAGGTGTTGAGGGATGGGTTTCCCCAAGCCCAAACAGCCCCAAAACTCTCACAGAATGGTTCAGGTCAGAAGGGACCCCAGTGGGTCATTTGATCCGACCTCCCTGCTGAAGCAGGGTCATCCCACAGCACATGGCACAGGATTGTGTCCAGATGGATCTTAAGTATCTCCTGTGAGGGAGACTCCACAACCTCTCCTTCCTCTTGTCCAGCTGGAACTTCCTGTGCATCAGTTTCTGTCCATTACCTCTCGTCCTATTGCTGGGCACCACCAAGAAAAGTCTGGAAGCATCCTCTTGGAACCCCCCTTCCCTTCAGGTATTTACACACGTTGGCAAGGTTCCCTCGGGCAGCGCCGGACCGCCTCTCCGGGCGCAGGGAACCTCGCCGAAGGGCACGGCGCAGCCCGGCTCCCCTCGCCCCGTCCTCCCACCGGCGACGCCCCACGACCCGGGAGGGGACACGGGAGGGGACCCGGGAGGGGTTCCCGGCGCCGGGGCAGCCGCACGGACGCGCCCGCTGCCCGCTCCCCGCCGGCGGCGGCTCCGCGGCCCTGCCACCCCCGCGGGCCCGAGCGCCGCCATCTCCCCACCGCCTCTGCCGCCGCGCAAGCCGCTTACCCGTGGGCGGCGGGGCGACGCCGGCGGTCCGGCGGCTGTAGGAGCTGTAGCCGCGGTGCGGGGCGAAGCGGCAGACGGGGCGGCCGCGGTGCGTGCAGTTGAAGAGGTAGCAGCCCGGCTCGGCCGCCGTGCCCCGCGGGCGGGCGGGCNGGAGGCGCCGGCCCCGCCCGGCTGCACCAGGCGGAGCGGCCGCGCTCAGCACCCGGCGCCCCGAACAGCTCCGGCGGGCCCCGCCCCGGGACCGCCCCCCTGAGCGACATTCCGTCGGCAGCCGCGGTGGTGGAAGGAGTAAGGGGTTCAAACTGAAAGAGGGGAATTTTGAGATGTGTATTAGAAAGAAACTGTTTACTGTGAGGGTGGTGAGACACTGAAACAGGTTGCCCAG
>VWZS01004875.1:301009-348074 GCA_013397075.1 Rhabdornis inornatus
CGCCGCCCGCTGTCGCCGGCGGTCCCGGCTCCTCCTGCTGCAGCTGCCGGCGGAACTCCTCCAGCAGCGTCTCCACGCCCGAGATCTGCGAGCGCAGGTCGNCATCCCTGAAAGTGTTCAAGGCCAGATTGGATAAGGACTTGCATAGTGTAGTCTACTTGAAGGTGTCCCTACCCATGACTGGGGGATTGGGATTACATGACCTTTAAGGTCCCTTCCATTCTCTGGAAGCCCTTAACATTCTGTGCTTCAACAGTTCTATGACTCCACACGGGGAGGTGACACCTGCAAATAATCGGAGTTCGGTGGGGGTCACTGAAACTGCTGGTGATTCTGTGAACCTGAGGAAATAAAAAGACCAAAAAGAGATTGTGGAAGACTCCATCCCAGGCATGGCAGTTCTGTTCAGAAATTGCAAAAAAAAGAAAGCCAGTAGTCAAAAACATAATGCACAAATCTGTGACCTCTTGACGTGCAAAAAAAATCCCAGATAGGATCTTAACCCCCCAAAACAATGGTGAAGAACTCCCCATGCAAGTTTTTAAAGTCTTTGCTAAACGAGTTTCAGAGAAATACTTGCAATTAAATTAATCAGTTTTACGTCTGTCACAGCTTCTATTTTATCATTAAATTATTGCTGATTCTGTAACACAAATTAATAACAGCATTATCTGTGAAAATCAGCAATCTTTCAAAACAGCTGCTTTGTTATTTTTTGTCACATGTATGAAGCCTCAAAGTGCTAGAATGGCACATTGAGACCTGTCTACAAGCACTGAAAAACATAAGCTTGCCTGTAAATGTAGAGAGGTGATGATGGGTTTTGAGCTGTGTACTAAGGGATGTTGTAACAGGTCAAGTGACAGCTGTGTGTTTTCATTTCATTTGGTTCATTCTTCCAAGCATCTTTAAGCAGACTCATTAATTTCTTAAATTACTGGAAAAAGCTTAATAGCTGCGTCAAAAATATCATTATATCAGGATTTGCTTAGAATAAGTAGCAAAAAAAAGAGACATATTAGGAATGTTTTTAAGACATCTTTGTACTCCTTCGTATTTTTGGCTTGTTTTAGGCCGTGTTCCTGGCATAACTCAGAATTGCCTCCAAAACAAATCCACTTTAATATTCTACCATCATGGAGTCCTGGGTGTTGCCCAGGAAATTCACATGAAGCTTGTAATTTGGATAATGATTTCTCCTCCTCCTCTCCCAAATCACAGAACTGTAGTTCAGTGATCCATTGAAGCATGTTGGCTTGTCAGCAGTGCAACTGTTGAAGATTGATTTTCTCTGGCTATGTGCTCTAAGAGTTTTTTAAATTTCTATAAATTGTATTTTTGACACTTTCAATTTCCCATCAATTTTAGTTGAAACTGATCAATACATTCAAAGATAATAGGAAGATGGAGGAGCTAGACAGTAAGATGATATAATCCTCATTTGCTTTGAAAATCAGGCTGAAATGCCACAATTTTATTTTTAGGAATATTTTGGAGTGGTGAACAATCTATTCATAACAGAGGTACTGACTGTGAAACACTGATTTGCTAGAGGTGACACTGGTTTGCTGCTGCTCTGCTGTTGTACCCTCTGATTCTACTTTTACTTCAAAATATAAATCAAAATAAAGGTCACACCAGCATGCTGCACATTGAAGTTGGCAGAGGAAAAAAAAAAGCACCAGGTCATCCCTTCTCAGAACCATCAAAGATTTGGAACTACTCTGAGCAGAAGCTTCCTGATCTGGATCAGCACACAGCTAGTGTTGGTTAGTGGGGCCCCATTTACAGGGCACAGAGGGTTGCTCATCCCACCATCCTTGTTGTATCCAGTTCTACCAGAAAGCTGATCCCTGGTTGTCAGTGGTGGTGACACTGAAGCAGCAGGTTCTTGCAGAAAACACAAACAAAAGTGATCACTTTTGAACACTTTATAGTGAGGAAGCTGTGGTTGGAAGGTATGTCCAAGGAGAGCAGACTCTTCTTCAAGCAGGTGAGCATTTAAAAGGTGAAGAAGGATTTGGCTAGAAGGGGTAACAACAGTCCTGTTGTCTTCCTTCAGTGTCACATTTACCAGTTTGAAAGTTAGTAGGATGTCAGAACATCTTCCTAAGCTAGGATAAGGATGGCATGCTTACATTTTTGTGTGGAAGTGTTGGCACCACCCTCAGATTAGCTTCTTGAGCCATATTTTCTAAGTGCAGCAGATATTTTTTTCTACTGATGCTGGAGCAGAACTTGTTTTTTTGTCTAACTTTCTTGGCTCACCATGTGTTTGTTGTTACCCTGGCCTTGTGAGAAATATGGCATTTGTAGTCATGCTGAGCTTCTTTCAGAAGGTGGCAGCAGTTTATTACTTATATAAAACAGATGGCTGCTAAACATCAATGTCTGCCCAAGGGAAACCATAGATTCATAACTACTTATACTTAATTTCACATTTCTTTACTGCATCATTGTTGTGAATGCCTCGGCTTTTTGTTGGGTTTTGGAGTTGCAGATCAAAAATAATAGTTCACTTATAGTAACACTAAAAATATTTTATTCCAGTCTCTAATCAAATTGAAGATTTGGGATGCTGATTTCCATTCAGAGGGCCTTAGAAGTTTATAAAGATATTTGTCAGGTTTTACTTCCCCCCTCCCCTTTTCAAAAGATACATGCATGTGCCGCAGTTTATTGTCCAAAATGTCCACTTCATCAGACAGCTAAAGAGGCTGCTAGATTTCTTTTCTGAAAGTGGAAATTAGACTACATGTATATTCTTTACATCCAATCAATACCTGGCAAAGTAATACAGGATTTCATTAATATTCATGTTTCCAACCATCTGTTGATTAATTTCAATCTCTATTCATATTCAAAATTCTTAAAATAGCCAAAACTATGGGAATAAAGTCTGAGTGCATCTGTTTTTCTCTTCCTTTAGTTGATTTTTTTCTAAAGTAACAGAATAACAGGAATTTAAAAAGTGGGGGACACAAAGGCAATGGAGTAGGATGAAATGGAATATGTAGAAAGGGAGCAGGAAGAAAAGGCAAAGTTATGTCTAGGCTTCCTCATCTGAAGTGCTTTCCTATGGAGTCATGATTTTTATAATGTATTTATTTAATTATTTATTTATTGGTTGGAATATGTGCTCAGAAAAAGAAATATATCTTGCTTTTCATTTGATGTCTTCCAGACACTCTGCAAAGAGTAAACACATAATGCAAATGTTATCTGCAGAAAAGGTGTTGTCAGCATGATGTTATCATTAGGCACATTTTCTCTGCTCCAGTTTGCTCGTGAGAATCTGTCGAGTAAACACCCATGATAGATACAAATCAGCTCAGATGCTGGAGTGTACTGTTGATTGACAGCTGAGTTTGAGCAATTTGCCCACAAATGAATTGAAGTGATAACCTTTTCTTTGCAGCTTGACAATTCAGGTTTCTGACCGTGAGAGTAAGAGGAGTTCTGCATAAATAACAGAAGATAATGTGGTAAATGTTAGGAGTGGAGGTAAAGGAATTAACTCAGGTATTTAACTCAGGTTTTGTCTTTTTTTAATATTTCACATCCCTCTCAAGCAAAATGGTGTAACGCTGTGGTACCAGTGTTACAAAAACAGCAGGAGGAATAATTTTTCAAATATCTGAATGAAAAATGTAAATGTGATTGTGAAAGTGCTTCATATCATATTGATTTTATGAACATCCCATGGTGATGCAAATTAAAAAGGTACAACTGGTTCCAGCTTGAGACCGTTTTAGTCCAAGTATGGTAAACCTTTTTCCTCACCCTCTTAAAGGACAGAAAAATAGCCAAGCCCTGTCTTTGGAATGTGTATCAGTGTGTATAATTGTGCTTGTCTTTCTACTGCTGTATTAAATATCAGTGCACTAAAAATGAGAGCTCTCCTGATTGATAAAGTGGAATATTATTAACAACCCCCCTCCTTTCTGTATACCTGCATTTGTGCCTAACACAAAGCTAGTATTTTACTACAAAACTGGGAAGGAGACAGAGAATGAAAAAAAAAGGCAGAATATTGCATTTTAGAGACCCTTCCCCACTAGCAGCAGAGGTACGGATCAGGCTGAGACATCAGGTGATTGCTTTAACGTAACGTTACGTTCATTCGTGCTGCGATCGCTTCTCTGCCCAGATACTGCATAATTGACTGCACAGCATTAGCCAGCCACCACGTGGTATCAGCACACATACTCTGACGGCAAAAGCACTGAGGTTCTGCTACTGAGACAAATATTCAAAAAAAATAACAAAAACCCCCTCCTTGTAAAGAACAAGGATGGGTAGGGGTAAGAAGAAGGGAGCCATTTCTGTGAACGTAGCAGTGTTTATTAACTGGTGTGAGGTGAAATTCCCTCTGAGAAGAGGTCACATAATCATCATGCTCCTTGCTGCCTTCTCCTAAGTCATTACTAGGGTGAACTGACTGTTTTACCAAAACCAAAATCAAGAGGGTAAAAAGAGAGATAGGGTAAAGCTAAGCAAATAAATCCTAGTATTGCTGACAGAATAATACCACTCTTACCACACATCTTTGCTGGATCTTGGAAAAACACATTTCTTTTCGACTGGAATCCACCAAATACTCCTTCAGCATCTTTCTGGTCAGTGCAACAGCAGTGTCAGCTGCTTCTTGGGGCATTAAATCTGTAAAACCAGAGTCTGAGAGATGAAGGACAGTTATTTAAAAGGAAATAATAAGGTGCTTCTCTGGGAAAGTGTTAGTTAGGAATTAGAGCTGCAGATTTTTACCCAGAATTTCAGTCAGTTCTGTTGAAATAAGTTACCAATGATTTACAAACAGCAAAAACCTAATTTTTAACAGCCAGAGCCCAGGTTAAGCTAGGAGCAGAAAAATTAATTTGCCTTGTAAACATCATCATTGAGAGGGGAACAGTTGAGAGAAGGAAGATGAATCAATACTATGCTTTTTTTTTACAGCCAGCATATTATAACCTTTGAAGACACTGTTTCTGTCTGTATTTGTACTGTAGCAGAACAACTTGTGCTCCAAGGTGTTCGCCAAACAAAGATTTGTACAAGCTGTGTCCACCAGTCATTGAAGAAAATCTCTACTGCATATTGAAAGTGTGGAAAACTATTTCATGTACTGTCTGAACATACAGAACTGACAGCCCAAATCCTTTATGCTTGGGTTTTTGGAGTTTTTTGAAATGCATGAAGTTTTGATATGCATAAAACTACAAAGGATTGCTTCCCAGAAGGAAAATACCTATCTGAATAAATTACTCATTGCTATTTCAGCCATGGATTCTTCTGCAGCACAACATGGTGATAAAAATCAGTTGGGTAATACACTCATGATTAGTGAGTCAATGGGAGCTGGTGGCAGCCCTGACATTGATCAATGTCAAGATTTTGAAACAGGTTGCAAAATAATAGCGGGCTCTGCAGATGCCACTGAATTAGCAAATATATTGGATATAACTACCAACACTCCCTTTTCTGTAAGTGATCCCTCATGATTTTTGTAGAAAGGACAAAAAGAAGCCAAAGAGTTGGTCACTGGGAGCAGTTTTATATGGAATTCTTCATTTATGCACTCTATAATTCAGTATGCTCCTCTTACATGAATAGTTTTAAACTTCTCAGCACTTCTTCCTTTTTGGCAGTTTCCAAACTCTTTGGGAATTTTTTGCAATGGCAGCAGAGCCTTTGTATCCTGATTCTGCAGGAAAACAGAAATATAATGATGATAACGTTTACTGGCAACAGTAAAAATCATGAGCTGACTGGAAAGCTTGATCTATACTGAAAGGAGTCAGCTTCCTCCACTCCATTCTTTTTAAGGCTTCCCTTTTAACCTCCATTGCAAAAGACAAAACTCCTTGTAAATTCAAATATACTTCCATTTTCTTCCAGACTCCTCTGTTTTCTGCTCTTTTCTTGGGGATGTTAAATTATGGTAATGAGTGTAGCAATCGTTGCATATAATTTTAACCCATTGTGTTACAGCTAATAGATCTCTCAGTGACCTTTCAAAAGCAATTTCTTGGATAAAGCTTTGTCTCTGAATACTGAGAATGCATTGGCTGGTTTAATAAATCAGCTAGCACTGGGAAAATGTGCAGTTTGGTTCAATCAGTCACCTGAGTTAATGCATTCTTATCCTTCTACTGTCTTAAGTGCATGCAGCCATGATTAGGTGGAAAGATGATAAAATTAATGTAAAAGAATTCTGAACCTTGTTGCTCAAAAATAGTAGGAGACTGTTCTTAGATTTTCACTTAATTTTAAAAAATTGAAGTGGTAGCTTATGGCTTTGCCATGTTGGTTTGCCTAGCTAGTATTTTGTCAAAGAAGTAGGACCCAATGAATTTTTCTGTTGCAGGCAGAAAAAGTGAACCCATGATAGCTGGAAGCACAATGTTTTTTCTTAGTCTAAAGGTGTAAAAAAAGATCACATAAAGAAGATCACATAAAAAAGATCACACTGTCCTCCCAGCTCTGACAAAAGTCTTCTGCTGGCTTTAGTTGTCTTTGGGTCAGATTCAAAACCTGCTTCTCTTATTTGCAAATTGGAAATGCTAATAGATATCTATAAATGGAAAGTTGCAGTAGAAAAATTAATTAATATTAATAACACACTTTGAGGTCATTGTGTTGAATAATTAAGTGATGCAATTAAAGATATTGTTGTCTGCTTTCTCACTCAGTACAATTCAGTTCTTCTTTTGCTGTTGATCTGACTGTGTTTGCCTTTGATTTCTGTGTTTGGAGATCTGTGGGGTTTTTTTTAAGCACTCTGACTGTATAATTCTAGCAGATGCATTGTAGGTCACACGCACACAAATCTCTCCAGACGAAATCAGTGGTGTGGTGTAGTGGTGTTTCTGCTTTTCTACCAGTGGAGAAACAGGTTTTAGGTGTGTCATAACTGGCCTGTTAATTGGAGCACTTATGAGTTTTATCCCAAGCATTTTACTCCTATCCTCATTAAAAAAGTCTTTCTGGACTTCAAAGCAGGAGGGCTGTTAAATTAACTTAGACAGATGAGAGAGTGGGATTTTCTTTAAATTGGGCTGCAAATCACAGATTTTGTATTGAAGCTTGAGGCAAAATACTTGAATGCAAATAATCCTCCAATGTTCTTCCTACTGTTCTCCAGCATGTGCCTCCAAGGGTGCATATGTTTCCTCACAGGTGACAAACTTGGCTAGGCAAATAACACACAGGGTGTCAGCATAAAAAATCCCAGTCATTTTATATCAATCATCTGTAATTTAAGTGTTCTCACAGTATATATACTGTGGTGGGAGATTATCCGCGTTTCAATACAGATTACCCAGGGTAATTGTGCAATGAAGATCATTGGTTGCATTAACCAAAAAGGGCCCTAAATAGATAAGATATAGACTTTGATATGGACTTTTTTTCGGGGACTGTAAGTTTCAAAATTTTCCCAACGCTTCAGATTTCATTATTATTTAAGAACACATAGCTTGAATACATATGGAAGCTATTGCATATTACAGTTTCCAGAACTGGCTGGTAATATTATTAAAAAATACTTTTTAAATGCACATGAATACTTCTTATTACTTCAAATGTGGACTTCAAATGTTGGGATAACAATCATTTTCTCGGAGTTTCTACACTTCTTGTCTGAGCTAATCTGGAAACCCTTTATTTCAGACCCTCAGAAACAACTCCCCTGAAGCTCAGTTATGTATAGGACACAGTTATATAGGGCATGAAGGTTCCAGCAGGTTCATGGTTTGACCAAACCAGTTTGTCCCTTCTTTATTTCTTTAGAAAGAGAGAAAGAAAACAAGGAAGCTGGAGAGGGACCCTTCATCAGGAACTGAACTGATAGGAAGAGGACTAATGGGTTCAGACTGAAAGAGGGAAATTTAGGTTGGATATTAGAAAGAAATTCCTTATTGTGAGGATGGTGAAACACTGGAACAGGTTTCCCAGAGAACTTACTGATGCACCATCCCTGGCAGTTTTCAAGGCCATGTTGGATGGGACTTGGAGCAACCCGGTCCGTGAAAGTTGTCCCTACTGATCGCAGGGAGTTTGGAACCAGATGAACTTCAGGGTCGTTTCCAACCCAAACCATTCTATGATTCTATGATTCTATGATTCTATGATTCTATTTCTGTGATTCTATTTCTATTTCTATTTCTATTCTATGATTCTATCTTCCTTATAGAAGATACTACATTCTACTTAAACCAGACAGTGCTTTAGCCAGTGCAAAGGGCTGTGACAGAACACAGTTTAAATGCATTATACAGTATGCCTTTCACCTAGGTGGATTTCCCATTGCCAATATTGTACAGAAATTATTTATATCTGAAACTTTGAAACTGTGATTAGAAGTGGTGCAATTCACAGTAAGAGTGTACCCGATTTGAATCATGAAACCATTTTTAAAGGCTTTCCCTGCACAGTCAAATTATTGTGTAGTGCATATGTGCTTGGCACTTCTGGAGTTGAAAGCCTGCCCATATTTTTACATCTCCAGCAGCTATAGAAAAGCCAAAGGACTAATCCTGAGCCCGTGTCACCAGTGCAATGTTAGCTCTCTGAGTGAGATATCTTTTATTGGTAACTGATATTCCTGACTGGAATTCGTATCATATTCAGCAGTTAGTGAGACTTTGCTATAGGATATTATGGAGCTACTTGGCTGTAGAACATCCTCATTATTATTGTTTGATTGTAAAGCATGCACACACTGCAATAGCTCATTTTGATAAAATTACTAAATTTATTTGTTCTTCTAATCCAAGTAAGTGTTGTAGAGTAGATCTTGCTGGATCTCTTCCAACTGGGCCAGACTTCAACCTCTTGCTCTCTGCCAATGCTATAAGTATTCAGATTCCTAATACTTAGATAAATACTGGAATGCATACCTTTTCTTTTCCATTCTCCTTTCCCTATATAAAAAATGAACGTCTTCTCTATTCAGATTCCTAATACTTAGATAAATACTGGAATGCATACCTTTTCTTTTCCATTCTCCTTTCCCTATATAAAAAATGAACGTCTTCTCTATTCAGATTCCTAATACTTAGATAAATACTGGAATGCATACCTTTTCTTTTCCATTCTCCTTTCCCTATATAAAAAAATGAACGTCTTCTCCAAGGGCTAAGAAATTTGGCTATGTGTGGGACAAATATTCAAACGTGTTGCTTAGTTAGATCAACCTCACAAATCACACTGTTGGGTCCATCCAGACTGGAATCTGAGGAATTTTCTCAGGTTCTGTATAAACTTCCTGCCAGATGGTATGGAAAGTTTGGATAGTGTGTGGGATTGACAGTTTATTTGAGAGGTAGATTAAAGTGATAATGGTATGTGCTATAGGGTTTTCTGGTATTTTTGAAAAGCTCTCAGAAGAGTTTATGCTTCATTTAATGTTGTTAAAAAAGATCTCTCCTCTAATTCCCTATTTTTTCCATTTTTATCATCAACTTCTTCAATCCAGAGGAGGCAACAATATGTTTACCATCTATTTTTTTTTTCCAAGAAAAGGGGCAGAAGCATAATGTAATTTAAAGTTTACATGAATTAGCAATTTAACCACAGTGTCATAATATTTTATTTATGTAATTGTTACTCAACCTCCTATTTTCAAGAAAAAAAACAGGTGAAAAATATTTATGTACTTTTCATACTTCATAGAAAAATTTTTAAGTTCCTGCAGCAAAACTTCTCTCCTTTGTGGAAATACAGTTGTTGTGGGTAAGCATCCTCCTCAAAAATATTAATAACGTGATATTTTTCCGAGAATAGTGCCATTAGCCAGTCAATGTTTTAGTTACAGCATGCATGGCAAAGAGGGAAACCCTTTACTGTTGTTTTGTCAGCTATGGTATTAATAGGGCATTTCAGCTTTGCTCACTCACTTTCCATGAGTTGTTGTTGAAACTTCAAGTCTGAGGATCATTTCTTTGGTGTTACTCCATATTCAGTACGTCGTGAGATGAAATATCATCTCAATGTAAAGACTGCTTACAATCTGGGATCTGACTCCTTGATGTCTGGGTCTTCCATGACCTCTGGATATTCTCTCTTTTTCTCTCCATTGGTCTGACGCAGAAAGGATGGCAGATGTGTTACACATTTAAAAATTGCTTAAGCACCTGTAGGCTGTTCAGTGACTGTAACACACCTCTCCATAGGCTGGCACCGCCCTTGGTCAAGATACCCTTTAGTCATGCTCCTCTTCTTAATGGAGTTTGGGATCCTGCCTTATTTTGCACCATGTGTCCCTTGATTACAGTGAATTTATCCTCCCATTCCTTTAAACTGTTTCAATTTATTAATCTCTGTGTTGCTTTAAAGAGCTTAGCAATAGCCTGCATGAATAGCCAGTATAATTTTCTCCCGTAATAAAGCTGCTAAATCCTCGCAATGTATTGCCCAACCATCACCCTGCTGTGCCCCAGCTAGCTCATGGCCTTTCAACATCCAGGCAGCCACGCTAATCCAGGCTGCCTTTCCAAAACCAGAGACCCTGGGATCATGCCTACACAACACTTCAGCTTTAGAATTTGAGAAATAGCAGGTTGTGGGTTTTGTTTTGTTTTGGTTTTTTTTTATCTAAGGAGGTGTTTTTGTTTTAATATAATGGGATATAACATTTGTTAGACAACAAGAATAAAGGGAACATCTGCTTAAACAACTTCCACATTCGACAGTTTTTGAAAAATGGCACACCTTTCTCCCTAAGTGAATTCCTTCCATACCTTTGACATCCTGAAGAAAATCCTCAGTGCTGTTCTTGCAGTTATTTCCCTAGGATATCCCAGTTCTGGATCAGGACACTGAGTAAGTGGAGTTTGATCAGTTGGAAAAGTCTGACCCTGCGCTTTGAGAAGTAACTTTAATTTGTACTGGAATAAATGTGCATTCCTTACACCCCAAGTCTGTATGATGAATAGACCTTGCGCCCTGTCTCTCTTAAACAGGCCACAGCCCTTATGAATTTTCTCTCCTTCCCTACACTAGCCAGCATCACACCTCACTTCTCCCAAGAAGGACATAACCACTCTACTCCCTTTTCCCCTGCCCTCCCTTCCACTATCTTCTTCAGCACATGCCACCAAACAGGACAGACCCTTACAGCCCTTTTCCTTCCTCTGCACACTGGGACCAGTTCTCCCAACCAGACCTCCATGCTAGTGTTCCTCTGTTCTGTCTTTCAGGCCTATAACTTTCTCCCAGCTAAATGTGATCTGGGTTTAATTCTATTAAAATACCCCACCCCTTATTTGATTTATTCTGGTTGTGCAAAAAGAGGAGAGAGACTTCTGGGTGTAAAGCCTTTATTATACACTGTACAGTGGAAAGTAAAGGAATATATTAACATGCTCACCAAGGTCATGGAAAGGCTGTGTTTTGCCTCCTTTCCCCAGTAAGGTCCCAGAGCTGTTGCATTATTTCTAGCTTGTCTAACTGAGACAAGTTTGTGCATCTTCGACTACATCAAAATAATGGACTAAGAATTTAGAAATTTAGTTTGATAATTTTCCATACCTTTTATTGAAAAAAATCTTGTGATTCATTTGGGGAATGACAACACAGCACTTTTATCCTGGTCTGCTCTGGAAAGACATAGATTGAGACCAGAGTTTTCTGCATCCCCTTTCCTGAATTGTTTGTGGATCAGGCTTGCCATGGTGTGGAGAGTTGCTCAAGAAGACTTCAGTTAGGCCAGACCATCTCCAGCTGTCAAACTGAAGGACAGGAGCTGAAGAAGCTTAGTCAGGGCTTAAGTCTTTGCACTCCAAATTTTTTTCTGCCAACCCATTTACACACAGGTTAATCCAGCTCTGCCCCTTAACCATGCCCTACTCCCAAACTTTTATATGGAAACCTGCATACTGTCCCCCAGCTGCCACCTAGCACTACCTCCACACAAAGCTGCCCAGTCCTCCAGGCAGCCAAAACATTTCAAGAGCTGGGGCAGCCTTGTGGTTGCCTGCACAGCACAGTTGAGTTGGTATGGGTTAAAGTAGAGGTGTGTTCGAAGGCTGGATGTCAGTGTGGCATTTACTAAGCAACCAGGTTCTCACTGGGAGAAGATACAGGACCTGGTAAGAGACAGAGGGACGCTGCTTGGAAGATGAGGGAAATGAGCAAACTCTCTATCAGAGTGGAAAATCTTGTGGTCCCCATGCTTCTTCCTCAATTTGAGTGCTGCAGATAATCTACATGTTTAGGACATGGTGAAGCACATTGTCATTGTCACCCCAGCATGCTGTTACCTGAAGTCTGCAGGCAGCCTGGAGCTCTAGCTCAGAGCTGTGCCAACCTCTCCATTCTTAAAAGGGTGTTCTCTCTTACACATTTGGTGTTTCTGTGATTTCACACACTTGGTGATTCTGGCACATGGAGAGTGCTCCATTATGCTCCATGTGGCTTTTCATTTTAGTTTCTTCATAGCAATATCCAAGCACAAGTCTGAAGTGATGGATCTGCTATTTGCCACTAACAGATCAGCCTCATGGCTCTCTTGGGTAAAATTGTGCATTTGGAGCACTGCTTTGTTTTAATAGGTTTTGGTTTTCTTTTAATAAGGTCTTGTTTCTGTTCTATATATAAACAAAACAAACAGGCATATATTTATATGTATAAATCT
Source organism: Rhabdornis inornatus (assembly GCA_013397075.1). Classification (NCBI taxonomy): domain Eukaryota; kingdom Metazoa; phylum Chordata; class Aves; order Passeriformes; family Rhabdornithidae; genus Rhabdornis; species Rhabdornis inornatus. Next base: position 313,647 of record VWZS01004875.1, read on the forward strand.
ATGCAAATGTACTTAAAGTTTTGGGGTTTTTTTCCAGAGAAGGCAAGGCTCAAGAGGAATGTCTCTTTTGAAAGGCAGGGAGGATAATATTTAAGGTGGTTCTCAGTGGATGCAAGAGTTCCTTCTTTAGCCTGAATGAGGCCCTGTCCTGAAGATGATATTGATAGGTGGACTTTATCCTCACAATGGAAATTGTCACTTTATCTTAGGAATGGAGTTTTAATGGCACTCTTTATGTCTTATACAAATGCATGAGTTACTGTTGCTATTCCTCCCACCTGCTTTTCAACATCAGGAACCCCAGAATTACTGTTAAAAAGTCTCAGCCCTTGATAATTGTCATCAACTGGGATGCTACCAGTGGTAAAAAAGTTATCAGCAAGCTCCATCAGTAGGCTGAAATTTACTTCACTATCGGTTGAATGAATTCCTAAAAAAAAAAAAAAAAGAAAAAAAGCAAGTTTGTGTTTGAGGCATAAACTACATGAGAGTGAGAAAAGATTACTGTAATATATTAAAAGAATAGTTTCCTATCTGCCCTCATACATTGTAGTTAACCTATATGAGGCCAGAACTATACATGAGCTGAGAGCATCCAAGCTCTCTGTAGACTAGGCAACTTGCCTACTTGTGTTAGTATGGGGCTGTGTTTTGGATTTGTGTTGAACACAGAGTTAATAATACAGATAATTTTGTTATTGCTGAGCAGGGCTCACACAGAGCCAAGACCTTTTTTGCTTTTCCTACTATTACATGGCAAGGGAAGTTGGGGGTGCACAGGAGGTTGGGAAGAAAAACAGCCAGGACAGGTGACCCAAACTGACCAAAGGGATATTCCAGAACATACCACATCATGCTCAATATATAAATTGGGGAGAAGAAGGAGGAAGGAGGGGATATTTGGAGTGATGGAGTTTGTCTTCCCAAATAACAATTGCATGTGATGTAGCCCTGCCCTCCTGGAGATGGCTGAACACCTGCCATGAGAAGCAGGGAATTAATGCCTTGTTTTGCTCTGCTTGTTTGCATGGCTATTGCTTTCCCTATTAACTTGTCTTTATCACAACCTATGAGTTTTCAAGCTTTTACCCTTCTGATTTTCTTTTGAATGCAGTTGGTGGGAGAGTGATTGAGCAGATGCCTTGGGGCTTGGTTGCTGGCTGGGCTTGAACCACAACACTGCTTCACAAAACAGTATAGACTGAGTATAGACTTTAAAGTCCCTCATTTTAAACAATAGTCTCAAAATTTGCAATTCCAGTATACTGCTGTAAAATACCTTTACCATGCTCTGTATTACCTCTGTGGCCACTCATCCCTAAGTAGGCTCTGAAAGGATGATTGAAAATTTTGTTTAGTTTTGATTCATACTTCCTCAGCACAATAATATGCATTGTTACCAGGTTAGCAAGCACTCCCTGCTCTTCTATTCAATTCCAGTTATCTCTGTCAATCTCCAGCTTTGCAATCTCACTCAGAGACCTTTTCATAATTCCTGGCTGGGGCACTGCCTTCAATTCCCTCCCTATGGAAGTTATGATGTGTGCATAGGATTCTGTGACACAAAATATAGACATTAACACTTTCATCTGCACTGTAGAGGAAGCTGTAGATTTGACCCAGACCAGGTGCACTAACTATAATGCTAAAATTGCTTATCATTGTCTACAAAAGGAAGTGTGAAATTACAGGATTCATAATTCACATTACAGGGGAAGGACATACAAAGTGGATGCAATGTGAAATAATCAGGTTTTATTCCTTTATGCTTAAGAAATATGCTTTAGAAATATTTTGACTTTTAAGCAGGTCATTTTGTATACTGTGTTTAGGACAAGTGAATGAAAATCAAAAGGTGGTATCTCTGCATCTCTGAAGTTCTGAGGAGAAATGATATGGAGCTCTGCTAGCTTGGGTAAGTTTCAATTACCTGGATACTCAGTCTTGATAGGAATTAAGATACAATCTGATGTGAAAGAAACATGCAGTGTGCCTTTGTATCTGCTTGTCTATCCTTCAGTAGAATCCTTTTTCCTGACACTACCTACCTCCCTTAAACCCCAAGCCATGCTCACAAGCTCTATGCAAATGTGTTGCCAGATTGTGCATTGTCCCATGGTTGATGGGGTGCAACCAGAGCCAGCCAGCTTACTCCTGCAGTAGCACACGGGCAATTTCTTAAAAAGATTAATAAATGTGCAGTTTTCTCTGGTTCTTAGTAGAGAGCATGGAAGCAAACAAAGGACTAAAGTCATAGAGGTAGATATGGCTCTATACAAAAAAGAGAGTAGATGAACTAGTGAAGTAGATGAAGTAGTGAAGCCCTTTCATTCATAGGGATGAATCTCACAAAATAAGGACTATATTTAGTATTCCAGAATGAGCAGTGACACACTGAGGTCTGAGGCCAACTTCAGCTCCCTGTTTTATTTTAAAAACTGTGGTTGTGTGGTATCAGTTGGCACTGTCCCCTCTAGATGTGTGTAGCTCCTGTGTCAGCAGGTGTCAAAGGATCCTGATGTTTTTAGGGATGCATTTGGGGCCAGGTGGGCCATGCAACCTCTGCCCAACCCAGAACACCTTTATGTTAGGGAAGAGCAGAAGGCTGCTGTGCTGTGGGGGAGCGCAGAGCTTGCTGGAGGTACTTTACAACTCTCCCAGGATGTTTCTGTGATTTCAACAAATCTCACTGCCCCCAGCACAGCCCCACTGCATCCAGCTGCACATTTGCAGCTGGATGCTGGCCCACTACAAGATGAACCACATTTTTATGTTTTTCTTGAGTTATTCGTTGTTACAAAACCCATTTGGATTTTGGAAGAGGCCATGGACTTCCTGGAGATCTGGAGTAAGGAAACAGCCCAATTATGCCTTAACCACAGATTTTTCATAACTGCAAAACACTCAGGTGTAGATCAAGGAGAGTGAAGGACAGGCATCAAACATGTGCCAGTGCCAAAAAAAAGGGGGGAAAAGCTTTGCAGACAAAACACAGAGGAGGAGATCAACATTACCTCTGTCAGTGCATCTCCTATCAGCACCTGCCTTCACAAGCTGGGCAGATCCTGCCACTAAAATCCACTTGAGGAAATTCTTGTCTGGCTTTGAGGGTGCTTAGCATAGGCAGCCATACCTCCACTGTCTGGGGTGCCAGGCAAAAACACACTGGGCCTCTCCCATGGACAGACACACAGCTTTCCTTCCAGGCAGCACCCAAAGAGAGGCACAGATGGGACAGGCAAGGAGGTCTGGCTTGCATAAACCAGTCAAGAAAACAATGAGCAGAAGACTCGGCATCTTCCACTAGCGAGTCCCAAAGTAAAAGGTAAGCCAAAGTTAGGACAAAGGACAAAGTCAGAGACCCTTCTGTTTTCTCCCCCTGGTTTGTGAAAGTGAGGAGTTCAACACAGCATATCAAGTGGCTGAGTCATGAATCAGAAGACTTTAGCAGCAGAGTACAGCAATGAAACATCAAATGAAGCACTTGCCATCTCTGAAACAGGGACTTTCCAGAATGGTTGGGAATCTTCATTATTTATGCTGCACAATTAAATATTCACCATTTCCTGCTAAATTTAGGTTTATTGAAGTAAACAATGATGCATAAGGGCAGGACTGGACAATTCCATTTTTAGGTATTAATAATTCAGAATGGTATTTGAAAACAACAGAGGGATATGTACAATACATCATAGAGGTTTTTATTATATCCACCCACTACCTATCCACCCACACAGAGATCTGGATACCGTTTCTACTTGGAAACAATATAGCATCATCATATTTTAGGCTTGTTTAAGTACACAGATATACAGGACACATTTACAAGAGTGCAGTGTTTTTTGTTAAGCTGGATGACTCATTCTTTTTTCCTGCAACCAAATCAGTCTCTTTTTATTTAAAGTTGGTATTGACAAACATTCATGCTTAGGATAACAGAAACTATGTTTATCAGATTACATGAAAATAGAGAAAACTGTATCTTCAATGTGGAAAATATTATTCTGGGAAAAAGCTCTGATGGGGAGCTATCAGTTTTAGTATTATCTTTAAAATCTGAACACTTTTGTTTATCACATTATTTATCTTGCTGTCACTTAAGTTCATGTAAAAATTTTATTGCTTTGGGACATATCTGATAAATTCCTTATGCAACAATGGCTATTATCTGTGTGGTCCACTTCTTACACCAGTACAGCCACAGCACAAAAAGCTATGTGAGGTGTGTGGAAAGAGCAAGAGACGAAAAGGAGGGACAGTGGATGCATCTCTTAGGGATGTATTTTTCCTGCAGTGTAGGGTTGTAGTTTTTGTTTAAGGACTGACACCTTTGCTGTCGTTCAACAACTTCACGATTGATTTAGCTTAAGTTAAGGGGGTTTCAGAGTTTCTGCTTGCCCATGGTGCTAAGCAATGCCTGCAGAGACATAAGTATCACTCCTGCCTCATCAGCCTCAGGATCTCTTCATCCCAGCTGCCACCCTTAGGATGCACAGAGCGAGGAGAAATTAATGTAAGACTGATTTCAGCTTTCTGGAGGTCAGTCTAGATGATGCTCCATAGACACAATATAAGAGATTTGATAAGAGATTTAATAATACAAGGACCCTAATTCAAGTTGGAGAAAGAAGAGGAATTTCCAGCAAGTAAATCCCAGTGTCCAAATTAAGCAAAGACAAAAGATATACCTCAAGTAAAAGAGGTAAACAGCTCAGTCCTTTCAATGAAATTGTTTCAGGTTTATTTAGGTGAAATGAAAATAAGAACTTGCCTGGAAGGAGCTTGCTTTATTTTATAGCTATCTGGTTATTTTTTCTGCTGCCCAGACCATCTGTTCCATTGGTGGGTATGTCATCATTCACACACCCACTGAATGCCAAATTAATCCAAGTCACACAGCTTACACCTCCCTTCTGACTTAGACCAAAACTATATTTTATTCCAGAATAAAATAGGCCTCAGAGCTAAGTTTTCCTCATTCACTTCCAAGGAGGAAAAACAGTGAGCTTTGGAACTTACTGTGATTCCCTAAGGGGACAACTATGAAACACCAGAACTTTTGTAGCAGGCCCATCACGGCTCATCAGCACTGGGCAATAATGATGCACAGCAGAAAAAGGGATAGAGAAACAGAGCAAGGACACAGCCATGCTGCCAGATCCCTCTCTCACACTCCCAGGGTCTCCGTCTTTGGAAAACTTGGAGTCTCTGTATCCAGGAATTCTCAACAGATTTCCTTTCTGTGATTCTTTTAAGCTCCAGAGACTTTTTGTGCCCACAGCCTCCTGTGGCAATGAGTTACACAGCTGAACTATAGTTTGAAAAGTTACCTCTTTTTGCTTGATTTGAGACTACCTGACTGATTCCATTTCATGCTATACCAGAAGACAATGAACACTTTTTCTCCATCTGCTTCTTTCCAGGCACTTAAGATTATTAGACATATATCATGTGCCCTCCCTGATCTTCTCTTCTCCCAGACAAAGGTTCCTGAGCCTGTTGACCATTTCTCACACCAAAACTGTTCCAGATTTTGCAGCATCTTTGTTTTTTTCTCCATACATTACTTTGAGCTGGGAGGATGGGGACAGAAGAATTCACACTGCTTAAGTGCAGTCACACAGTTAAGTCTATACAGCAACTTCATGCTATTTTCTGATTTGGTCTTAATTTCTTTCCCAATATTTGGTTTGCTTTTTAAAATGCTACTGAGCACTGAGCTGACATTTTCATAGGCCTCTCCATAATAACCTCAGCAATATAAAGATTGCTTTCCAGAGTAGTAACAGCTACTTTGGTGACTATCATTGCATATGTATAGTTGGGCTTTTTCTCCCATGTGCATTACTTTACATTTATCAATATTGAATTCAACTGCATTTTTATTTCCAAGACATTCTGCATTATGATATCCCTCTTCAGCTCTTAGCAGTTGGCTCTAAATCTACTTCTTTGAATAGTATTATCAGCAAATTTTGTTCCTTTATCTCATCCCACTTTCCAGGTCACTTAGGACTAGATCAATAGGCGTATTCCTGTGGGAATACACTGTATATAATATATAATAATAACAACATGTAATACAGCCCAGTGGGACTCCACTGGTGATCTTCCTCCAAGGACTTTTATCCTTTGTGTCCTATCCTTTAACCATTTATTTCTCCATGAGAGTACATTCTTTTTTATCTCATTGCAGCATAAGTTGTTTACTTTCAGGTAAGCTTTGTCCCACTGAAAATGCAGCATGATTATTTTGAAAGGAATTTGAACCTTGTTTGTATCCAAAAGCAACTGAGTGAGACTCTATGGAGACAGAACCAAACTCACTGTTTTTTGTCACAATTCAAAAAATTTTATCTCTCCCAATGATCATGAAAGGGTGCCTGAAACAAACTTCTCTTGCACAAGCAAGCCCCAAGGACATTCACACTCCAACAGAAGATGCATGTAGATATCTACAGAAAAAGATTGCACGTGTTGGCAAAGATCTAGGTTTGTTCCACATTTGATTCACCAGGATGCACTAGAGGTTCCTGGCAGTAGAGGAGTATAATTATCTGTGTTTTAGGGGGTGGATTTGTTGATCTGAGTTTATGTCAAGTGTGAGAGAGACTGTGGCCTGCAGAGATGAGGTCACTGAAATGGAGGGTTGGGAGACAATTTTGGGAGCTGCTGGCAGATTTGCAGACCTGCGAGGCAAACAGTAATGATGGCCTTGGGAAGAAAGGGCAGTGGAGGCAATTACTGAGTGAGACATTTCACAAGGCAGTTCTGCACTGAATGCCAGAGCAGCAGTGATTTAGTGTTAAAGGCAGTTAAACTAATAGCAACAAAATATATTTTAAAAAAGAGAATTGTGAAACTAAAGGGCAAATACATAACTGCCACATAGGACTCCTTGTTACAAGATATTGCCAAAATGACAATTTCATTAGAGTTCAGATTCAGTGTGGACTAAATCAGCTGTGGAGTGGCAGGTCTGTCCTTTCAACTCTGATACAGATGCTATAAAACAGCTTTCTCTAGTGATTATTCCCATCCACCCACCCCGTGTCTTCTTGTCTAGTCCTAACCACATTTTTCATATGCCTATTAATTCAGCGAAGTCTATATTCCTTTCCAATGGCTTTTTCTTTTCCCTCTTCTTGACAAAAAGATGTTCTATATCTGATTTCATCTTTTACTTTTAAAAACATGGAGTATTTCGTGCTTTCAATTCTTTGAGATCCTCGGCTGAACAGGCTTCATCTCCTTTATCCCTGGGTGTATCAAAGTTGGCCTTTTAGCTGGGAAGAACCTTAACTCCTCCTCTTTTTCTGTCTAACTTAAAAGTAGGTCCTTCCACTCAAAATATTGATGCACTTAAAATAAAATGTCATCAGAGCATGACAGGATTGAACTCCCTGAACTGGGGCATGAGTCAGGGAGGGTTAACAGTGAGTAAGGTTGGTGAAGGCTAACCCACTTCTTGTAAATGAGCCAGCATCTGGAAGCAGCTGTTGTAACCTGTAGTAGAAAATTTTGACTAAAACTTGATGGCTGAAAAGTGGGTTGTGAAGCACAGTGCTGAGGCAGGGAGCTGTGGCATAACTATGAAATGGCCTCCTAGATCATGGCAGCTCAGGAACAGCTGTAGCTGAGACCACAGCAGGTAGAAAGGGAGACAGCAGTTGTCCCTTGGGTGCAACGCTAAAAGAGCCGTGACTACTGCTTCTGAACCAGGGAATGGGGATTTTTCTGATTCAGAGTCTGTGGTTCACAAGGGAGGTAGTCAGAAGGAAGCTGGAAGCCTGTAGGGGAAAAGGTGGGGAATTCCTGTTGCTGGAGCTCAGGCAGGCATGATGCAGTGCACCTCCCCACTGTGGCACCAATCTCTCCAAAGGCAGGCTGGGAGGCTGTGCAATAAGGCAGCCAAATGTGTCTCAAAGAGATGGCTGCTTTAGTGCCACTAGTGAGCAAGTGTGATCCACAGTGAGCTCCTACAGCCAAGCAAGGTCAGGGACTGCTGAGGGGGAGGGAGCAAAAGACCACCAACACGTCCAGATGAGAGAAAAGTCTCTGAGAACAGAAATTTGACAAAAATAATCTGGTGACAGGGCCCCAGGGGCACCCCCTGTCCTGATTGTCCCTGCCAGCCCCCAGGGGCTCCCCACAGCCCAGCACCCCACGTCAGCCCCCAGGGCTCTCTCCCAGCCATACTGCAGCAGGGCTGATCTCCAGCTGCCCACAGCCCTGCCCAGCCAAACCTGCCGCTGTGCCCATTCCCCAGGAGATGCTCAGGGTTGGGGCTGCTCCCACCTGGGGATGGGATGGAACCCAATGGAGGGCTCCTAGCCAGGTGTTTCCTGAAGCAAGATTCATTTCTGGTCAAGCAGCTGTCTCAGCACACCCCAAGCAGGGCTGGAAGAACAATATTGTAGCACCTGGGCGTTGTGACCATGGCAGTGCTGATTCATTGCCTGTGTCACAGTTCTCAAGCGGAAGACAGATGAGGTTTTGTGCCAGGCTAAAAAGTGCCGGGTTGATTCCTGTGAGCATTAAAGCTTATGGCTGCACCTGTGTGCCTCATGTCCTTGTTGGTCCTGGAGGAGAACCTTTCCTGCTCCTCATGCCACCACGGCTTGTGTCTGGTGAATACCGGTGTCTCTCTCCACACTTGGGAAATTTGGTAGGTGCCTGTGGGGAGTTGTGGGGGATACACATGCAGGTGTGATCTCACTGCAGAAACTGCAGGGATAAGCCGTCATCCCCGACAACCCATTTAGTGTGTAGGCAATACCACAGAGCTCTCCTTGAGCTTGTGAAGCTGGGATAACAGTGCAGAAGAAGTGCTCCAGCCTGAAAAGCTGACTGCAAGACACTATAGTCACAGGATATTACTTCAAGAGCAGTTCTGTCAGGAGCTGCCTGTCTCCACTCCAGGCATTAGACTGAACAGACTTTTTTGTCAATAAAACACAGGTGTTCAGATGTCCAAACCTGTCATACAAAAAAAAATATTTGCAATTACTTAATGCTTAAACTATTTGTGTTTGAATAGTGAAATGCATAACGCAGAGAAGTTTCTTGGGGTAGACTTTTTGCCAAATCTTTCTGAACAAAATACAATATGAAATAATTTCCCACTGTGAAATGGCCTGGAGTATTTTTTGTCATCTTTGTTTCTGTTCAGGTATCACCAGTGTTCTTTGCTGGCTGAAAGGATTTGAGAAGCAGATTGACACAGTGGAAATTCAGTCAAGCCAGATGCACACGCCTGCAAGGGAGGTCATGAATTCTGTGTTACAAGGATAAATGAGGTCAGGATTCATAAAAGAGAACCGGGTACCATTGAGCCATGGACAGGCTGGTCCTGTAGCCCTCTCCTTTAGGCTGAAGATGGTTGTGTGATTTGTTCCAGCCTGGGCCAGCTTCCACTGCATGTTCCTGGTGGCATGGGGAGAGGGGCACACCCGTATCCTAGATTTTGTAGTGGGTACCTGCTCTTGGAAACCTGTTTGCATCTTTTAATTTTCTTAATTTCTGTGAATTTGGATGCTACTTAAGTGTTAATAATCTCTATAGCTCCAGTGAGAAGCTAGACACTCTTTTTTGAACATCCACACTTCCTACAGAACAAAGCAGCATGGATAATGAATATTTCTGCAAGATGATTTCTGTGATTTGAGAGAGGAATTTACAGACATATTCAAGAATAGCATGCAAAAAGGCTCAAGACTTTTGTATGATGAGTGCAGTAACCTAAGTATTAGGCAGTCACTTCAGGGAGCTTTAGGCATTAGGGTTGTGTCTCCTTGAGGAAGACATTTTTATATATCAGTGATTCCTTGGGGAAAAAAAAAAGAGGAAATGCTTGTGCACAGAGAACTCTAAGCCAGGAGTCTTCAAGTTTTATTAAAAAAGGCCTTCAATGGCCAGAGTATGTGGCAGCTGGACATATAACAGTGTCCAGTCTTTATGATCAATAGATGTAACATTGAAAGTGGACTTTGGGAAAGGTAGCTTGTAAGGTCTCCTAGGGGTATATGGTCCTAAGGATTAACAGTCTCTTTATTTTCTATTGAGGTGTTTCAAAATGGCTACCTGTGGGTTTCATCCTAAGCAGTGCTGGACCACTGAAAGCAAGTAATGCTTTTGTGAGTCTTATTTTATCAGAACTCTTGTGCTTTTGGACAGACTGAAAATGGAAAGAGAATTGCAAATCTTTTTTTGTAATAAATGTGCTCTCAAGCTGATTCTCAGTGGGTGGAGACAGGTAGCAGTGCAGAAAATAATCTCTTACTGGTAACTGAACAAATGTAAATATAGATGTGGAGTATAAAAGCTTTCTGGCAAATGTAGACCTGGTTCCTATGATAGAAATGGCAGCATAGTGGAGTAGAGCTCCATGCAGGTATGCCATTTCTGACAGAATCCTGGTATCAGCAAATTCATATGTAAAGAGCAAACAGAATGGCTTTCAGTCCCTGCTTCAGTTTGTGTGTGGGCTATTAAAACTGAAGGGGGAATTATGCGATTCAGGCACAATATGGAACTGCCTGACAGATTGCAGACAGATGTAAGCTTGCTTTGCCTGAGCTCTGCACTGACTGAAGCTCAGCTAATATATTCTGTTTCTCTGTCAGGCTTATTGCATCAAGCTCAGCATTATGCCGATAATGCAGTCACATGGCCTCTGCATCCAAACTGGCTCGCTTCCCACCAGCTTGAAGCAAACTTGCATCTGTCTTCAGAATAGGATGTAGACATAACCTTTTAACAGGCCAGCACTTCTCAGCCCACATACTGGGGAGCTGGGACATGCTCAAAGCAGAAGGGAAAGGATCAGAGGTTGTTCAAACTCTTTGAAGTAGAAGGGATTTAAAGATATGTGGAGATACATAGGAACCTGGAAGGGGTTACAGGGAGTAGGAGCAGATGGTGGCTTGACTGACAAGTGGAGATGCAGAGCATCTAAGTGGGTCCCTGGAAGCAGGAAATCAAACAGAATATGTTTCACACAAGCTTGTTACTATGCCTATTCCCTGACTAGCAGATTCCACCTATGTGTGAAGGTCCCTCTTTACTTCTGTGATGTGCTCCCTACTTGTGATACAGACAACCAAGCAATTTGATTACTGCCATGCTGATACAAATGCTTTGAGAGATTTCATTTGCACACAAGATGTCATTTTGTCATAAAAATGGAAATATTGATTGCTCCACAAATTATACCAATTATAAGTCAGATCATAGCAGGGACTAGTGAGATGGCTAGAGAATGTCAGAAAGAATGCACCCACTTCCTTCTAAGCAGGAAAAAATGTAACTCTTTTATTTACAGTATTAGTCAATAATCCTATATGTACTCACTGTTAACTCTAAGTGCTTTTCGCTTTAAATTTGAAACTTGAAGTAGGAGCTCCTTTTTTAAACTTAATTTTTAAAAAACCCAATGATATAGAGAGTAAGATCCTAATAGGCTCTAAGCATTCTATTCTGCTGTAAGTCCCATTTTGTTTATATTTGGAAGAACAGCACTTACCATAAAGACAAATATACGGTGCCGATTCAAATTTCCCTTTTTTCCTAAACAGTCCACATCACTCCTTTAAAATGCAAATGGATTTAAAAAATATTATTATTGTCCTAATATGAAAAATATATATTATTTCCTGTACAATGGAGATGTTTTCTAAGCTTAGGCAAATTTTGTTAAGTGTCAAAATGTGTGTGTCCATCACTTCCAGCTAATTTTCCAGAGAAAAGGATGTAAAAAGTGACAACATTTATAATCCTTGCAACTGATGGAAATGAAAACAGTAATTCCTACTACAATAGAAGTGTGCGTATGTACAACCTAACCACCAGCAAAAATATTGTATTATTCACTTGAATTTGTATACTAAGAAAGAATGACACCATTTAGCAATAATTTTATTTTTATAATGTTAATATAAAGTTGCAAATATAGTTATTTACAAGGCCCTATATTCAATCTTGTGTTTAGTTTGGCATTTACTGTTTAAAATTATTACCTTTCATACTTCAAGAAGTTTGTACTCAATTAAGCTTTCTCCAGGACCTTCATTCATTGATGAGATATCCCTGTCCCACTTTCCACTGTAGCAGGACTGGCTCCTATGTCTTTTGCTATTCTGAAAGATCTAGTGTTGAGATGCTGAATGTTTTTACCTCCAGGTGACATATGTAACCTCATGTGTTGTTCAAACAAAGAACCTTTTCAACGAAAAAAAGACTGTATCAGTCTTCTACGAAGTTAACACTGGTGGTTTGAGGCTGAGGAGACCATTCAAGTAACATAACTCTTAGGTGCTCTACCTAATTGCTATTACAATCAACTTTTTTCTTGTTTCAGTTTTTATGAAAACCTTGATGATAAAGATCTAACTTGAGACAACTTCTCTAAAAACCCAGAAGGACTTCTGAATACTCTGATGGTTTTGTGTAGCTTTATAAAGCAAAAACTTGCTTTTTATTTGTTTTAATTTCCTCAAGCCTCTGATGTGGTGTCTCATGCCCAGTAGAGTGTGAATATATAGTTTCAAGACTTCAAAACCACAGAATAATTAGCAATGTTTACTAACGAGCTGAGCAAGCCACTTCCTTCTGAATACTGGAATAATTGTTTCTCCACTTAAGAAAGAGAGTGAAAGGTCCATAGTTTGGCCTCACAGAACCAGCAAATGGAAAGAGAGCCTGGCCTGCTTCAGCAATGGCAAATTTGTTGTGCTGAAGACATGCTTGTGCATCTGCACATTTATGTGAGATACACATTTAAACTGTTAATAATCTCATGTCAAGACCCTATATAAGCAGTAGATTTATCCCTTACTACTTCAGTTAAGTCTCCACTACTTTCCCAGTGGATACTCCAATCTTGAACTGCCATTAACCATTAGAAAGATTTTCCAGAAGGTCATCTGAAATCTCTCATGCATAAATGGTTGCTTTTTCCCTGTCTTCAGTCACATGGGAATGTATTCATTCAGGCTATTTTGCAGTAATGTTTAAAATACTGAAAGGCTTCTCACATCCCCCATTTTCTAGACTAAACAACACCATTTTTCTCACAACTCCTCTTCTTGCCTACCTTGGGCTTTTTCCAGATGATCTGCATCTTTCCTAAAGCATGTGATATAAACAACTGTACACAGAACTCTAGTCGGGTGCTTATATACACCACCCCTGTCTCTAAGAGACTCTTTTTTCCTGAAATATTCAGCTCTGAATCTGTGTCAGTAAAATACATACCTACAGAGCATAATGTAAAATATATAAAAAAATATATGTAGGAGAGTAAAGTGAGGTTCTCTAGGAATCTTCTTTCTGGGTACAAAATGGCTTTGGTGGAAAACTGCTACTGAGCAAAACATGGCAGCAGGTGTGAGGTGTTTTGTAAGACCCTGGGGAAAATATAATGCAGAAATGAAGCTAATTAAAGGACTTAGAGTATTAATGTGCCTACCTATTTAGTACTCAACCCTTTCTGAGCACTTTGGGTGATTACATTCCACTGCATGAAGAATTAAATCCGTTATTCTAAGCAAGACTTGGACAGGTATCAGTGAACTGACTGTATTTTCACTAACTTCAAAGAGGGAATATCTAAATACTCAGGATCTCAGCCTTGGTTGCTGACAAATAGCAGAGCTGAGGTGTAGACTATAAGCCTTACCCTTGCCTTGCAGTGAATGTTTAGTCCTTGGGCCATGTTTTTGAGTAAGTGGAGATCCCTAAAGGTTCAAAAGCTTCCTAGCACTTCATTTAGGTGTATGTTAGGAGGTCCTAAACTCAAGCTTTTCTGAGTCCAAATCAGGAGGGAAGATTCCTGTCTCTGTCACCAAACACTTGAAAAAAACCTGTAAATCTCAAACCAGTACTTCTCATTTTCTTAGCTAATGAGGTGAAATTTGAGCAATTGAACAAGTGACCGGAGAGAGAGAAAGTGATAACTGTGTTCAGAAATGGAAAAACAGTGACAAAACCAAGATACAGTCATTTCACTTTTCCTGGGGTTTTTTTGATGCAAAGCTATTTGTGGAACAGGGAAACATAGTCTAGAGGGACAGACTCTGACTCAACAATAGGTTGCCTGAAAGGAACCCACTGCTTGCTTTTCCCAGTTTCCTTCTCTCACGCTTTCCTGGCAGTTCACAGATTACTTCACTGCCAAGAAAGGGGTCATCTCAGCAGCACTGTAGCAAATGCAGCAGAGCAGAGTGAGGACTCGGGCTTCTGAGCCTTCCCAGCTCACTCTGGGAACCAAAGGCAGCCAGCTTTTCTCCTGACACAGCTCAGGACCCATTGCTCTGGGGGCAGTGGTAGTTAGGGTGGCAATTGCTAACAATATTAATCCCTACCATGTTTAAGGGACTCACAGATCAGGAACCCTTGCTGATTTTACCCCAGCTGACTCTCGTCCCATTTGATTCACCCTGGAGTTAGACTTTTTTACCTCCTCAAAATGGAAGCTTTAATTGCCCTTTTGTTAAACCTCGTTGTGGTTACAATACATGTAATTAGATTACTTCAGGCAAAAACTGAGTCTTTCAATAAATTGGCGTTATTATTGGCTGCCAGTCTATTGACCCGCTGCTTCTCCTCTCTTGCATTTACTCCAAAAACTGAGCAACGATCTAAGATGATCTGTTTTTGTATTTCAAGGGTGTGCCAAAGAAGTTTAGGTAGACCTCTATGTACTGCCCTATAAAATTTTTCTTTATTTCACATATCCAGTAGACATATAGTACAGTAGGCATTAAATATAATGTTCAATACATATGGCCAAAGGAAGTGTGTTTAGAAAGCATGGCTAATAGTGTAGGGACAAATTCCATTTTGTTTCCCATAGATATTAAGGCTGACAGACTGTTAGTTGCATGATCATTAGCTAAAGTGAGCTCCACAGCAATGCTTGAGGCAAAATAATAATAATATGGTGGCAGATGAACCAGGAACAGCACAAGTCAGCAGCATCCAGCCAGCAGTTAGCAATTCTTTTGTTTATTAGCAGACTGATCAGAGTCAACGCAGAATTGTTAGATTGGGTATTTTTATTAATTTGTGTTTCTGAATCCTTCCTATCTTCAGATCTTGCATCCTTATTGACCTCAGTTTTTCAAAGCAATACCTAGAGACTATGAATTAAATTTTCTTTGAACAAGAATATGCATAAGGGAAGTTTTTTATGGCCTACAAGACTCTGTGTTTTATAGCAGCATGCATTCTTCAGGTTCCTAATTACCACTGCATTTAAAAAACAATTTATGCATATTTATTATAAGGACCCCAAATTATGATGTAAAAATCTGTGTCCTGATGCCTATCCCTGGGATTGGAACACAAAATTACACCAAAAATCTGTCTGTAAAAAAAACCCTGCTTATTTTTGTCTTTTTACTTGAAATTCAGAAAAGCCCAGGAGGATAATAAGGACTTAAATATATTGTTCATGATCTGTGTTTCTTACACTGACTGTCATAACAGTTACGCATTTTATAGGTTTGCTCAAAGTCAACCAAATGTGAAACAACCTATACAGAGTGGTGTTCGGTCGCCAAGGGACACATCCATGAAGAACCATGAAGTCATATTTCATAATGACATATCTGCAATGCATGGTTAAGCCTTCAAATTTCACAGGCACAGCAAGTTATTGTAGTCTCATTTTATTTTTTACTTCGGTTTCCAACTGAAGTCAGCCAGTTCTCCACATTACTTAAAACTTCAGACAGCGTCTGGTCTCTGGCTGCCTTCTCAAGAGTGAGTCAGCTCAGCAGCACCACTCTGACCACCTCAGTGTTGTGCTATGCTGGGAGGGACTCTAAGACACCCTTCAGAATGTGGTTGGAACAGGGCTACAGAGCCCAAAAAACTATTCCAGGAGATGTGTGTGTGCATTGTTCAGCCTGGAGAAGGGAAGGCTCTGGAAGAAACTCATTGCAGCCTTCCCATTCATACAGGGGGCTTATAGAAAGGGAGGGAGAGTGACTTGTTCCAAGGGTAGATAGTGACAGGACAAGGGGGAAGGTTTTTAAACTAGAAGATGAGAGATTTAGAAAAGATGTCAGGAAGAAATTCTTTACTCAAAGGATGGTGAGGCACTGGCACAGGTTGCCAGGTGGATGCCCCATCCTGGAAGGGTTCAAGGCCAGTTGGATGGGGCCCTGAGAAACCTGTTCTAGTGGGTGGCACCCCTATCCCTGGTAGGGTGGTTGGAACTAGATGTCCCTTCCAATCCTAATGATTCTATGATTTAAATCAGACTTTACCTTCAACACAGTGACTAGTCAAGGCACTAGGGTTACCTAATTCTTTACTGATAGATGTCTAGTCTCATAGATGTTGAGGAATTTTTTGCATTTTTCTCTTTTAGGAACAAGTCAGAAGTCCTTTATCTTCTGATATTAACCAGGGTGCCTGCAGTCTGGTCTAAAAAGAAAAAAACCCAGTGCTAGACTGGATTGCTTTTAAAATAATATTTGACAGAAGTGACTAAATAATGGATGCTCCCTAATCATAGCACATGTACAAGCACTTGTGATTTCTCTCAAGATGTATTATCAGAAATTTTTAACCACTTGTGTTTACGTTTTTATGAAGTTTCTGGGCAATAGCATGGTGTCAGCTATTTAAGCTTACTAGTCAATTAGTCATATGGCACCCAGTCTCCACCTCCCCCAGTCTCATTACAGCTTCAGTTCTGGGGTCCTGCATGTCAATAGATGAATTTAAACTGTGCCTGGAGGAAGTCTTTGAGGTGAAAGCACACAGTTCGATACTGCCCACAATATGGAGGGATTTACCTGCTCTCCTAAACTCAGAAATGTGTGAGCATTTCTAGCAAGAGCAATTGCTCATGCTAATGCAAACTCATTAGCCATGAATACTTGCATGTGCAGCTTTGTAAGAAATGAAGTGTAAATACTGCTGTCAGTCAACATTCTAATTGACCAAATGTTTGTGGAAAGCCAATTCGAGATAATATGAACGTGCTAAAAGTGAATTGACTCTGAAATTTTGGCACTTCATTATGAGAGTATTTGCAGTACTGACCTGTCTCCACCTGGAGCTTTATCATTGCTATGATTTTTTTCCTAGTTCTAAAATTGGTCTTGTAATAATAGAAAAGTGAAATTTGCTGACAGATTTCCCAGTGAGCTACAATGGGCTGAAGTTGCTATTTTAAGCACCCTTGTGAGAAAAGTGATTGGTAGTATGTGCACTGAGCCCTGATTCAGCAAGAATTGGTGCAGGATCCCTGTTTCATGTTCAAGCTACAAGAAACACTGATGAGGAACTCCACATAAATGAATGGATAGAAACACTGCAAGATGCATGGAAAAGCAAATTACTAATTATGCTAGTAATGGGGAACTTAAGATTGCTCAGAAATGTTTAGCTCTAGTCAGTCTCAGATGATGAAAATGAGCAGAAATTCAATTAATTCAACAGGGTTATAATGATTTTACACTTACTCAGGATTTGATCTTACATCTAAATGTGAATTTATTTCATAACAATTTAATCACAGCTTCTGTCACTTGAATACCCTTACATCTTGTTGTTCTACAATGAAGGCAAAACTGGTTTCCACCTCTGTATGCTCAGCTTGAACAAGCTAGGAAAGTGGTGGAACAGGCAGATCATCTAAAGCCTTTGGTAGAAGAGAGACTTCTGAAAGAGATATATTTTTTTTAATTTAACATCATCTGCACCTGGAAGTGAAATTGATTTTAAGGGTGATCATTCAGATCATCACATGCTAAAACAGCCTGGGAAAAGAGGACGTTTTAGAAGAGTGATTAGTAGTTTTAGTTACTCTGCTGCTGAGATCTAAAGTATAGTGAGCTGAATTAGTTGAATATTTCTTTTCAGTTGAGGCTGGATTTAGCTGGGGATTATCTCCTGGCATGGCATGAAGTTAAACGTGATTTAGAAAGTCACTCTCTATAATAACTTTAGTGGTTTTGCGCTTACTTAATTTTATTTTGTCAAGATCAAATTAAGCCAATTCTAGAGCATTAGGGAGGTGTGTGCATGATGAGCCTGGGGATGTGGAAGGGAGAAGGAGCCTTTGGCTGTATGGATGCCAGCCCGGACAGATTTCATACTCTCTTCCCAGGGGGGATGGAAAGAATGATGGAGCACAGCCGATTTTATCTGCATGTGATACTTGCTGGTATTAAAAGGGAATTTCAGGGTGTGGAGTTAACCCTCAGAAGTCTGTGTAACTATGTTATGTAATAGATGTCAGCTAAAATACATTCAGGGGTCCCTGGTGAGTCTTGCTCTTTGTTCTCTCTTATAATCGCCTTTGTCCACTGGTGTTCTCCCCAGTGCTGCTGCAAATGGAGAAGGTTAGGTCTTCTCCACACCCCCACACTTTTCTCTGTCACTCAAGGAGCATCTCCTACAGCTTCTTTCTACTCTTGTCCTTGTATCTAACTCTAGTTTTTCCCTCAGTCTGACTTACACAAGAGCTGTATACCACTAATGTCTGATTGTTTCATTATTTGAAGGAGGTAAGTGCTTTCGGGTATGCAGCTGTTTGAAGAAAACAAGAGTAATCTGGGATGGAAGAGTTTAAAATGAGCAACATCCAGTCCAACATAGGCTTTATGGTTTGTTTGTTTGTTTGATGGATTTTGATTTGTTTCTGCATTTTTGTTTGCTTGGGGTTCTTTTGCTTTTATTTGTTTGGGTTTGTGTGTGTTAGTTTGTTTGTGGATTTTTTTGTTTGTTTTTGTTAAAAATGGTGTGCCTTGGGGTACCTCACATGAATTAAGTCTCCAGAGATTAAAAAACCCAAAACGACTGTGTAGATAATACCCTGCAAATTTAGTACAGAATAAATGAGTTTAACCTGAAAGGGTGTTTGGAGACAAGAGGAAGAGGCAGAGTTTAGTGCTTTTCCCCACTGAGTTTTTCTTGCGGCAAAAGACTACAAACCGCCATACCCATTTTCTCATGTCGATTTATCACATGCCCATTATTTACTCCAAAGTAAAGAAAACATCTTTTCTTTTCCTTAGGAAGTGTTAAAGACAAAGCCTCCGTCTCCTTTTCCAAGCCTGCCTGCCTTTCTGGGCAGCCTGCCCACAGCACAGGATCCTTGTTCATCCCAAGGAGGGCAAAACAGAGCAGAGAGAGGAGTCTTTTCCAGCATCCGCAGCTTTCGGGGCGGCAGTGCCCGGGCGAGGGGGGCTGGTGGGATCCAGGGACCGGGGCTGCTGCCGAGCCCACCTCGCATAGCTGCCAGGGCTAGTCCCCGGGGAGCTGCAGGCAGAGAAACCCACACCGCACATATTAGGAGGTGAGGGAGCAGAGTGCATCCCTGCCCACCCATGGAAAACGGCAACGGTGGGAAAAACCCCAGAAAAGTTGTGTCCTGCCTTTAACAGCACGGCAGAATCCTGGGTTTCCCTGCAGTCACACTGGGAAGAATTCCTCTCTGGGATTGCACTGGGCAGAACACGTCCATGTACCTTCTTCTTGAAGGCTGTGGCTTACCATTTCAGCTAGATCCTAACTATATGTTTGATTCCACATGTTGCCTTGCCTGCCAAGAAGTAAAAATCAAACCTCCATTTCTTTGTGGGTTGTTCTTTTTTTGATCTCTGGAAGCTGTACCCCTGAACTGCATTTTCAGTAATTGCAAGATTTATTTTTGTGTTGCTGTACATTAATCACATTGAAATATGAGGAAAGAAAAATAGAGAGAGAAGTGCATAATTTTTGAGCAGGAAGAATAAAATCAAAACATTCATATCTAATTTTCCAAGACGCTTGAAAACAATAGTGCGGTTTGGGGGATTAAAAAAAAAGTAGAAGGAGCAAGCTGCCAAAAAAGTACATAAAAGCAAGTCAAAACTGCACAAAAGGCATGATGTTCCTTTAAAAAGCTATATGTAATCACCAAGATACCTGACTAACTGGTACATGTTCTTCTAAGCACAATAACTCTCCCACTGAGAGAAACACTGAGTCAAACAAGAATATACATGTTTTGGAAATATTTTTCCAGAATCATGACACTTGTTCCATTAGTCAATCTGGTACACTTTCAACAGGTAGAAAACTGTTGAGGCTTAAAGGAAACAGTCACACAGAAAATAGAGAAACCAGGAGCTAAGTTTCAGAAAATTAAACTTCTGCAGAAAAGAAAATATGAGAACAAGTTAGATCCTGTTGGGGTCAGGTCCTGTTAGAAGCCCTCAAAATGTTGCTGTAGTCCAAGCCACAGAAATTCCCACTATTTATCAAGCAAAGATAAAGCTGCAATAATCTTGCAAATAAATTAACCAAAAAGAATAAAGAAAGAACTGAAAGCTGTAGCGCTTATGCAAAGAAATATATTTTCATGTATTTCCAAATCTCTTCAGGTCTGTTATGCCTGACTTACTACTGCCTTTGTGTTTTTTGGAAATTAGGTTAATTTTTCTGGATAATATGTTGTTGTCCTTGAGGCAAAAAATACACCATCAGCCTAAAAGCCAGCCCTGAGGAAAGGAGGGATTCCCAGAAAAGGCTGAATTTTTGCTCCCCCAATGGTCAGTGCCATCTGTAAGCAGGGTGATGTCAGAAGAGTAAGAATTTTGGTCCAAAGTCTCAGAGAGAGGCAAAAAATTTCCTACTCCCTCCCTGTCAGGGCCCTTTGCAACATTAAGTGTGGGAGAAACAAATAAATCATGTGAAATCTCTGTTGCTCTGCAGTGCTCTGGTCACATAGATGGCATTCCACATGGGTCTGCTGGACTGGGTGGCAGCACAGGGCAGGTGGAGCATCTGGCACTGTCACCTGCTCAAGGTTTCAGTTCCACTGAACTGGGCTTGCTCTGTTTCGAAGCTGCAAACTGAGCAAAATTTCCAATTCCTTTCCAAATAAAATTGAATGTGTTGTTGATGGTGCCTGAAATATTGATGAACCTTCAAGATATTTTTTCCCTGCACTCTGATTGATTTCTGGTGCCCAGTACATGTAAGAAAAGCCCTACATATGTGAAATAGTTCCCCGCTAAAATAATGGGGGAAAAAGCCTCACAACAACAATCAAGATCTGATACTTCTTCTACCTAGCTGGCTATAGAAGCCAAATTTGCTCCAAATCAAACCTGTTCCATTAACAATAAGAGCAAATGAAGTGCACCTGAGAAGTTAAAAAGTATTATAGAAATCAAAACTTCTGCTTCCTGTGGTCATCAGAGATTGTGCCAAGGGAAGGCATGAGTGACCAGCTTGCTGAGAGACAGTACTGCCACAATAGAGCAGTTCTGGTGAGCTTCCCCTAAAGCTGTCTTTGAACTGGGGTTTCAGCTATAGATTTCAGTAAGTCTCAGTGTTCAGGAAAGAATGATGATTTCAAGGGTTTTACTGGTTCTTAGTCTAGGTAGCTGCTTTGACTCTACACAGTGCATGCTCCTGACCAGGCACCGAACATACAGGATGTCCCCAGTGAAGCAAGGGACAAAACTGCAGCTATTGAAGTACGTATTGGTGGCTTTAATGCTATTTTTGGCTGAGACACAAATTGCTGTATTTGAATGCATCTGGGTTTTGAAATTGTGTCAGAACACCTTGACGTTGTGTTTGGGTTCACACATCTCAAAAATTGCATATTTGCTCAGTCTTTTTCCCACAGACACTGAGGCTGAATGAGGAGAGCCACTTTGTAGCTCCAGGCAGCAGCTGAATTTCTTCTGCACAGGTGGAGTTTTGCTGTTGACTTCAGTGAGACTGCCTTTCATCCTGAGGCTTCAAACTGAGCACGGAAACGAGGAGCAGGATTAGAATGGATCGCTGAAGAATGGGCAGTGGAAAGGCTTCTGCCAGCCATGCTGTGACCTGCCTGAGTCCCTGCATCCTCCAGGCATGCCAGAGTGCAGTGGGCATGGGTCTAGCATCACAGGGAAGTAGCAGTGGTTTGCACATCCAAAGTTGCCACATGGCTCTACAGAGGGGACTGACATGACCTGCCCTAAACCTGCCCCAGCACAGCTCTGCTGTGAACCTTCCCCCATCTGTGCTGGGAGAGCAGGACCTGTTGGATGTTGCCAGAAACGAGTCAGGAATTAGTTATAAACAGAACTGCTTTTGGATAAATAAATGAATTTCAGGGCCTATTTATACTTCCGGATTGTTTTGTTTGCTTTCACTTGTTTTTAGCTCAAACTTTTTGCCCTGTTCTCCAGGTAAAAGAGGTGAGGATGCAGCCTTTCCCTGACACCAGGCAGGGTCCTCCTCTTACCTGAGTGCCATAAATCTACTTTTGTCTTTCTCCCTGCTATGCCCTCTGGGAAGCAAAACACAGTTCCAAACCCTAAAATGTATTAATGAAAATGATGCTTTTATAATGCTCTTCAGGACTTTTCTGTCATTTTTCTAAATTGGATGGCTACATAACCTCATTATGGCAATTAATAACAATTAAATATAAATTGAGAATGAGTATCTGCCAACTTGATATGCTGTAGTCGTACCAGGCATTTCAGGCTGTTTCCTATGAAAATCATTATTCTTCAATTACACTGTTCCATCTTTGTCAGTTAGGGTATAACTTGTGTATGTTGCTTTTCAGATTAACGAAAATCTTGGCATTGTAACAGGGAAGAAGCAAAAAAAATGCCAGAATCCTGGAAGCTGCTCTACAAGCCCGAGTACTGTGTGCAAAGCAGATGGTAGGAAACCGAGCACACAAGAAAATTCACGAGCTGTGTTGCACGTAACTGCATTGCTACATTTATTAAAGGTAAGTTTTCTTCAATGTGTGCAATCCACTGAAATATATATTGAAGCTCTGGTAATGCTCTCTGCAACAAGTGCCATTCTTAGCATTTGTGCAATAAAATAAAGCAGTAGAGAGAGAGAGAAGATTGTTGTGAACCATAAGGATGATTTGGAAAGAACATGAAAAATCCTGCCTGTTCAGCAATGGGGACAAACTCCAACTACTTCACAGGATGCAGTTTCCAACCTTCATCTTGTGTAATGAAGTGAGCCACGTTACACATGGGAACAAACGCTTATTTAATAAATGTTACCATAGATTTTCCAAGTGCATTAGTAATCCAATAAAATAATTCCCATGCTTCAATTAGATATGTGTGTATTTTTCCCCCTATCTAATCAGGACAAGCTGAATTACATCAGATGGGGCCATCATGCCTCCTTAGGCACGGGCTGGCAGTTGTAAGATAGCAGAGCACTGCATTCCTGGCACAGGCAGAGGATTATAACCTGTCGAGTCAAAGTCTTAATTTTTTCTCAGCGATGAGTCAGTGTTGAAATGACAGTCAGAACATGCACAGGCAGCAAGAGCAAGATTTGTTGTGGCTAATGGGAACAGTAAGGGAGTAAAAACTTCATCTGACTTTATAAAAAATGTAGGGTACTCTGCTAAGAAGAACTAAATTTATTAACAGTACTCATAAGAAAATTAGAAATAAACAACCTAAACATGCTACGAGAGAGGCTTATTTTAAACTTTCTGTTAATTCTTATAAATACACTGTAAATGTTTTGACGTAAAAGGAAACATGTCATGTCATGTTAGTCTACAAACCAAAAGGATTCAGAACTAACAAATCCCATAGGTAATACAGGAAAGATGGAGATCAGCTGGGTAAAAAAAATTAAACAAACACACAGTAATTTCTGAATTGCTTAATGGAAAACATAATTATTGCCATTAATACCCTATCTCTTATAAAAATAACAATATTGTACAGTATAATATATCCATCCAGGCATGGTACAATAGAGAGGACTATCAATTCAGAGTAAATTCAGAATAATTCCTCCATTTCCCTTCAGCAAACAAGGAACATCTGTTTTTTAATTTTCACCTTTTTTAGAAAGAGATCCCTAAAAATATAACTTACACAAGCACTGTGCTATGAGGTATACCAGAAGACTAGAGATGAAGCCAGGCATGTATCTTTTCATTGATGCATCTGGTTTTTTTTAAATTATGATTTTTAAATTTTTTTTTCTTTTTCACTAAGAGACAGTAGGCCAAAATCCTGTGGCCCCAAATCTGAGGGAAGAGAACTGAGAAAGCCTAGCAGGAGACACTGGCTCCATCCATGAAAGAGTGAAACACTTCACTTGAAAACTCATGGAAAGGCTGTTTATTAGTATTTTACAAAATAATTGCTGACAGAAGTTTTTTAGAGTGTGACAGGCTTACTGACTGCTTAGGAGAGGTATTTGTTTTCCACTGCCTAAAGAGCAACTTCATAGTCAAAAGACTTGCATAGAAAGAGGGAGAAGTTGACTATAGAATTGCTTCAGTCACCCTAAAAAAAGTGACTCTTCCCAGGAGGCTTCTCTGGTGCCTGCTGGGGCAGCCCCCACAGCTTCTGCTGAAGTCACACTGCGAGAAGTGGGCTAAACAAACCCCAATAAAATGCTGCAAGGCTTAGCCACACTGCTAAGCTGCTCCTAGTTCTCATTCACAATCAGTGGAGGCAATTCTGAATGAGGCTCACTGCTTCAGACTCAATTTAGGCAACTTCTGCAAAAGCAAGAGGTTTGTTTGGCTTCCTTTCTGAGATGCCTCTTGTACTGTGTAGAAAATGAAGCTGCCTAACCATGGGCTTGGGATTCAGCTCTGAAAGGGGAAGGCAGTCAAAGGGGATTTATTAACTTTACCTACAACTGCCTCATTTCCTAGTGCTACAGAGCTGGACTATGCATCATAGCAGGAATTATTTAGATGGATGAATATAAATGTACTGTTGTTAGAAAAAATATCAGTGTGAAGTGCACTTATATATCAAAAAATAGTCACAGGTAGATAATTCAACAACAGGACATCTGAGCTGAAGGACCATTTCACACAGCAACAAACATTGGTTCGATCTTCCTCATATGCTCTGCCTCTCTAGTTTTTTCAAATTCACCTTCCATTTTCTAGAACAGCTGCTTTAGATACAGCCTCATCATCAGAAAGCACATAACTTAGCCAGGTGTATCTTATGAAATTCAATTTCTGACTGGTTTTTCTTTGATTCATTAAGCTCCCATTCTCAGGATGATCCATGGCAGCTTGCAATCTTTTCCCATTTACAACATACCAGGGACATTTAATTGTCTGTTCTGTAGAGATGAATTACAAATGTACTCAGCCACAGGAGCTAGCACATATCTACATATCAGTTCTTCAAATGCCAAGGGTTTTTTTGGAGGTCAATCTAGTGAGTTTTTCAGAATCAATAGAGAAGGGTATAGGAATAATAATCATTAGAAATGTCCTAAATGATTAATTTATCATTAGCTAGGATGCCATATTTAAAAGTAGAAATATACTTTTTTGCACTTTTAAAGTGCAAAATATTACAAACATACCCCACTACGGTGCCTTTTGCATTGCATAGGACCAAAATTTAAGTAGCATTAATAATATTTTTTCTCATAACTTACATTTTATGTAGCAGTGTGTGATGGAGGGGCATTTGCAGGCTGTGGGGCAGACGAAGATTGAACTATGTAATAAAATTCATGCATAAATTACTAATGGTACCCTATCTAAGGCTAATATATTGACTAACTCTCCTGCGAACATCAAACAGGTCAGTGCACTAAGAGGTTACTAACTAGCTGATGCCTGTGGTGTTTTTTTTGTGGGGGTTTCAAAGGAAAAGAAAATAACCCTGACCTTTTTCAGATGGTAATTTCACTACTGTGAGAAATATATGGGTTCATTTTGCAAGACTTCTCTGAATTTCAGTTTAGGAAACAGTTTTATGAAGTGCTGATACCCAGACTCTCAGTGGTGCTTAGAAACATGCATAGCCAGAATGATGAAATAGTTTTAAAGTTTACTACTGTTGAAAGAGATTAACTAGTTTTTACAGAATGCTGGCAGCATTTCACTCTCTTCCCATTACAATTAGAATGTTAAATACAGGACAAAATTGGAAAAAGCCCCAAAATCATCTCTGGGCTACCCAATTCTTTGAAGCTTGTTAAATGGAGACAATCTGGACAGGCATTTAAGAGATTAACCAATATGTATGTTTGTAAAAGAAAAGGAAGTTTTGGAGCAGTCATGTCATTGTATAAAGCTTACTAGCTGAACTTCCTGGGAAATTACTTAAGCCTACTAAGGGGAGGAAATGCTAAATTGTGCTTTATACTAAAAATTACTTAAGGAAATGTTCTTTCGTGACCATGATTTTTTTAACCTGTGCAGCATTTGGGACAGGGAGTGTCTCTTGCTACAGATTTGTGAAAGTATTTAGGAAAATGGGACTTTCATCTTGGTAATACTGCAATGAATTATTATAAATATTTTTTATTTATGAGCATCTTATGCATGCACATAGAATGTTTCTTTTCCTGTGTTATTTATACAGAGCTACTAAGTGCAACAAAATTGCATGAATGCCCCAGAGCTTGTTGTTGTACAGATAAAAGCTTATTCACTTAATTCAGTTAAATTAGAGAGGGCTTTTGGATTCTCCTTGTTAAAAATAGCTTGGTAGAGAAATACCCAGAAAAATTAGGACTGGAGGGCACTTTTAGGCTTGTCTTTACAAGAAATGAGGTCATGACCTCTTCTTTCTCCCTGAGGGTAAATACCATGGTGCAGAGGAATATTTTCCCCCCCATGTACGAAACCATTGTCCAACATCCATGGATGTTGGGGACAGTCTTTGGAGATTATTTCCTCAGGTCAGTGACCAGGGCAGGGCTGAGCTCTAATGGGGACAACCCTGGTGGCTTTGTGAGTAGCTGGGTATCAGTGCTTGAGCCTTCTCCTGATCTTTGAGAGCTTAGGGGGATAGGTGTAGCCTGAGAGACTCCTGGTTCATCTTGCTACCTTCAGGCTCGATAAGCCCTGTAGAGAAATAAGTAAACAATAAATATTTGCCTTTTTCTTTCTGAAAAACCTCTGAAGATGTGGATTACACAGTCTCCCTAGGCAGCATGTTTCATCGTTTCTCTGTCCCTACCATTAGAAATTTTTTCAGTGCATTCAATCAAAATCTCCTTCACTTCAGTTTAGGCTCATTATTCCCTGCACTCACCACATGAGATCCAGAGCACATTATTTCCCCCATCTTTATCGACACATCTGCATTTTATAAAAAAATACTGTTTCCTTTAGTCTTTCCCTGTAGGATATTACAAAAGGGGTATATCTTTTAGATGTCCAATCATTCCAGTTGCTTCCCTTCAATTTCTTCCAAATTGGTCCAATCTCTTCTGGGGTCTCACAGTCTTAACAAGTGAGAATTAAGAGCCCTTACCCGCAGAATCTTGCACAGTCAAGTTACCTTGTGCCTCATATGCATGACATATTTCTTTATATACTCATCTGCAATGTAGCTTTTTTCAGCACAGCATGTTTTTGAATCATGTTCAGTCTGCAATTCAGATCCCTTGTTGGTCCTTGTTAGTAGAACTGCTGCCAAATTCACATTTTCCAATTGTGTATTTGTGTAGCTGACTACTCCAGATGAATATGGAGTGTTTGCATTTCTTTTATTGAATTGCATCCTGTTATATACATATAAAACTGATGAACTGGTTTTGTTGCAGTTCTATATATTGCTGTTCTCCTGTCTTCAATCCTGTGCCCTCCATGTTTGTAATTTACTAGATTCTGAGTGGTATCTTGGAATATCCAACAATTTGAAAAGTGTGTTCAGCACTCTTCTAAAAATCTTTCAGAAAGGCACCTAAGTAGTATTGTTCTACTTCTACTCCTTGTTTTGTTCTCTATTCAAACCCTAGCTGATAGCTTTCACCAGCAAGCCTTCTTAATTGTTTATGCCTCCTTCTTCAAAATGGCATTTAGCTTGAA
This sequence comes from Rhabdornis inornatus, assembly GCA_013397075.1. NCBI lineage: Eukaryota > Metazoa > Chordata > Aves > Passeriformes > Rhabdornithidae > Rhabdornis > Rhabdornis inornatus. The sequence continues at coordinate 341,461 of VWZS01004875.1, forward strand.
AGAGCATGCACTGGGCTGGTATCCATTACTTCATGTTTTTAATGTGCTCTTGGCATCTCTTGTTATAGCCAGAGAGGGCACAGGCTCTTTCTATGCTAAACAGCCCAGTAGAGTTCCTGCTTTCCCAAAGGAGGTAACTAAGGACTTGGGAAGTTTAGCATGTCTATCTTGTACAACAACCAAGAACAGCCAGGTTTTAGCTGCCAGTTTTCAGACAATCTTGGGCTCACTCTGCATACATTCTTCTGCAGAATGCATTAAGAAGCAGGGGTGAGAGGACCTGAAGGAATGCAGGACTATTGGCATCAAAATTTCTAAGTCACTACTTTCAGTCTAGCTTTCTTTTTTTTTTCTTCTCAAATTCAAGCACATAAATTCCACTACTCACCACTAATTGCTAAGCAAAATGGGGAAACCACATTATGTCCTTCCTTTACAGGCTGGCCAAGTTATGCAGAATAACATATTATCATTCTTAATTATTTCTTGAGTGCAAGTGAAATGGAGTGTGTAGCAGAGGTCACAGGTACCAGTGTGGGAGATGACTGATCCTGACAATTATCAGTCTAGATACTAATGTCTTGCTCTCTAAGCCATACTATCTTTTAATATTTTTATCTCTTTTTATGAACTAATACAAATACTTTCACTCACTTTCATTCATTCAAAGGGTTAATACTTCTATGTAAGCAGAGTGGGATTCAATGGCAAAACAACAATCAATATTACTAGAGGCTGTGGGATGTTAATTGTCCAGCCCTGCTTCCTGGTTTGTTTTGCTGTTGGCTTTTTTTTTTCAAATCTTTGCCTTTATTGATTCCCTACCTCCCCACTAATCCCTTCCAGAAAAAAGGATGGCTGTCACATCTTTCTAAATAAAAGTGACAGCTTGGATGGTAGTGCTCAGGTGAACAATCATAGGCTGTTTGTACCAGGAATTGCTGATGTTATTGAGGGCAAGTGCAAGTAAACAGAGGTTACCCACTTCTTTAGTTGCTACCTCTCCTCCACACAAAGTGCCATGACAGCACAGTCTGTGCCTCCTAACATGCCTGAACAGTAGGCACCAGAGATGCTTGGAGGTGTTTACCTGCCACTTGAGAGCTCTCTGAGTTTCTGACTGCTTTCTGAGACACATCAGTGGGCACCCAGGCTGCCTGCCTTTGCACACTGGAGCCCTTTCCACAGAGACCTCTGCTCTAAGGGACCCTGCCTCCTTTTCCCACTGCAAGAGCAGCTGGGAGAGACAGAGCTGAACATCCTGGATCCCATGTAAACTGCAAAGACAGGCAGTCTCAAGGAGCCTGAAGGGCAGGTTTCTGCCTTCTGAGGACACTGGCTGGGCAGCCATCAGTAGAACTGGGGGAAGGAGAGACTGCTCCTATGGACAGCTGGTATAGAGGGGTCCTAAGGAGCCTTCTTGTCTGGGAGCAGCTATGGAGGTGTATCATGTGGTCCTACACTAGGTGGGTAAGGTGAGAGTTTGGAGGAATTCCACCACAGAGAAATGGCCACCACTGGCAGATTCAGGGCATTGTGGTGTCTAGCCACTACTGGCACAGGGAAGAAGTGAGGCCACAGTCACATTCCACGCTTGAATCTCTGCTCTGAGACAGGAAGAAATTGTCATTGTGTAGGAAATTATGAGTGCATGTGTAGAAATTTATTTTTCCCTCTATTTTTTCCCTCTCATGTAGCACTTACCTTGTACCTGAGCATATGTAGGCCAGTGTAACTTAAGCACATTAAACACTCTCCTCCTGAAATCCAAATCTTCAAAAGTTTCATTATCACAATCTCAAACTATAAACAGATAATATTATAAGCAAAAGGGACCAGAGAAAACACTTCAATATAACAAATATTTGTTTTGTGCCATTATTAGAGTTACTGTTTTGAGTACAGGTAAAGCAGCAGCGGGTTGAGCAATGAGCTGCTATTCTCTTCACAATGAAGAACAAAGGGTGAAACAGCCCTTGGTAACAAACATTTGTATGAGCCAGACTGTGATGAGCTTTGTAATAAAGGCAAAACGAACCAAAAAAGTAGGAGTTTGGAGCATCAAAAGAATGACTGCAAGAACAAAAAGTCAGCAATGTTGAGAGTGACAGATTGACACAAACACAGTGTCTGGACTATGGAACATCAATATTACAAACTGGTGAAAAGCAATTATAAATGAAAACAAAATCATAGTATATCTGGAAAGACAAGAAAGTTATCAGTCAGAGGGAGGGGCATTAATTAGGACATGCAAAGTAGGAAATCATTTAGAGACACAGAGCCCATTAACAGCTCATAGCCTCAGGCTAAATTCAAATAGGAGACTCAAAAATGACACTTATATATGGTCTGACACACATGAGGTACTGCTGTGATGAAAGAAAAACTTAGCTCTGCAGTGGTTTATGAAGTGTGGCAGTATCCCCCTGAAGTGCTTTGGCTTACTGCTGAGGAGGATGGCAACACTGATCCAGATAAGGCAACACTCAGCCATGACCCCAGCACCCACACTGCAGAGGTGAGACCTCCTCCAAGCTGAATGGGATGTCAAGGCTCCTCACAGATAAAATACTTTCCTTATAAAAAAATAACATCAATTAACTCAGGATGGTGTCTCCAGACTCCTCAGATGCTGTCACCAGGCACAGGACAGACTATCTGGTTGGTGGAAGTTTCCAATTGTCATGCAAAAGAGAACCCTGCAACACTGAATCTCACTGGTGAGTCTGGAGTGAAGTCTCACGGCTCATCAACAAAATGCCACACAGAGTTTTTGAAAGGTATGGTTAGCCAGTAGGCAAAGACTGTCTGGCCTTGCAAAAATAATGGACGTTACACACCTAGGAGATTCCCTGGCAACACTTGAGTATTTTGTTAACAAGCCAAGGAATACAAGCATGAAATGACTCCTATGATTCTGAGAACATGTAAAATCAAATGTGCTTTTCAATAAGGAAATAAATCACCAACTTTGGTGTGTACTTTGCAGTTTTAAACAATTCCAGGTTGCTGAAAATCTCCAGCTATGAGTCTTCCACTCAGCTCTTAATTTCTTCATGAATATATCATCATGTGAGGTAGAAACCACAGAACTAAACTCACATGAATCTCTGAAAGACAAATGCCTCAGTAAAATAACAAATGCTTAAGAGAAAGAAATTTCATTACACGTACTGGTTTATTTCAGAGCCCAGCAACTATTATTTCCAAAGTTGTTCAGAAAAAAGCATGGAAAAACATAAGGGAAGTTGCTATGAAACAATGGAAAGCCATGGAGAAGGCACAAGCTTCAGGGGTCCTTCCTTCAAGCAGCCTCTGGGGAAGGAAAACCTATGGAGAGCAGCATTACAAAAGAGGTCTTGGTTTTGGCCATTGTAGTATCTGACAGCATAGGAGAATGGGTATTCAGACTATCACTGGAGATAACAAATCTGAAGTTCATTTCCTAAATAGCAAGCTTGCCTGGAAAAGAACCTCAGAAATAAGTCTATGCTGACATTTGTGGGCAGCACTGATGGGAAGGATCAATTGTTTAGGAAGCGAATACATGTGCTGTCATACAGGGTTACTAAAGGTGAAAAGGCAATTAACGCTCAGGGCCTTGAATACCTCAGGGTCACTGCCTAAGCCTCCTGAAAAATTAGTCCATATGTTCTGTATTATTTTCTTTGACTGGAAAACAGATTAGGACTGTACAATATATACATGGGAAGTGGATAGAGCTTCATGTTGCTTACATTCACAAGAGATTCACAAGTGCAGGTTATGCAAGTGTTCCTCTGCCTTTGGTGTTTCCTATTTCATGTTGTCTGCTCTTTACTTATCCTGTCACCTGATACAATGCTCTTGTGAGAGAGATCTAGACATTATCACACTGAAAGAGCACAATATTTCAGAGGTGTAGTATTTTTTCTCCCCTTTGGCTTTATTGATCAACCATTAGCTTTAGATTAAATGCTGCACTGTGATTTTGACTCAGCTGCTGACAGAACCTTGCCTATGAAGGCTAATCTCTCATGCCCTGAATTAATTCCTTAAGGCAGGTCTAAAACTAAGGCTGAAGTTTTGGGAAGGATTGTCTTTCCCCTGCCACTTTAACTCTTGCCTTTGTTATGGGTGTAACCATTAATGGTTCCGTTGTGGTATGGAGAAGTATTTGTGAGGAAACTTCTCTCTCCAAGAAATGCTCTCATATGCCTCCAGCCACTCAGAAGTAAAGTAGAGATTGTGCCCACACTGGACTGCATTGCTCATTCCCAGGATATTAGCAGATCTAAACGTTTTTGCTCAACTTTGACTTTTAAACAACTGGTTCTTTCTTTCAAATGAAACAAAATCATTGCAGAAAAGATTCTTGGCAGCAGTTTTTGCCCTGGCTTCCTGAGGAATGCACTCGCTTTAAAAACTGAATGAAAAACCAATGGCACATAAAACTGCCTCATGACAATGCTGGCAGTTTTACCAGTTTCTCATCCACCCACATTTACCAAGCACTATGCATTATGCTAGAATTGTAACTTCGAAATGATAACCTCTGAGGACATGCTTTTTAATCACCAGTATCTCATTTTCTACTTTCAGAGTGATGTGGAAGTGTTATTTGAATAGCGGGTACCAGATTTTAAATGTCTGTAGTGATTACAATATCCCCTTAATGATAGTATCAGAAAAGTCCTTCAGCTGAGACCTTCTGGATTCTCACACTCAAAGAAAATATTTTACCCATCTGTTCACTTGATACTTGCTACAGCAGAGAAGAAAAAGGTCAGTATTTTCTAGTCAGCTTAGGTCCAGCATGGAACACCTCAGTGTTCTTTTGGCTCCAGAAAACATCCTTTTATGGTGAAAGTTTGGGTAGTCCTATCTCATTGAATACATCCCAGTTTTGATGCTTAATATGACTTTAAAAAGCCTCTTAAGAAATATTGACCTTCTTTCACATTAATCTTTTTTTTTTTTTTCTCAGCAACTGTAAACATCAACCAGTCTATAAAGATGAAAATGTTCCTGCTGTGAACAGGAAAGTTTCAAGTTTTGTGGCTGAGTACGTCAGCACCAGACTTCCAACATGACATGCAGAGCTGAAAACCCAAATTATAGGCCACTCCAAACACAAAAGTTTAAAAAACAGCCACTCCCCTCTTTCGAAAACTCTTATGTATTCTTTTTGGTTTCTCTAAGAACAAGTTGTTGATGATGGTATTTTCCTACTGCATTTACACAAGCCTAGAGTTATAAAAGCCAGGCAGGCAGCACTACTCAGCTGGAAGTTGATATTCACTTGCGTAATGGCTGCCCTGTGAATAGGGCAGGTTTCTTGCATAAACTCAGATTTGTGGGATATTACTTTTTCTCAAGCTCTGCTTACAGCCCAAGCTTCAAGTGTGATCTACACTGGAACCTGGTTGCAATTGCTCAGTATCTCTGAAAACCATGTAGTCCCTACACACCGATAAGGAGCTTAACTCCATATGCTTTGCCTTGAAAATCTAGTGCTTTTTTTAGATGAAAATCTAAAAGCTATCATAGCATTTCAGACCAGTAATAAGATTTTATCAGATTATGATCCCCTTAGTGGCACAATCTGTGTTTTACCTAAATAGCCTGATGAGGCTCAAATGCCTCCTGCTAGCCTCTTCGCAAGTGGTGTGTCACATGCCAAGAGCAGAAGAAGCTGAAATGTCACTGCTACCACATGGCCATGCCAAACAGCAGCAAGGATCTGACTGAAGCAGACATACCCGGGCAGATGTGGCAAGCTATCCATGCCTCCTTCCCCTCTGCTCCTTGCTGACTTAAGACACTCACCCCCAGGGCAGCGTGGACAGGAGATGGTTCCCACAGCCATACCCAAACTTGGGACGCCAAGCACTTGCAGTCCCAGATCTGCACATACAAGAGGTTGACTTCTGACCCTTGTCACAGGCGAACCTCTTTGCTAATGGGGATGGTCTGGCGTCCCTAACCAGCGCCTGTGCTATGTTGGCTGCTTACTTGCAGTTGTAGGTACATTTTGGTGTGCAGGGTGGGCCATCAGTGACTTCACTCAGTATCTCTTGAGGCGTGGAGCTGCTGAAAGCACTGATGCTAACCTGGGTGTTTTAGAAAGCCATCTTCACATGGCTGATTGTTACATTGATTGTTGATAGCTTGAAATATTTGCTGTTGGGGTTCACTACCCTGAAATCATTCACGCACGCCCACACGCACCACGAAAAGAAGAAAACAATCGCATTCAGCGTTTTAGTGCTGCCGGTATGCAATGTATATAAACGCAGTGTGCGTGACGGAGCAAAATTGCATTTCCTTATAGAAAAAAAAAAAGTCATAAACCACCCAGCGAGCGTATGTATGGTCCCGGGGAGCGCCCTGCCGCGGGCACAGCCGCTTCGCCTCCGCCGAGGAGCGGCCGCCCGCGCCTCGCTGACACCGGGGCAGCCCAGAGGCTCCGCCGCGCCACTCTCGGGATGCTCCACACTCCGCTCCCCGCTGCTGGCGCCGGGCACGCTGCGCCGGGCCGAGCCGGTCCGACCGTGCCTCGCTGCGCCAAGCCGGCCCGTGCGGTGCCGAGCCGAGCCACACAGCCCCTCCTCTGTCCCCGCCCCAGCCGG